>JAYKKM010000496.1:1490000-2085000 GCA_035772405.1 Chrysogorgia sp. JL179-B06 | reverse complement strand
GGCAATCCATGGTCCCAAAGGCTTTTTGCAGAACAAAAGAAACGCTTATTTAAGAATTATGTGCGTTTAGACTCGTGGGAATTTGATATTCCCGTCTGGTTTCTATTTTATTAATTGTCAGCACAAAACATGCAAATTTTTAGTCAACTTAGATATCCACTTTCGTCAAGGAAAACGAACATCTCTGGAGATAATAAGCGCGTCGAAGCTCGAAATTCTGCTCTCGCATCTTCGCATCTTTGTTGTGCAATTTTGCTTAACTATATAAAAGAGATTTCAGCAAGCCGTTAATTAATACATCATTTTTGTTAATACAAAATCATAATCGTAAAAACCATACGCTAGACATGCACTACACCTTCCGCGAGTGATGTTGTTTTTTTTCTTAAATATATAGTAATGATGAGTGGAGCATGCATATTGCGACGGACCCTGTTTCTTCATATACTTTGTCCAACACTTCTGCAATCGCTCTATCTGGATACTGCAGCAGCAATTCCATTATTACCAATTCTTCGTGTGGATGTATCGATATACAATAATATGGTCTACCGATCCGTGCTGACATTTCCTAAATTTCTGAACTTTTGAATATAGCGATTTATCGTTTTACTCGATATCTGTAGGTAAAAACCCACTTAAACCTGGACCTCAATACCCACTATTTCTGTCAACCAGTATGCGGCCGGCATTCTAACAAAGCCCTACTGAATTTAAATAAGAATTCCCAACCTACATTGCGCGCTTAATGTTTAAGGTTTATATGTTTCAAAGACAACCTTTTTTGAATTGACTGTATATATATATATATATATATATATATATATATATATGAATGATATACTGTACATTACTTATTGCCAATTTAATATGGACATTATACTATGGCTATGCATGGGTATTCTGTGGCTACCTGCATTATGCATGGGTGAGTGCTTTCTCACTTGATTTATATTCTCTTTGGTGACTGTATATGGAAAGACTTATCGAAGATGTAATCAAGAAAGATCATATTAATGTATGAACTAATAAAGCAAACCTCTACAACAATTTGTGGAATTTCCCTGCAACGAGACTGTAAACCATCCGACCAACGACAAAGAACGTTAACAGCAACCTTAGCGTTCAACCAAATATGTGAACTGTCGTGTTGTTAGTGCATTGGAGGTGGTCGGACAACAAGCATTACTTAATGACATTTTGCAGATTGTCCTAGATAGCTAAAGATGACAAACAATACAGGTGAACTAATAAATGATGGATAAACGTCTTAACATTATATTCACCGTGAGTAACTTTTCAAACGTGAAGTACTCATGTACTCATGAGAGATGAGGATAAGGCATCGCCGATATTAAAGCGTGTTTTTCGATATTAAAGATTGGTCAAACCAGGCCCATTTATTGTTCCAACAACGAGAACTTGATGTCTTCAGTTAAGGTATCATTCTCCTGAACAATCTCCACAAGCATCGGAATTCCAACAAACACTGGTTCGTTTAGGTAATCCCTGTACCTGGCATTAACAATTTGACACCATTACTGTGAACACTTTGATATATAGACGCATATCTTGAAAAATCTCATTGGAATAGACGTAAACTTCATTTGAAGCTTCAGCAGTTGCAGGACTCTCTCGTGTACAAAGTTCATTGGAGCCGCAAAATCTCTCGGATTGCTGATATTGCTATCCAATAAGTTGTTGAAGCACAGCAGACTAAACACTGTGGGTGTGTGTTTTTCTTTGGGAGGGGTTTAAAAGGGAGTTTCAAGAATAGCGTATTATTGAAACGGGCCATTCCTAGCCATGCGGGCCACGATATGGGCCATCTGTGAATCTATTCTTATATGTATCGAAAGTGTAACGATTGCCCGCATCTCTGGTAAAGAGCTAAAATTTATATTGGGTGATATAAAAGTTTTGTGCTACACGTAGGCAAAACACTCAATATAGATATTAAGTCTTCATCATCGACGATTTTGACATTTTAATATATCATATTAATAAGGTTTTATCCATATCCAAGCGCTCCTTTTGTTTCATTCCTTAACGAGTTTTTAATTACTCATTAAGAGCACGTTTCGTTGTCTGTACATGTGCTCTGAGGCGAAATATTCAAATAACAACTGCAAGAAGCAATTGGCATAGCAACGCTCGCGTTCTTAACGCTAATTACTTTCGTTCGCAACACAGACATAGCCGCCTAAGTATACAAAGTCAGGATGGGTGTCCCAAAGGGACCTACGAAAAACTTATTTAGTAACTACCTTTTTCGTACCTACGAAAAACTTATTTTAACTTAACTGTTAGTAACTTTAATCCTGACATGTTCAGTTCACACTCAATAACTACATTTTGAGTATTTTGTGTAAGTTTTTTCCCTTCTTTTTCTCCTTTTCTTTCCCTCCGTCGTAAATCATTACTTACATCTTACTGGTGAGCACCTTGCGTGGGACTTGCATGGGACCGTTTGTGCTTTGCCAATTTTTGGCATATTACATTAGATTTACCCTTTATTATTACCTTAGATTTATATATTCTCTGTGCACATGCATGTTTGTATTAATAGTGTATGCAATTATTAGTTAATTTAGTGCCAAAAATAAAGTTATTTATAAAAGGGGGGGGGGAAAGGTTGGAAGAGGCTGATCATGCTAAATCGATTAGTTCCCAGACTCTACGAGTGTTAAATCCCGGCTACACCATCCCCGCTTTTTCATGTCAGTGGTACCCAATTCGTCCTAAATAATATCCATAATATATACTAGGATACTATGGCTAGATAGGATGACCGGGAGAAAACAAGACTGAGAGGGTTGAGCAGTGTTCGATGACACGTCATTTATAAAAGGGGGGGGGGAAAGGTTGGAAGAGGCTGATCATGCTAAATCGATTAGTTCCCAGACTCTACGAGTGTTAAATCCCGGCTACACCATCCCCGCTTTTTCATGTCAGTGGTACCCAATTCGTCCTAAATAATATCCATAATATATACTAGGATACTATGGCTAGATAGGATGACCGGGAGAAAACAAGACTGAGAGGGTTGAGCAGTGTTCGATGACACGTCATGATTTTAGTCTCATGATCACTTCTGTCCCTCACACTGTTTATTTGGGCATGCTCATTCTCGCCTACAGCATGCACCTAGTTGCTAGGATATGTAATAAACACTGCGGAGATGAATAAATTAACAAACAACTTATAAATAGTGACATCATCGGTGGTGCGATGCACCGGCCGTAGAACCCCCACTCTGTATACTATTTAGGTCCTGTAAGTATGTAATGTTCCCAACAACATTCGCGTGTTCAATAAGCCATTTACCTATTGTATGTTTATTTTCAGTAAATCAAGCCTTTATTTCACCATAAAAAGTCCCTCTCGTGGTATCTACAAAGTCTCTTTGATGTCGAAAGGTAAACTGTGTTAAAAAGGGAACATAGATACAGAGTCTGACATCTTGAAGTGTTTGGAGAAAATGAAATAACAATATATTGAAAACAAGACGCACGGTAGGCGTTAACTCGGGCTACTTGGGCTTGCGTATGTAAAAGTACGCAAAAGTAAAAGCTAGTATATTGTAGCAGTGATAGTATTAAATTTGGATATTGAAAATTATTCGCATTCATATAATTGTGTTTGATTTCCTTGACCCATTGGTTCGTTTTAATAATAATAATAATAACAATAACAATAATAATAATAATAATATTATAATAATAATAATAATAATAATAATGGAAACTTTATTCATTTATGATTGACGTATACTACAGTGATAAACCTCTCTTTTACAGGTAGTTTACCAATGTCTACTTGAATTAACACTATATGGTATAAAAATATTAGTATGACATTAAAGTCGGGTCATCCCATTCTTTGTTACGTTAACAAAATATATAGTAAGATGTCCTTATGCAAGTGTTCATAATTTTCTGAGTATAGTACTTTCTACATCGTTCGTCAAATTTCAGGTCTTTCAGCATTTCAATAAAGTCTACGGATGACTGATAAAAACTCCAAGCGAACTGATAGATAAATTTATAAATTTCACTTTTTCATAATTTTTGTGCTGTTCGTTAATAAGTTCTAGATATTTTTGTCTCTTACGGGTTGCATTAATAATAATAATAATAATAATAATGTTAATAATGTTAATAATGTTAATAATATATTAATAATGTTAATAATGTTAATAATGTTAATAATAATAATAATAATAATAATGTTAATGTTAATAATGTTAATAATATATTAATAATGTTAATAATATATTAATAATATATTAATAATATATTAATAATATATTAATAATCATAATAATTTTGTTGAAGATTGTACGTGACAGTAAAGTATACTGATAAACTTGTGTCCCTCCTAATTACAATAATGATGGAATAAAAATATATAAAAAAATTTTAAATGCATATAACGTCTGTGGGGATTTAACATAGATAAATTGTAATATATGTTGTCAGCTGAAAATTTAATCTTTATTTTTTGCTGTTAAAGTTGATGGAAGTGATGTCATAACAGTCATATATTACAATTTATCTCAGGAGAATCCATAGTTACATATATGTTAAATTCCCACAGACGTTATATAACAGATCTAGTTAAAATATTATAAATTACAAATATATAGATTTAGGTGTTAAAAATAGTCGGTTTCAAAGTTATCAATATGTTCATATTGCAATAAAAATAAGAACGTATTGCTTTTTTAAAACTACTAAAAGTCTCGCACTTCTTGATTGAATTCGGCAAGCTGTTCCACAGTTTAATGCTTGACACAGTAAAGGATCTACCTCGTTTGTATCGTGGACAGCCTCGTACGTGGGCGCTGAGCCTGCGTCGCGTCATCCCCAAAAGCCCCCGCGCGCTCGACGCCCGCCTAGCCGTGCAAAGCAAAACAAGCGTCTGGGTACGAGTCTGTATCGTGGACAAATAAGGTTTATGTCACCATGCGTAGTTTGACGTACATTAATGTCAGAATATTGTGTGAATAACAACTGTTCGATGTATGCTGTTCCATATATGAACTCGTTTACTGTAGTCTTTTATAAATTATTTTACGTTTATTAATTTTTATCTCATCGTAAAATGGCAACCAACCATTAGATCAACACTTTTGGCAGTTTTGTCAGCATCTAGGATTATCCTTGCATCTAGGATTATCCTTATTTTTTAGCAATTTTTCACTGGAGCACGAACTCGATACCATGGCATTGTAGAACAGTGTTATTTCGTCGTCACGAAGACGAGTGTTATTTCATCGCCGAATTTTGCTCAAGACACCAACTTTCTGCGCTAGCTTTACACTCAGTTTATCAACGTGTTTGTTGAAGGACATTTCTTCATCATAAATCCAAGTTGTTTCTGCTTAGTAACTTGTTGAATTTGTTCTCCATCGATGTACACTTCTCAACTCAGTTGATGAGGCTTTATTAGATAATCTTTCCCCAGAAGCATTATCTTTGTTTTAGTATAGGATTTAGTAACGAAACGTTAGTATTAAAATGTTTCTTTTCAAAATTATGTTGTGTTATGGCTATTTTTAAAGCTATTTGCTTGGCAATAATATTCTTAACTAGGATTTAATACCATGTGATTTCTTTCCGATCATTTTTGTAATGTTTTTAACATCTTTGTTGTATGGTAGTTAATAAGTAAAGTAAGTAGGGCTGCACGCAGCTGCTGAAGGCGACCCGTAGACTCCTTTTTCTTTTGCTATTACCCGAAGGTAGGGGTGGGTGCAACTCCTATCCCTAGACAAAGTCCACTTACCCCAGCAAGCTGGCACTTAGTTCAGCTTAGTTAGTAAGTAATAAGTAGGGCTGCACGCAGCTGAAGGCGACCCGTACGGCTCCTTTTTCTTTTGTTATTACCCCGAAGATAGTGGTGGGTCAACGCCTATCCCTATAAGGTTCTTGTTTACATTATTACAATTTTTATTTATTTATTAATAATCCATAACAAGTTATCCTACATAATATTTCCAATCGAAGTAGTACTGCAACCTTTTAAAGTCTATTTTCTTTATTCTCCGTTATTAAAGTACTGTAATGTTTTTCTCTCTGATGCTGTACAGTGTTGCCTCCTTTTAATTTGCTGTTAGTTTTGCATTACACTTGAGTATGAATTTCTATTTTCTGAACATTTATTTTTCATATTGTGTTCCCCTGACTAACTGACACTGTTTAAATTATGTAAACATAATTTTTTCACTAATTATGCTAACTGTTTCCATAGGTTTGCCTCTCGCTCAGTCAGAACTACGTCTTGAAGAACTACTTGAGTTACAGTATCTACGACATGCTGTAAGTATCACTTAGTATACTTAGTTCTATAGTGAATCCTTGGGGGATAGATATATACTATATGAGGTAAAGTTTCTTAACATCTACTGGACAATGTCGTTGTTTTTACACCTCAGATATATCTTTGTCGTCATTTCTTGTCGTACGTTTAGCTTGGGACTTCTTTGTACGACGTAATTATGGACAGCAGTCTATCCAGATATCGTGGTCAATGAATGCTCTCTGTAGAATTTTCATTGTAGTGACAACGGAAATTCATTCAATATAATCATTTAATAACAAGATATGTACAGA
Organism: Chrysogorgia sp. JL179-B06; assembly: GCA_035772405.1. Lineage (NCBI taxonomy): Eukaryota > Metazoa > Cnidaria > Anthozoa > Scleralcyonacea > Chrysogorgiidae > Chrysogorgia > Chrysogorgia sp. JL179-B06. The sequence continues at coordinate 2,078,383 of JAYKKM010000496.1, read as the reverse complement.
GATATTCTGTATAGTTATTACAATGTAGATTGTCTTACGCTGTTGTAACTACCCTGCTACATGTGTGCGAGAATCACTCTCGTCGTTGTCAAGCTAATAAAAACGAAATCTAATTTTGAAAAACGTAAATGAGGTGGAACATTTTAATGCCTTTAATATTAGGACTTTCCGGTTTTACTGAAGATAAATTTTCATGAATATTCTTCAATAAGTCAAGTTGTTGACTCGTGTGGCATTTGAACCTCGAATTTTCGGCTATATCCGGACCATAATATACCTTCGATCTAAAATTGTTCTAAAATATTGCAGTGTTGTTCTAATTCCCAAATCAATATACCATATGCAATATTTATGAGAACAAGTATTGATCTTGTTGGTGATATTGTGGCTTCTATAAAATTCAAATGAATCCATAATCCCACTTAATCGTCATTTGAGATTAGTTCGGAAATCATTTACACCGCGCGCGTACGTTGATGTTAAAATATATATTTTCACTTTACAAGTAGGAGTATATGTGAGGGAAATTTCGAGTGAAAATTCCTAATATTGATTTGACATAATATTTGTTTTAATCAGATCTTACGAAAACGATCTTTTCTCTTCTACGTTTAAATGCAACAAATTGAAAATGTTTTTTTATAATATTGTTGAATTTTATTGTATGAAAAACTAAAGTGAAATGCGGTTGTTGCAAGCGTACTTTCCTCAATTTTAGCGACTATTTTTCAACAACAATCATTGGAAACATGAGTTGGGACACATTGCAACATTTTCCAAGCTCTTAAGGCATGAGAGTTGAAACACATGACGCTTGCGTTTGACCGCCAACTCTCATCAACTCTCGTAAACTCTCATCAACTCTCATCCACTCTCGTCAACTCTCATCCACTTTGAGCTGCTTCAAATTTTGATGAGAGTCGATGAGAGTTTTAGTTCGTTTGACCGGTGCACGAGAGTCGATGATAGTTATAAACGGCTAGCGGTAGGCTCAACATAATGGCTGATGTTTCTGAGCGTTTTTCTGAAACTCAGCCTCAGGAAAAACCAGAAACAAACGACGTTGAAGTCGTTGCCCATAATAAAAAGAAAAAGAAAAAAAGAAAATATATTACATATCCTAAGTCCCAAGACTGTGCTTCGCGCGGTTTTTAAACTCTTATCAACTCTCATGCAACTCTCGTGCTCGTTTGACTTAGAAAAAGCTCATGCAAACTCTCGCCTGCTAACTCTCATCGACTCTCGCTCTCGTTTGAACAAGGATTTAGAAATATGGCGAGGAACGTTTTAAAACGACTTTCTTGGCGGTCCCTCTATTTCAATATTGTTTACTTCGTCTTGGAGCGCGCTGTACTAACTTTGGAATAACAACAACATTGGAGAGAGGGGGAGGATTAATTTAGTTTAAAAGGAGAAATGTCGCAACATTTTCTACATTGTATAGGTATAGTGTGGAACGATATACAAGTAGATTGTCGTAGGTTTTTGGTTTTTTCAATTTCACTACTGAGTTATTCTAGATGCTGCTTTGTTTTTCCTCCTGTTGTTATAACATCAATATTCTTGATGATGTAGATTTATAATTGAAGAGAAGAAACTCGATTAGGAAGTAAATATCTTTCTCGTTTCTTTTAACTGCATTTTAGTGGAGTTTGGTACCGAATTCCAAATATTATTAATGCTACACAACAACAACGTGTTAGAGAAGTTGGTTGATCACATTCACATGATCATTTAGTTTGTCATTTTGTAAAGCTTATATAGAAGTAAAATGTTTTGTGATAGTTTAGAGTATATAACAAAAAATTGCGTTAGCTTCAGAGTTTTAATTTTTGTTGCTATATATAAATTGTTAAAATGTACTTCTTCTGTCGGTAGGCATCGTTGAACTTGCCCCCATATTAAAAGCTATTTAATGCTCATTGATTTGCATGTTTTAGCGGCCAGCTGCTTAACACAGTGGGAGTATATGTGGGTGGTTTATGACTTATGTTGTTGTTTTGTCGCCTATGGTAAAATGAATCCCTTGGTGGCACTCCCTTTCCTTTCGTTAAATTTCATTTATAAATTCGATGTAGTTTCTTTGATTATTATTTCCCTCCCGTTTAATTAGTGCATGTCTTGCTGTTAATGAGAAACATCTTTTATTTGATTATCAATATTACATGGCAACTTTAAAAGCCGTGTAAATATTTTAGATAGCATCTCATTAGTCATGTTCTTAAACTGTTTTGTCGTATATGGATTGTTAATAACGTGGCATCATCATCTCTGATGCATGTCATCTCAAGCACTTTACTTAGGAGGAAGTTCCTAGTCCTTCTACACTCAAGGTTACTCCAAGTTTCTTATTTCGGAAACTAATTTCCTTTTGCGGTAACATTATTCCCACCATAAATATGTTCATTAAATCATTTGCCAAATCAGCTTCCTTACTTACTTCTTACGATATGATTCTTCAATTTGTCTAATAAAGTAATACCGAATTAAGATCAATGTTATTCTGTGATAAACTATCATATGATCTGCCTTTATACACTACCGTGTTAGGTCAATTTTTGTATAATAAGACAGTACTGATAACATATATAACTACAAGATATTACAATACTTGATTCTACTTTATATTTTGTAGTTCAGTCGATATTTCTTATGAACCTAATTCTGAACTTAATGTTTGCGGCTCAGTTCTAATATTAATGGTTGTCTAAGTATTTTTAATCACGTTGACAATAAACTTATTAAAAATTGATATTTAAAGCTACATAACCGACGGTCTCACATCATGAGAACAGTATCACTTTATTCCATCAATATCACATCCCTTTATACTTGAAATTTTGTGAAACAACCTCAGCTCGTGTCCGATTGCTAAAGAAATGAAATTTGTTTTTAGATTATAATTACCGAGCTTCATATGTGTCTGATTATAATTGTTGTTTGTGAACCTCTGAATTTTTAATTTTGTATAATCTAGTTAAATCCCAACACGTGCCGAATAATCATGTTCAAATAATAGTGTTCTTTACCCGCTCATCAACCATCTTACTAAATATGTCTTCTTTTTTTTTACTTTTCTGCAGGTGTTAAACTTGAACGAGTCCGTATTGCTTGATGTTCGAAGAACCATATTGCTTCTTCATAAACACTTTAATACATCGTAGACAGTAGAAAATTGTACTATAGAGTTTTTCTTACTATAAAATATGTTGTCGAATTAGTTAAATCTACATAACCATGACATATTTTTCCATATTCATAATATTATACTGTAATTCAGTAGCGTATCGTTTCAACCTTTATAAAATAAGGAATTAACTAGGGAAATATTTTCTTTATAGTCTTCAAGAGATTGTGGTTCATTAATAATTTCTTTTTTATTTTAGTATCATTTATACTTCACGACTTTAATCACTTTGTCTAACGCAGTCTATACAACTATAAATATATTTATTTCAAAGGCAGATAAAATATAACCTTCGAAAATAAGTTTATTACAATACAATGACGGGAAAATAAAAGATGATAAACTTTTGTATTTTTCTTTTTGTATTCGTTTTTAAATTAATAGTATATCGAAGGTTGCGGCTTTTCGTCAACTCTAGTAAAGATAAGAAATTGAAATGGGGGCGTCTGAAGCTATTATTTTTAACATGAGCCACTGTAAGTAGTTTGTCCGAAGGAGTTAAAGTATTTTAAAATGTTTTCAAGTACTTGTAGAAAGCTCTATATCAACCTAAAAGGCTCACCCCGTAGACACACTCTGTGATCGGGATCAAATATTAAGTGTACTTTAGCGAAAGAAAATTAATTAGTCGCCAAAATATGGAAAATGGCCAATGCAAATTTCGTCTTCAATTGTCTCCGTGGAAACGGTTAATCTCTGTGTTCACGGAGAACCGAATATAACGCATTTATCACGTTTAGATATGGGAATTCCCTCGAACATTATAGATGATTCGTAGATTCTCCCTAATTCTTGTATTAGTCCGAAAGTCTGGTTATTTTCTGAACTTTCTGCCACGTGTTGAGGAGGCCGCGAGGCGTGTAAACACCTGCCATGTAGAGTGGTGGGAGAATATTTATTAGCGGACGGCTCACTTCCTTTCCTCCATCACTTGATTAGCGGTTAATTGAAACAGCTGAGTCAAACGGGCAGAGATTTGATTTGGGAAGCGGTCCCCGTTTGGGGAACTAGCAAGGTAAATACCTCAACCCGCCCCTTTTCATTAGCTTTTCGTCGCCCGCATGTCGTAGGAAGGCACACAAGTGTGATACCGGGCGACATATAAGCGGCTTAATCTATCAAGGTCTCGTCAAGTACTTGACGCTGATTGGCTTACGGTTGAACGACTCGCGCAGTGTCAATCAACAACACACATGGAATTGAGGTAGTCAAAAATAACGAGTCCCTTCACGGCAAGACACTTCAAGGTTTGAGCAGAAATATTAGTACCGCCAAAGTTCAAAGTGTTTAATCAGTTCGTGATTTCCGAACACATTAAGACGATCGTGAAAGACATAGTGTGTTGACAGTCGAGAACATCTTGTTCACAAATATTCAAGCGTTGATCAAACGAGGAGCATGGCTACTATTACAAACCTAAGTCCACTGGAGACCGTGATCACAAATAATGTGACTAATTCGAACTCACCAAACGCTAAAATTGATCCTGATCGAGTGAAGCGACCTATGAATGCATTTATGGTATGGAGTCGAGAGAAACGTCGACTGATGGCACAAGAGAATCCTAAAATGCATAATTCAGAGATAAGCAAGCGTCTTGGCGACAAATGGAAGAAATTGAGTGTGAGCGACAAACAACCGTATGTAGAGGAGGCGAAGCGATTACGTGCTCAACATATGAAAGACTTTCCCGATTATAAATATCGACCTCGAAGGAAAACGAAAACATTGCTTAAAAAAGAAAAATTTAATCTGCCTATACTTAGCAGTTGTCAAGGCGGCCCGCCAGTACAACGAGAAGTTGCTCAAAATGTAGGTGAGTTTAATTGTTATTCGTATCCTAATGTGGCTTATGCTCAAGAATTCTATAACCCAATGTACCCTGGTGGACATTCATATGGATTACACACTTCGTCAGCATTCCAAGAAGCGACGACGTCAGGCAGTGGTTACTATCATCATCCATCCGTGTATACTTATTCTATTCAAGGAGGACAAGTGTATACTAACCCAAATTCAGACATGCCAAGTCCAACGCACTTAAGCGGTAACCCACTGACACCCCCTTTATATGCACAAGAAAGCAACCCAATTATGATCCCAAACGGCGTCCAAATAAAGAAAGAACCAGGACAAAACGGTAGAGAAATAGTCAGCCAAATACCTGGACGACGGAGTTATCCAGGCGATCTTCACGAAATGATCAATGTATACTTACCTGTCGACAGCAGTACTCATCAACAAACATCGAACTAACCAACTGGAACATTTTCAGAGACAAATTCCAGAAAGAACAGTTAATTCTGCTGTTTTACCTGTGGACAATGTCGGCAATGTTATAAACACTAGTGTGATACGTCCAAATCCAAGCCAAAGTGCTGGAACTATGCCATTAACTCATATGTAAGTCGAACTGGGACTATGATTCTAATTATTATGTAACAAAGCTTTCACGTTTGTTACTTTCTACTAGTTGACGGTGCATTTGAAATTATCTCTCTTTTAAACACTTTTAAGCATAATTTATATATAGAACACCGTTCATTTTACCGTTTTGGTAGACTAGTAATATATATTTCAACACTATACTGTGATAAAGCTGTGAAGAAATCTATTTTGTGACACCATTTCCGACAATAATATGTCCTTCAATTCGGTAGAAGTGTCGAGAGTTTGTACAGATATGTATAAAAACATTCGACATGCTAACCGTGTCATTGTGAGTGTTCATCTGACTTGATATTTTGTAAATAAGAAAACGATACCGGTTTACGTAAGGGTTTACATGCAGTTCATGAAATAATTTCGACTAGTATTGTCGTTGATTTTATCCCGTTATAAACTTTACCTTGGTTTTTCCCAAGCGTCTGATTGCAATATATTTTCAAAATCTATATATTCTATACAAGATATTCATGCTGAGTTGCTTCTAAATTATCTTTAAACGGTATTCTCAATCTTTCAACACAAATTGACCGAAGCGAATTCATTTCGCTATCATTATTGTAAAGATATACCTGCGTATTTAAACAAGGAAGAAAATTAACTAAATGCGAGGGATTTGAGAAGCTTTTCCTGATTAATTAAGAAATAAATGGTATAATTTTGAAGTAAACTACTGGTTTGGTTAAAGAAAATGAGTGTTCAAACAGCTCCCTTTTTGGTGTAACATTCCATGATGAGATGTAACCGCGAGGCCAAGTAGTTGTTGACAATGTCTGCCCTTCTCTCATTGGTTTAACCCCTTGGTGTTGATTGCAGCTGTCCTCACAACAATAAATTTAATGTGCTATCAGTTGAATATTTTAATAGCGCTTTCCTTCCTGGCAAGACTTCTTTCATAGCGGAAACTCCTCAATTATTACTAGTATTGATATTTTTAACCTGTCTTCTGAGTGCCTCTTGACATTTCCATGTTAAACTTCCTTGTGCAATGGGATGTCTTGTTCAGCCTGGTTATTATAAAGGAAGGAAAGTACCTGCTATCTATTTCATAGCCATGATCATTCATTATGTGTTGAGTTACCTTTTAATATAATAGCGACCATGCGCCATTTCGTTTAAGCTATTTATTACTTCATAAGGGAATAGTATGATAAAGCATAAAATGCCAACAAGATATTTGAGCAGCTTAGCAAAACAATTAAATTTTGGGTATTGTTTCAATCTTAAAGTAACCATGCCACTTGGAACGAAAACCCCAAATGTCTTTTACAATAGCTACATTTCTATGTCTAAGATTACTAATAATTCCAGTTCCTTGCGTGTTTGAAGAACTTAATGCTATCATCTTGCTCGTACATATGACGAATTTAATAATTTATTCGTAATTTATCACTCAATCAGTAATATGAAAGCGGTATTCGTTTTCAACGCCATTGATGCGATACAACACCGGATGTTAAGACCAAAGCCGTCTTTTTTTCAGTTCCAATTAATAGGTCTTCCCTAGAACATACAAGTTTGAAAGAACCAACGACGCAATAACATTGGGCAATGTTTCTGATCGGGGAGTTGTTTGTGGTAATACACGTTATGAAAAGAAATCATGGAAGGGAACATATCGTTTTAAAGCGGTGAAATAAAAATTATTTCATGGGCTAGAATATCTCGCATATTCTAGTAAATCTAGTTTGATCATGTCTGTTTAAACTACTGTTTTAAGCTTGACCCCGCGCTATAAAACACGATCCAAATCAAGGGTTAAATAAAAATTAATTTAATATGGTTTGTCATGCTTTTAGTATTAATGATTTTCCGGTCTCAATTTAGGAACGAAGTCGTGCATTAAAAAATATCCAAATAAAGGTTCATTGTTGAAACCGCAAACTATTAAAATACTAACAAAGTTTTCCAGATGTGCCTAAATATTGTCCCTGACCAATCGCAAATCAAATGTTCCAAACACTGTTTGATTTCCCTTCGTTCATGTTGACATTACGCTAAACATCGGTAACATTGCAGTCAAAGAACATCTGTTAGTATTTCAACACGCAGTGTAAAGTTTGGACAAGAAACTCAAACATATAATTATTCAACAACGTAATGCAGTTGTGTTGTCATGAAAGATGCTAAAAATGCATGTCTGCACTGCCATGAACATGGAACATTAGCAATATTGATGTAGCCCAGGTTGAGTCATGACAGCGAGTTTAATATCAGTGTTTTTACTGCAGATATACGTTATATACGATATACGTTGCAGATATCTCAAAGGAATCATCAAAAAGCTAAGGATTTTAAGTACTGTAGAGCTTTAATAACTACAAGTTTTCCCGACATCATGCTGAAAAAATATGTTACAAATTTCTGACGCAATCAAAACAACATTCCAAATAGAAATAATAAGATCTTGAAATAGAAAATGATGCAGCTCTAATTTCAACCTGTTTGTGACACACTGGTTAGCATTTGTACATTGCTAGGGACCTAACTATCAAGCCAGCGGTAAATAAGGTTATCTATCTATATTTAACGGAGAGATGATTTAATATATTCATTAAGTGTTTTTAAAAAATTATCTGACAACGGGAATGAATATCTCTATGTTAAATATTGATTGTATACAAGAATTGTGCTCCGCCATCTAGAAGTCGTTTGAAGAGGCTCAGCCGTCTACGTGAAGTGAAGATGTCTCTCTTGTAGTGATTGCGGAAAAACACGGCGTCTGAAAAGTTGTCTGACTGTCCTACATTATTCGATTCCCGGTTGGGGCAGTCAAAACACTTTATGATTATCTATCTTGAACTCTCGTTTAGCTTGAACGTCAATTATATCTATAAATTGAAGATATCTTATGAAAAATATCGACGAAGTCCTTCAATACTAGAGCTATATACTTTAGATGTAAACCTCAATATAGATTTGACCTTAAAATAAGTTGCCTTAACATAAATCGATTTAGTCTGCACTATTTGTCTAAACAAAGAAATTCTGATTTATTTTGAAGAGAACTTGTGCCGTAGTATGTAAGCAAAATTTGCCGTTTTAGGTTTCCAAAAATCAGGAAATGGCAGGATATTGGCAAAAGTCATTACTCTTCGTGTTCTATGACAATTATTGGTGTACAGGAGTTTTCATTTAAAAGAACAACACCAAGGAAATATACTTAAGACTAATAAGGGTGTGGGAAGAAACTAGCCTCCTGTGTCTCATCGGCTAGCTGCAATACATTATAGACTGAAAACGTTACAAAACTGAAAACGATGCAGCTAGCTAAGAAGAGGAGGAAGAAAATCTTGCCGACCGGGGATAAAGAGCATCGGAAATGCCATGGTTGATGGTGGGCGGGAATTGAAAATTAAAGGTAATCTGTCATACGGCAAATTAAATGTCAAAAGCCCATTTAGAAGAAGTGGATTTTAATAAGTTCAGATAAAGATTACCCCCGCATAGATTGTCAGTAAACCAAAACAAATCTCAAGCTATCAGCTTGGTAATCTAAAGTAAACGAGGAAATTAATAGTTGACACGTTGCGTCGTTGCCAAAGGGCGGTCTTTTTTTACACAAATCTCTAGTCCCACTTGGATCGTGCAAAGGCGAATATTTACGACTTGTAAGACGATGTTTTATTACGGAGACGACATAACTTCGTACGACCGTACGAGGTTGCATAACTTCACACAGGACATAATAAAGTCATCATTTTATTGTTTACTAGACTGATGTTATAGAAATGTTCGAGGTTGCCATATGCTCAACTGATGAATTTGAATGTTTAACTCAGATCTAAATATAATTGGCTGTGGACATATCGGAAAGCAAGTTACCATTAGTTCAACTAGAATATAAAGAGTGCTGTGTATTGAGTGTGTTAATCAAGTGCATGGTCCTCGTTCTTATGAAGGGCCACGTAGTACCTTCGCTGTATTTTAGGAGTGCATTACATTTCGTATTGTAGCAATAGCTCAGTCGTAGGGCTGAACATTATAACATCGAGCAGATGGCAACTCGGAGTCCGGACTACGAAAGTATCTGTAATAATGACTCATTGACTCTAAAGGCTGGTTTCCATTCAGGAATATTTTCCTCAGGACAGGAACGGACATCTATCGGTAAGAACATTAGACTTTAATACAAATGAAACTCTCCATTCCTGTCCAGAGGAAAATTTTCCTGAGTGGAAACCAGCCATAAGTCGAAGTTGACAATGAGATGGTAATGCATTTTATTAATACTCCTGAGCCTTTCCGGCCAGCCTCAACTTCAAGCATTATTTCATGCATATTCGCCGTATTTAATGCAACAAAATAAAATAAATATTAAATGGCAGTGTAGATAAGATTGCTAGAGTTCTCTACTAGTAATGACTGTAATGAATGAGGAATTGAACAGGCTTTGTTGTGACACGTGCAGTTTAGATCAAAATAAATTATTAATTTTAACCTTCCCAAAAATACTGTATATACAGCCAGTAGTCCAGATTTAAGTTACAGTCTATAACTTTTCAAATACTACAATGTTCCAGCTAAATTACTTTTGATGTTTGGTGATTTTTGACAAGTTGCCATCAGGATGTTATTGGCTTTTACTATCATGGAGTAAGCACGAACCTCTTACTCTTAGTAATAGCCTCCTCCGCAAGCAACTCTGTGGCTTCTTTTTTCCGAGTCCGGGGAGTGATATATTTGTTGACGTCACAATTTTAAATCCTAACCGTCATCTTATTTCATTTTAAAGTCGAACAATTCGAGGTGGTATTTTAACGTCACGACTCATGAATTGCTGTACATATATAGTGAACCCTTTCCGAGTTATTGTGCGAGCAATGACTGGATTGCAGCGCATTTCTCTGGCTCGCCGTCAAAAATGGCCAAAACAGCGTTGGAAGCTATTTGACTGAGGAAAAAGAAGCCACGTCCAGAGTTGCCTGCGGAGGAGGCTAGCGTGTTGTAATTCGATCTGAAAGGTCGTCGTGTCACGGATGATTTGTAGTATAAACAATGTCAATGATAATTACGCCCATGTTTTCGACACCTGTACAGTGTCTAAGACCACCCCAAATATCCATCATGACAGGTCTATGGGCGCGTCGAGCTTGAGTTTATGTAAATATAAACAAGAGATTTCCCGAATATTTTACCAAATTTCCGGCCCTTTCTCGATAGATGAGCAACCGAAATTTAAAATTATTATAACATCAACCCAAGTCAGTTTTAGGGTTAGGATTTGGGTTAGGATTAGGGTTAGCGATTGTTTGAATTTCGGTTTGTTCATAGATCAAGAAAGTGCCAAATTTCCTGAGCTAGTAGTGATCATCAGTTTTAATATTTTGACCACCTTGACTGTGTTCCTACAAAACCTGGTAGAAGACCCTTTGTTGCATGACCTTTTATCCTTGATAAATTTTGGTGCCATTTGGTATTTATAGTTGTTTGTGGTCCAATAGAAGGAAAGTGGTCAAATTTTTCCAACTGCTATTAACCAGGATGGGGCCCGATTTGGTTATAATTGTGACCCTCATGCATGCCAAATACTCTAGTGGCCAAAAATAGAGGCAAAAACAACACGGTTATAAAACTTCAAATCATTTATTTTGTAAACAGAACAGCTAAATATCAACAGTTTCACCTTTCCAATGATTGGCTCATTTACAAAAGTGTTCTACTCAAAAAATATCTAAAGCCGAGGACTGGAACATGAACTCTTATTTTGTTAAAAATCAGTTTGAAAGTCTAATCAGTCTACTACTCAGTATTGTTTGACATCACTGGCTGCCCGTCATCACTGCCTGACCCGTCATCACTGCCTGACCTGTCATCACTGGCTGACCTGTCATTACTGGCTGACCTGTCATCACTGGCTGACCTGTCATTACTGGCTGACCTGTCATTACTGGCTGACCCATCATCACTGCTGACCTGTCATTACTGGCTGACCTGTCATTACTGGCTGACCTGTCATCACTGCTGACCCATCATTACTGGCTGACCCATCATTACTGGCTGACCTGTCATTACTGGCTGACCTGTCATCACTGCCTGACCCATCATCACTGGCTACCCGTCATCACTGCCTGACCCATCATCACTGGCTGACCTGTCATTACTGGCTGACCCGTCATCACTGCCTGACCCGTCATCACTGCCTGACTCATCATTACTGGCTGACCTGTCATTACTGGCTGACCCGTCATCACTGCCTGACCTGTCATTACTGCCTGACCCGTCATCACTGCCTGACCCATCATTACTGGCTGACCCGTCATCACTGCCTGACCCATCATCACTGCCTGACCCATCATCACTGCCTGACCCATCATTACTGGCTGACCTGTCATTACTGGCTGACACATCACAGTTTTTTACTCCAACATCAGTCTCACTGTTGCTATTTGATTATCTGTCTTCATCATAATAATCAGGATCAGAGTCATCAAGTGCCCCATTTTCATAATCAGAGTCACCAGAATCTAATCGCTCATAGTTTCATCATTCTCGTCATAAGTTTCAAGTAAATGGACCACATCAGTGGCACAAAATCTGGCAGATGACCTGCATGAAAGACAAGAAAATCTAATCAGATGTAAAAAGTCATTATAGAGAATCACACTGAACAATATTTGCCCATGAAGGCTTCATGACATACATCTAAACAGTACTCCTAGTGCATAAGGGTTACAATTGTGACAAAGCAACATGGATTCCCACATTCATGACTAACACAATTGTAACCAATATAAAAACACAATTCTTTTCCTAACTATCTGCTTTACTCCAAAGTTTTTGGCTTATATATTCATTATAATATGTTGATATCTTTGTTATATGTTGATATTTTTCATATGAATGTTGTGAAATACTTTTATTAAGCTTTGAAAGCGAATAAACAGAGAACTTTAATACCTTCTCCTCGTTTTTGCCGCCATCTTGGAAAAGCTTGAGTGCCCAGTCCCCCGGCAGCTATATTTTTGCATGTGATCTCACAAATGTGAGCCGTATTGCAGCAGGGGGGGTTAAAGAAAGGTTACAATTGTAACCAGTATGCAACAAAGGGTTAATGTCGCGTGAATTGTATGGTTATCCGAAATAAATCAAATAATCCCACCTAAAAGTGGAGGAGCTGACGTCTTCCCGCAAACGGTGACACCTTGATTGTAAACATTGATTGAATTTTTTGAGAATCTACTGTTCCAAACTGCAATAAAATAAGGTTTATTTGAATGAAATAACCTTAATTTGAATAAAATAAGGTTAATTTGAATAAAATAAGGTAAAAATAAAGTAAAACAAGCATTTCTTAGGCGGTGTGTTAAAGTGCTACTGAGATACTAACTCTCTACTCCCAATTTTGATTTTATCTAAAAGTATTTTGAATATGAAACAGAATGTCTTTCTCGGTTTCTCAATACCTCATCTCGTTCCTGAGATATTCAGCTTTTTGAAACATGCAAATCAGACTAAATAAAATTTACAAAATGAGGAACATCTTCAAATAACAAGCAGAATGTTTTGAAACTTTGCAAATATCCCAAGATTCCCTATTTTTACCAAAACATCCCAAGGTTCACCAGAGGTTCACAGCTTCACTTCCTGGCTAGTTCTCAGGTCTCTATTGCCGTTTGAGTACTCTCTCCGACTCAAATAACTGGGTCAGCTCACGGTGCACCGGAACACAGAATATTGCATCATTGAAATGTTTGGTTTAGAAGAAGGTTTAGTATTTCTTTATTTCAGGGTTAGGACTAAAGTTTTATTTGGGTTATGGTTAGAGTTTTTGGGATCCTGTTCTGCTTCTGAATCCTGAAAAAATAACTTTGATGAGCCGTATGACGGTGATCATGACAATAACTGAGAGACTAGAGCTTTCAGATAGAAAATCTATTTATTTAATTAAACATAAGTACAAATTCATACGCCTTTAAGGGTATTGAAATTGAAATCAGCTTTTTAAAACCGAAACTGTTTGCTGAAGTTCATTCAGCTGCACAAACTTTCCCATTTAATTTTCGGGACATTCGGTAATAGACATTGTCGTTTGTCAACAGACTTTGCCATTCGGCAACAGACTGTCGTTCAACAAGCATCCCAGCATCCACTGCATGATTAGTCTTAGACCTGGTTCCCAGTATATTCTCTTCATTTCGTATCATTGGACATACCCCAAAACAACTTACATCCTAACCCCCCGCCTTAAGGGGGCCTTAAGTGTCTTCCTAACCCCCAGCCGTACTTTCCCATAGACTAGTGAGAGAGACTAAGATTGTGAGACTAGTAATTGATTGTTAAACGCATGCGCTACAATGGTATGATGTATATCATCATAGAAAAAGAAAGTCAACCTTTACGGAAAATCATAGGGTCTTATCTCCGCCACGCCCCCCGGAGATACGACCCTAGGTAAGCATGATAAAGATGGCAACGTTAAGAAAATAGTGTATTGCGGACGGAGATGGTGTAGACAGTATTGTATTTCGTCTTGAACAGTTGTCAGGTGTGCATGTTCATCGGCTCATGGACAACAGAATTGGACATTTAAATATAACAAATACAATAACGATTGAAATAACAAATACAATAACGAATCTACGAAATTACAACGATCAGAACAACCAAGCAGTATCCTATCAGTCTGTTAAAAATTTAAGTGGTGAACCAGGTCACCCAAGTTTTAGTATAAGCTTCAGAGGTTCTAGATGCTACCCCTCTAATTACGCCACTATTCACTTTTAGCTGACAAAATAATCTTCAGAGGTTCTATGATGGGGGCCCTCTAGCTACACAGCGCCCCATCATAGAACCCCAGAAAAATTATTTTATCGAAAGAAAAGTAGGATTGCTAGAAAGACTGACAAAGTTCAGTGGTGTAGCTAGAGAACATCTGAAGGCTATTTTGTCGAAAGAATAGTCTGAGCAATCCTATACTTTTCTTACTTTCCCCACTTTTTTGTGTCTACTGGATGTATATCCAATAGCACACTATGTGTGGTCATATCGTCACGTGACACGAAGCTGTTACGGAGATTTGGCGGATGTTTACGGATAGACCACGTGCGACGAATGTATTCATCATTCATACGAGTTGGGATTTTACTCCGTGAATTTTTTGAAAATATAAGGATAGGATTAGGATTCTTTGTGGATTTTCGACATTCAGGGTAAGTAAATATGATGTTTAAGACATACATTTTCATGGGTTTAGCACTTCTTTTCTTGGGGTGGTTATATCGTCACGTGACACGAAGCTGTTAACGGAGATTTGGCGGATGTTTACGGATAGACCCCCGTGCGATGATGCGACAGCGAATTTGTCGAAAATATAAATGAGGTTTATAGTCATAACCAGGGCGAGAGAAGGCTTAAAAGCAACGGTACTCGCGGAGGAATAGGCATTACGCCTTGAGACAGCGGGCACGCATAATAGCAGAGCTAATAGAAGGTGGTTTGTGTACGGAGGAAATTTGCCCACCATCCCTCCCAAAAAATAAATAAATAAATAAAATACATAAATGAAAAAATTAAATGAATAAATAAAAATAACAATTACATTGGCCTTAGACCTGAATCCAAGTAACTGAGCAACTGCCAGAAAACTGAGCAACATACAGGTCTGCACCTTACCATCCACATGGGTAAGTAGAGTGATTGTAGGGGTTAAGGATTCTTGGCGGTTTTTCGACATTCAGGGTAAGTAAATATGATCTTTAAGACATACATTTTCATTTAAGGTTCTAATGAAGTGACGGTAGCGTGTATTTTTATTTACGGATTTCGTCAAGCTATATTTACGGCAGTCTCCTAGAATTCAATGAAACGCTGATTATAAATATCTTGTTGTTCGTTTCTCGGTTAATTTAAATTTTAACAAAGCATTTTTATCCAGTTTATATGTCTTTCAGGTGACAACGTGCTGTATATTTGTGAGGTTTTATTCTCACAAAAAATTGTGTTTGCACTGACTCAATTTATATATAATATATATATTTTCGTTTAAATTGTTACGTTTATTTTGTTAAATTTACTTTGTTTTAATGACATAATATAACATCCAAAAGAAGCATTTATAATGTTATATCATTTATATAGAAATTGTTGAATAAAACAAGACGCCCGCTAGGCATAACTCAGGCTACTTTAGCCTGTGCAGGCTAGGGCTATACTTTGGCCTAATTGAAGACTAAACAGCTTCAAGAAACATTATTTCTTCCCAAAACCAACATTTTGAACCAGAAACATATTTATAATTTTAGCGCATATATAATTTGAGCATGCTCGCCTCATTTGGGCCAGTCATTATTTATGGGTATACTGGGTCGGGTAAAATTGACCCTGGGTCATGAAATATTTTGCCCTCATTTCTACGGGCGATGAAATTTTTTTGTTCATCAAGTGTAACACACAATAAGAAGTATACACACAATAAAAAGTGTATAATAAAAAGTGCAACACACAATTAATACGTTCCGTATTAATTAAATAAAAAGTGCAACACACAATTAATACGTTCCGTATTAATTAATACGTTCCGAGATGTGACTGTCTTACCAGTGTGTAAATTCATCAGCCATTCAACTTTCACTTCCATATTTCATATTGGATGTGCCCATGATCTCATAAAAGGATCAACCAGGTATTAAATTCACCAATTATGCTTATTTGGACATGCAAGCTTCAAAAATGTTATTCCCTGATAGAGCGGATCAAGCATGAATATTATAATAGTTTTAAAATATTCCTAACCCTATAAATAATGACCAGTCCCCCTTAGTGTTGGACAATTGACAAATTACAGTGATGTCATGATTAGCGAGCAAACTCAGATACCGAGCCAGGACAAAAATCAATAATCAAGGACAAAAATCAATAATCAAGGACAAAAATCAGTTTGAAAGGTGTGTACAATGTAGCTAGCTGTGCAGACCAACTAACATGCAGTTGGCAAACAACAATTTATTGGAGTTGATCTGGATTGGAGTTGGTCTAGGGCGACATGAGGTGTTCATTTGGGTTATATTAACTATGTTTGTATTAAGCATTCATATATAATAATATATGAACAATCAATACACAACTAGCTATATAAATAGGTCAACAGTGTAGTAAATTCATGTTGCAAACACAGTGCCCATCTCAAATTTATTATTTTTATTAATTTATTTTTATTAATTAATTTTTTTTCTAAATATGTGAGAATGCTAGAAATCGCCATTATTGTGTATTAAAAAATCGTCATTTTTGTGTGTCAAGTATGCTGAATATGTGAGAAATCGCAATTATTGTGTACCCTTGTTTCCAGGACACGGGATGCTGGCGCAGCTGCGGAGGCTGTGTGCCTCAGTTTTGCAAAGACTGTTGGGGCCATATCTCGACCCCCCCCAAAAAAACACCGAAACCTAGACTCGGCTACCACAGTAGCCCGGGTAATTACTGTACCAAAAAAAACTAGAAACCAGGTTCCTTGAAATGTACAGCTGATCTGCATGTTAATTATCAATACCCTATTTGATTAGGTCGGTTTTTTCAAAGAGCCCCTCAAACCAACAAGTATGTGTACTATAAAGCTAAAATAAATAAAAAACGGTACAATAAATCAAAACAAGTTAAATACAACACTTTTGGCGTACTTTCCCTACCCAAGTAAGTATAAGGATGACGATTTTTTCATATGGACTTATAGTACGTATTCCATATATGGTCATAACGGACGGGACTGGGAAGAGCAAATACGTTGCCCTAACGAGCATATACGTTGCCCTAACGAGCAAATACATTGCCCTCGTACCAGCCCACTGGATGCGGATACGTAACACGTTACGATATGTTCGATTATCCGCTCTTTTTAAGAAAACTACGTTCGCTAGCCGGATAAGCTGTACGCATATTGTAAACAGATAATTTACCTTTGTTTTAATATATATTGTAGCTTTGGGAGTTGATTATTTCTCAAGAAAACGTTCGTCGATCGAAGACAGCCGAAAGTTCGTTTACAAGATGGTATCCGTAATACGAAAATTATATTTTTGGGCATGTTCGATTACCCGCTTTCAACGAGAACTAAGTTAGCTACCAGGATAAGCTGTATCTATGTTGTAAATAGCTCATTTAACTTTAAAAGAATAATATTCTATAGCTTTGTGGGAGGGTTAGGACCTTTGTTGTTTTGGGGTCGGTTACAATCTAATACTTGGAGGCTGGTACGAGGGCAATGTATTTGCTCGTCAGGGCAACGTATATGCTCGTTAGGGCAACGTATTTGCTCTTCCCAGTCCCGTCCGTTATGACCTTATATGGAATACGTACTATAAGTACCTATCGATTTTTTGTCATCTTTCCATTTCACTATTTATGAGATTGCTCATAACAATTATTTAATTATTGGAATTTGGAAATTAAAGCATCCTTGGAACCCAGTTATTGTTTATGCCTAATGGAAAAGTTAAAATTACAATGCTCGTGTACTCAACAGAACCAATGCAATATGCAAGTTATCTTTTTCTAGTTTTAAATCTCCATATACTATGCTAATCTACTATGCTGTTTTCAGAACAAAATTTGCAATTAAACTGCAGTCAATTCCATATTCGGCACGTGTTTGTGTAACGGCTAATATTTCACACTAGCCTTGTAGATGTTAACAGAAAATCCAGTAGACACATGTGCGCACTGCGTACCTATTTTTATACTTTACTACATACTATTAACACACGTCGTGGCCGTCAAATAGCGGTCGGAAGATGACATTTTATAATATAAGGGGCCCACTTTCAGGGGCTGCGACTGGTAGCAAACATCTTAATGCATTTCTTTTCAGATGGTCTGTTATCGGTTTCGTTGAACCAAGCGTTTGAGAGATATTTATCAAAACTGACATAGTTTACAGTCCGTTTGAAAAAGCATGCTGATTCCCTTTGGCTGCACCCAGTCGAGGCGTTACAGCTAATCGCAAACTGTCCTGGTGTTTTGAAGGGTAACCGAGGCAGCCCTGTTCGACTACTACAGCACACTTGTTGATGAGAGAAAGGCCTTCAGTACAACCGACTTGTCGCGGTGTTGTTGTGTCTACCTGCATGGTATATTATACATCACATTAACAAGTGGAGAGAACTAACCAGCATATAGAATCTGTCAATCCCAATGTAGATCAAAATGATATGAGAGGATTATTTCAGAAGACACTACAAAAAATATTTTGCCCAATATCTAGCACAAAACCTGCACAACATAATAACATAAACTGAGGCAAACTGCAAAGACCCAAAACTTCACAGACATGGCACCACAAGGGGTTTGGAGATTTTACATATTTGTGATCTTTGGAATGTCTTGAGAAGAATTGTAAAATATCTTGCCGTGCGAAAATTTCATCTTCATACCTTTTCTCCCTGCTAAAGTGATTTACTATTCACAAGGAATGACGTCAAAGCAGGGACACGCAAAAACATTTCACAATGATTCTGCAGTGAATGTGTTTAAAGTTCAGAGCCAAACTTTCTTTTGCATTTCACTGTTGAATTAGTGTGCAATGACTTCGCGTGTCCCTGCTTTGGCGTCATTTTAATCAACTTTAGCATGAAAAAAGGCATGAAGATGAAATTTGCGAACGACAAGATATATTATATTTCTTCTTTGTAGAACCCAAAGATTACGAATATGTAAAATCCCCAAACCCCGGATATATGCACTTCAAGCAAAACCAAAACACGCAACTATGTCCGCAATGTGGACACACATATGTAGCAGTATCATACAACGGGAAACAAGACACCCGCCAGGTTGAGGCTAAGGGATACCTTCGATAACAGACACCATTGAGAGCGTGGGCAACGGGGAGGGGCCGTGTCAAGCCAAGGACGCGGGGGTTGATAGCAAGGGGAACCGGAAGGACTACCACACGCCAACACCCATGGTGGGCCGACGGAGCGCCGGCATGGGAGGATAACAGCTCTGAACCACAAGCACCAGGATGAGTAAAGGATGGCCACACGTCAACAGCCGATGTGAGACCCTCTATCACACACATAATCGATCACCATTAACATATTGATATATATGACCAATACACTAATATAGAAACTATATAGTTCAAAGCCTGATTATTAGATTAGTTATCCCGCACATCTGACTTGCAGCTCGCATCTCGCTGATCGCAACTCGCAACTTCACAGCTCGCTGATTAACTAAACCCTATAGTAAATTGTTCAAACAATTTACCATTGTCGGGAATTGTTTGTTTACGTCCACGACACCTTACACGACACTAAGACGTTCGAAGCGTATTTAGTTTTAAAGGATTTAATGAAATATAAGTCACAGTATATAAATGCTCTCCTTTACTCGCTCTCTCGTGAAATCTCCTAGTCTTTTTTCAGTTTCCGGTGGCGTGTTCTTACGTCACCACCACCGGCGCTGAGACCCTACGGGCTCGCTCATCCTAAACTAATACATACTTTACCACACCATAATGAATATTTGTTGTTTTGCACAGTTTGGGGTCTTTTTTGTTCAGTTTCACAATTCGTTTATGGCATCAATAGCTGGAGTTCATTCACATTCTAAAAATGGAGCTGATAATTCGCATGCATGTAATCACATTTAAAAATAGAAGGCACTCAGAGACTGCATATATACCTCCGTCAGCGGGTTATTTATCGAAGACATTAGTCCATAAACTTATTTTATCTAGAGTGAATAAAATGCTTCATTGTACTAATTTCTACTCAAATATTATGCTAAATTATGTTGTTCCTTAGGCCATGACCGCACTTTTGTATAAACAATGAAACTGACAAGTCCATTTTTTTTGTGAATTCAGCTTGTTTGCAAATATTAAAGATTTGAATATAAGGATAACGAGCGCAATCAAGCATTTTCATTCATTTCTTCTACGCGGAGAAGCTTACAGACAGATTTTTATCAATATTTCATCCAAAATTGAACCAATTTAATGGATTGGTCCTTGGCATATGACCATCCCTTCTACAAACTTTCATGAAAATCTGTTCATTAATTTTTGAGATACCCTGCTTACACTTGGCCTGCGGCCTCGTTTTTCAACACACGTCTCGGTGTTTGGAAATCAGATAATAAACGCCTTCTCGTATATGATGTTATATATGAACAACGAGAGCGAGTGTTTCACCGGGATATCCAAACACGAGAAAACAATGTATGAAAACACGAGCGCGAGTGTTTTTGTTAATTGTTTTCGAGTGTTTGGATATCCCGGTGAAACACGAGCTCGAGTTGTTCATATAGCATCTCAATTGAACACAATAGTAATTAGTTATAATTTAAATTGCAGTTGACAATTGTTGCTCTGAAGTGTGTATTGCATTAATTCGGTCTTCGTATTTGAAGATTATTTGCATGCGTAATTAAGATATTAGATGAACAACGTTGTTCATCTAATTAAGATATTAGATGAACAACGTTGTTCATCTGAAATCCAGGTCACGCGTATTGTGTTGGCATGGTTCACCGGGGTATCCAACCGCAATCACCTGATTAATTCGCATACTCTGATTGGTTAATTAACTCATGAATTATTCATGAATTTGAGATATATTACATAAACATCGTTATAAAATAACATGTACACAAGCAATTTGATTGGTTAATACCCGTGCAGGATGAGAATATCCTGCACGGGAATTTACAGCAATTTTAAGTGGCGTTTTCCACCTCATTCCGTTTATCATTATAAGTTAAAACAAAACTCTCAAAAAAAAACAGAATATAGTTTTTGTATTGTGAGAAAACTATCACCAAGAAAACTGATCGTCCGATCCATTTTGTGTTCAATAGCGAACTTAAACAAAACAACAAGGTTTGAAAAGGGCATGTTTTGAAAGCAACAAACTCGCGAATACCTTCTATTTTCTTGCCGGATGAACTCACTGGGAAAAGAACAATCTTTATCTATACGAAGTAAAATACCCAACAGCTCTCGACTTAAAATCCAAATTCTTCCAGTGAAATTGTGAAAAAGACAGCGAAGACCTTTCCAGAGTGACAGTTGCTGCCCACAATATATCTGTCTTTTCGCTTTGAAACAACAAGCCAAACCCTGAGACGGCTGATTCCAGTAATGATTAAGCTTTTTCCTAAAACTAGTCAGTATTTCTGATATTCAAAGTTGAGTTTTTTATCCATATTCTGCTCTTTAATTGTAGTCGGATTTGTCGGCAAAACAAATTTCAGCTTTCCGGCTCGTCTGCTGTTGGAGACGAATTGTGATTGGTAGTTGATAATTCTTGGGAGAATTTGTATTCTCATCATATTATTTTTGATAAAATTCGTTATTTCTCTGTCGTTATTTTATAAAATAAATACCAAATGGTTTTCCGTGCAGGATACTGTGATCCAAACACTTGGGATGTTGCTCGACTTCCGAAAAGCTAAAAAACACTCGTCTATCGGCTCGTGTTTTTTACGCTTTTCGAAAGTCTCGCAACATCCCGCGTGTTTGGATCACAGTATCCTGCACGGAAATACATTTGGTATTCCTTTATTCATGTTTTAACTACTACATAAAGATATGAAAAATAGGTCAATAAAATTATTTATGACAATGGCTATTTTTACACAAGGAATATAAGTACAGGTTAAATGTGAGTCAAAAGTCATATATCTATCTATTTACCGACACGCTTTGCGAGGCTGGTGAAAGGTCTTCATATAAGTTATGTATATAAATGACTTAAAACTAGAAATTACACCATTTAAGAGAATACAACTCCATACAATAATATGAGGTACTACCCTGAGTGACAAACTATAGCGGGAAAGAAGAAGAGAAAAACTCGACCACGGTTCGCTTAATATCATTATTCTCCACTTTGCGGTCCCATATTCTTTATTCTAAAATTCTATGTTTAAAATTCTATTAAAATAAGATAACTTGGAAGATAAGTTCACCACCTTTGTTAGTTTAAAAGTAAGTGGTCAGGCTCGACCTTTCCTTCCATTCAGACTCCACACGTAGAATGTTGAAAACAAATCAATGGTAACATTGGAAATCTTTTCAGGAAATATTCTGCAGGTTTGCCAATCATCTTCTGAAGTTTCTCTGGAGTGCCTTCGTCACGCCAATGCTCAGATAAGTTTCGTAGAAATCTCAATAATTCTACCATGTCGCCATCATAATTGCGAAGTCTACTCATATGACTTAATATATCGGGATCAAGGTGTTTCTTCCAACCTGGAGCAGCCAATGATGGGAACGGAGTATTTTTCAGCTGTTGATACACTTTACAGTTGACATTTCTGCTCTTGATCTCTGGTTCATTTCCAAGAGAAACCAAGAAGCTAAACTGTTGTTCCTGTGACTGAAGGTACGGATGTTTTAATACTTCAGGAACATAAGGACGATCTTTAATCTTGTGCTCAAGCATCCACGTCACCAAATGCTTAGCTGAAGGATTCAATAGGCTTTTTAAACCCACCGGGTTATTCTCCAGGAGATTTTTAACTCTGTCGTATTCCGGCCCAAAAGGATGTTGACCTTTGGTTAAAATATAATAACAAAGCATCCCTACGACTTGAATATCTGACTTTCTCTTATATATCACTGGTCCAACAGGTTGATTTTCATTTGGTATTGATTCTACTGCTCTCCAATATTCTGAATTTGACCCTTTGTCATCGGTATATACAGTAGAGTTTCCTAGAGGCAAACGTTCAAAATGTAAAGTTAAGTTTAATACGAAAATTTAAACAGGATAGACACCTCAACAAAAAAATGTGTTATCAATGTGTGTCTACTGTCCATTGATACATTGAATGGTGAATTTCCCTACATGAACTGTTGGTAAATCACAATAGATAAATCACAATAGGTGATTACATGGGTTTATCTGTTGGATAAACCTATATATTTAAAACCTACACTGTAAATTCAAAAGAGTCATTTTGACTCCTTTGAAGGAGTCATTTTTTTGACCCCAGGACGACACCTCGAAGGAGTCATTTTGACTCCTTTTTGGCCTACTCCTTTAAAGAGTCATTTCTACCCTTTACAAGAGTCATTTTGACACCTTCGAAGGAGTCATTTTGACACCTTCGAAGGAGTCATTTTGACACCTTTGAAGGAGTCATTTCTACTCTTATGTAGGGTCAGACGACACCTTTGAAGGAGTCATTTTAACTCTTCTTTGGGGTCATTTTTACTCTTATGTAGGGTCAGACGACACCTTTGAAGGAGTCATTTTGACACCTTTGAAGGAGTCATTTCTACTCTTATGTAGGGTCAGACGACACCTTTAAAGGAGTCATTTTAACTCTTCTTTGGGGTCATTTTTACTCTTATGCAGGGTCAGACGACACCTTCGAAGGAGTCATTTTGACCCTTCTTTTGGCTCACTTCTACTCTTATTTAGGGTCAGACGACACCTTCGAAGGAGTAATTTTGAACCTTCTTTTGGGTCATTTCTACACTTATCTAGGGCCATCAGACGACACCTTTGAAGGAGTCAATTTTATCCTTTTTGGGTCATTTCTACTCCTTTGAAGAGTCATTGGTACCCTTTATGAAGTTCATTCTACTCTATAACAAGTTGTCCAAATTAGCAATGTTATTTGAATGATTCCTGTAATTTGAATGATACATGCATATTGCATATTATATACAGAAACAAAAATAGAGATTGTGTAAAATAGTTTATTAAACTAAATATGTCAATATTTTCAATAATTTATTAACTAAATATGTCAACAACATACTGTACTGGTAGGTTTTAAAATCTACTTAAAATATTTCTCAATAGTACATTATCGGTCCTAATCAAGGTAAACATGATATTATCATGCCCAATTAATGGACATTCAAACAACTGGCCCAGGTTAACATTCACACATATTTCACTAAAAGATCATTTAAAAACTAAGTAACGATATTCGGTTGAAACACTACGTTTATTTATTTCCTACTAAGCTGTGGACCTAGTTACTCTGTCCTAATTCATCAGAGGAATTATAGATCTAATGAAGGCATGAGTCAATGTGTCAAAGACTTTGGAAGAGTTTTGCAAGAAATAACTAAACGTAGTGTCAATTTTCACTAAAAATTCAATTAACATTATAAAAACATGAAATTATCAATGTTTTGTTTCAATAAAATGTTCTAACTGTTTTCATCCTTTATCTTCCTACCAATTGTACGCCTTTCATTTCTCCATGTTTCTGCCATAATGCCATTGTTGCCTCATTGGTGTATTCTGTTGCTTTATAGAAGTGCTTCAGGACATGAGCTGAAAATACAGTAAATAAATATATAAATTTTAAAATATTAATAAGAGGGATATAGTCCTACAGGTATAAGAGATATTTCTAGAGGCATTTTTAAAAATTTTGTTAATTACTTTTTTATTTGAAAGGAAATAATGAAAGAGAAGTAATAGAGATGAGAATGCAGAATCAACCCCTCACTAACTTGACCTATAACATTGACCTATAATCCAGAACCATAGTGATAAATTAGGCAGATATGCATATGGTACCAGTCAATTTAACAATTAGACAACAAGGCACAAGTGTTCTATGCAAGCCAAGTTGTCTAACGCTCATCACAAGTTAATTGTTTTAGTATCAACAAACTAGTCAGTCAAACTTAAAATATGAAAATAAAGACAAACCGCAAAAGTTTTCTACATTGTTTTGATTTTCAAAACTGGTGCTTAATCACTATAAGTGGTCTATTTAAATAGACCCATAAATAGACCCATAGTAGCATAGCCAATTAGCATTGGCAACAGACCACTAGTTTAAGTTTGTTGTCTTGATGCCATTGAATGATAATTATCCAATGGCTTTGGTGTTACCGTGCTCTCTAAATTTAGATTACAACAAAAACCTGGTATTATTAAAGAGTTGAGGAGACTTTTTGAGAGAGGCATAATAGGTCTCTTATTGTTAAAATTTAAACACATGTATAACAACACATATTTTTTCCAAGGAAAGTCCTAAAGTAAGTTATCGGCACTTTGAGCATTAATTGAGAATCCCTTTCGTACATTTTTTCATACATTACTGTATATCCTGGCTTTTGTCCATGTTTTGTGGTGGGCACCAATATTTATTATAATCTGATTGCATTTTCTGCTTAGTGAATCAATCTTTTGCTGATGGTAGCAAGTAGCAACACAATTTAAAAGTAATGTAATTATAACCAATTTCAATTTTTTAATTACCGTATAGCCAATTTCTGACCAATTATTAGTTTGACCTTCACACAGTCCAGATAAGGATGGCCTTCCTTGCTTTTCCCTGTGACTGATAACTGGGCCAGAATATATTTCCAAATAAGGCTGACAATAAATTGGAAGTCTTCATGAATTACAGTAATAGATTTCTGTGCAAATAGCACATTGTGTCAGTCACAAGAAACTACATATCACTTCAATATGCCATGCAAAAACTTGACAGATATAATGTAAAATATCACTCTCTAAATTATGGTACAGGGGGAAATACATATTATTTCAATATGTCCTCAACTAATTCAAACTGGATAATACTGGGAAATGAACCCTGCGACCCTGGCAATATACAGTACACCAGCACACTGACCGACTGAACTATGAGAGCTTGGCTACAAGTTCAGTATATACCTGTACGACCATGCTGGAAATGCCAAGAATGAAGTGAATGGGTTTATTACTGAGAATATTTGGCACTTACACTCAATTAAGGTGGCTCCTGATGGTTTTAAACATGAATGCATAACTATATTAGACTAAAGTACTTAAAGGACCATCTGAACACGGTACGATTTGTCGTATACGATTGTCTTCTTGGTGTATGTGATCAAACTGTACACGCATGTCAACATTCACCATCGAATCAGAAACAAGAATTATGTTGTGTGCAAACAATTGCATACGCCAGTACGACAATCATATACAACAATGTATGCCAGAATGACAATCGTATACGATGAATTGTATCGTGTAGAAGGGCCATAAGGAAGCCTAGTTAGTAAGTACTCGTACTTACTCGTACCAAGACGAGTCAGGGGTGCGACACAGGCTAGTCTTGTAGTTGCATTTTTCTTAACTGGTTCCAGTCGGTTTATCACACTTACAATTTTCCTTCACTATAACTTTAATATGTCATCCAATTAATGTAGTGTAAATGCCAAATATTCTCAGTAAAATATCCATTCACTTCATAATGGCTTAATACCATCATATAATACTGAACTTGTTGCCAAGCTCCTGTCATAGGACTCCATAATCCCAAGAGCTGTGGCTTAATTTGATTTCCAGCAACTAAACTGTTAGGCCTTGAAGTTATATTTTTCACAACCAATCTCAGTTGCATCTTCACACTCAAAGTTTTCCTTCACTATAACTTCAACATTGTCATAAACTAAGTGGCCAACCAGCAACCAGTTTCTCTTAGAATTAAATCAGTTTAATTGCTTTGATGAAGAGCAAGATTTAATATAACAAACAGTTCTCGTGCATTTTCCTTCAGGGGCTTAACTGGCTCATAAGAACTTTTTCAGCAAACTTTCAAAGGTCTTATGAGCAATTGACGAAAGCTGATCAATATAAATGTTTCAACAGCGACTCACTCGACGAATAATTAATGTCAATCTCAATGGCGTCCAAAATTAATGGTGATTCGCAATTATGAAACACAGATTTAAGTATTATTAAACATTAAGAGAGCAGTAGATTATCACCAAAGTCATTAACAAATTATATACAACTCACCAGTCGCAGCAATCACGCGCCCAGATACGCTTTCCAGCCACCTTTAGGCGGTTTGACTTTGACCACTGCTTTGAAAACAACAGTGATCAACAGCTGCATGCCTTCTTTCTTCGGATTAAACGAGCATAATCGCGAACAAAATCTTTAGCAAGGACAGTCGTCTAGTTGGTAGAAGTCCAGTGGATCAATACGTATTTCATCTCGCTTGTAGATAGGTTTCATACGTCAAATAAAGTTATAAAGATACGAGCTTCTCTTCGCACGCAGAACATGTAAAATCGCGAAGCGACGAGACAATAACATCACGTGTCACTCTGATCACGTGCTATGTGGAATAAAGTACCGGTCGGCATTTTGATACATGTTCAGAAAGATTTTAACAATGTTGTCAGCTTGGCGGAGCCTGAGGATTTCAGTATTATTTTAGACCAGATTGGTGTAATATTAGACATATTTGGTGTGTAGACAACCATATATAACGACAATGATGCATTCAATTTCATTTATGATATAATAGTGAAATCAGCTATTCAGTTGTTTTTCATGCATTACTAAAACAGAATACAGAATAGTTCATAATTATTCAAATATTTTTGAATAGAATAATTTTATATATTTAATTACCAATTTTTACCTCAACTTATCCACAAATCAAGAAAAACTATAATGACTCCAAGAAAGAGCATAATAACTCCAACAAAGAGTGCTATTACTCTAACAAAGAGTCCTCGGACTCCAACAAAGAGTGCTGTGACTCCAACAAAGAGTGCTATGACTCTAACAAAGAGTCCATCGACTCCTCCAGGAGTCCTATAACTCCTAGAAAGAGTTCATGGAGTCCACTAAAGTGTCATTTTGACCCCATGTTGGAGTCAAAACAACCCTTAGAGTCAAAACCACTCCTTGAAGGGTCAAAATGACCCTTCGAGGAAAGGTGCTGAAATGACTCCTTGGGGTCAAAACGACTCTTTTGAATTTACAGTGTACGGATAAACCTATAGATAAACCTTCAGATAAACCTATAGATAAATCTACAGTATATATATATATATATATAAAGCTATATAGATAAACTAATATAATAGTGAATAGAAGGTCTCTAATGTTTCGAGGTTACTTCGTGGGCAAAATCACGTGCGCCGCCACTGCTAATTTGGAATCCGTAGACGGTCGGTAGCATCGTTTTATTATGTATATGGTTCACTAATTACAATGGGTTACATAAATATTGACCGTCAACCGAATATTTCAAGTTTGCTTACATAGCTGAGTGATCTGTGTCATTGACTTTTACTTGTGAGGTCGGGGTTCGAGTGTTGGGTGAGTATGATTTTTTCCATTTTTTTTAAATTTTCACTTTAACAGTTCAATTTTCACTTTTTAAATTTTCACTAGGGTTAGGATTAAGGTTAGGGTTACACCAGAGGAGGGTGGACAGCTGTCACGTGCATATCTCGACCAATGAAATTGATATAAACACACATTCGTCTCTCAGACAGAATTTAGAAAACTAAAATGTTGACAGAAATGCCCGTTCAAACTTTAAAATGGCGAACTACGCATAGTGAAAGAGAATTCGTAAGCAGAATCGCAACAATAGAGGTATATCACGCTCTCTTCAGCAAAAATTCCAGCCTGACATCCTTGAGTATCAAAAGCGTCCATCTTTAGGAGATGTTACCTTCGAAACAGTCCAAGCACAAATGACAACCGTGCGGAAAAACAAGCCCGCTAACCGTGATCCTTTGCGCGTTGCTGTCCAACCTCCTCTGGGGTTACACGGGACTTTAAGATCTACGACGGCAACCTAGGATATGTTTTGTCAAAGAAATATATAAGACAGAGATGCCTGTGGAGGAGGCTAACACTGTTTATTTTGAAGTGATAACGGCGTGTGAAAATATGGCGAAGCGCAAATATCAAGAAATTTAGTCTTGGTTTCTGAACTGGTTTTACGCAAAGTATCATATAAATTCTTGAGCCAAAATACACCGAATATTGTCCAACTTCATAACTGAATACCGCAATGGCTATTTAGGATGAAGTATTCCGATAAAGATAATCGAAATGTACGATTATTTGCCAACATAAAACCGCTGGAACATCTGCGATAAACGTTATTCGTCTGGCTCAAAGCCGAATTTAATCTTCAGTATTGAAGAAATTTCGACACATCGCCTATTTGGAGCACTGCGGACAAACCATGTGAAACGACAATATTTATACTGTAATACCGCAGCGAAATTACTCGCTCAAAAGCAAGTAGTGCTTGAATATTACAGACCATGTTGGCCTTGAACAACTTCTGATGGAACATTTTAAAATGGTAACACGAGTAAAGATTTGCCCGAATAATGTTCATTTTGCCTATGTAAACCTTGTTGACATATACGGCCATATTTTTTAAGCAAATTTGTTTAAGTGAATGTGCCTACTGTGCCCCATAATTTCTCGCCATGAGATTAATACACTAACTTGAAAAACGAAACTTGTCCTTCATTGGAAATACTTTCCCAAGATTTTCAAAGTAAAATAATTTAGCAGAGTGGACGTATATTCAGTTTCCATCTCAATTAGAATTTTTGCTAGCGCCGTTTTTCTCTGTGTCAAACTCAGAAATAAGATTACATCACCCGCTACTATCCGATGCTTTGACAACCAATCACAAACGCCAAAAAAACAGGAATTAAATGAAGTCTTATTATGGAGAATATTACTGTATGTTCAATCAAATAAAAGAAGCAACTTATTTTTGTGCTTTTTTAGTTTTTGCAGTTGGTATAATGGCGAAATTTATAAATTTACATATCAACGAGCAGTTATCCAGTGTATAAATCTGTTATCAGTCGGATAGTTATCCACCCCGCTATCCACGCTTTGAACAACTGCTTTTTATCCGCTAGATAACTATCCACTAGATAGCAGATTTATCCACTGGATAGGACTTATCCACCGAATAACTTATCCAGGCTTTGAACAACCGACCCCTGGTAGAATGCAGGTTGTACAGTAATTTGTAGTCGAACCAAGCAAGATTACCAATGACTATGTGTTTTTATAAAAGAGGTTGCCCACTCTTACGAACGCTGTGATTCAGGTCAGTTATCGTGTTTGCAAGAGTACTTTTCTCTTAAAAAATAAGACTAAGAAAAGTACTCTTGCAAACACGATAACTGACCTGAATCACAGCGTTCGTAAGTGTGTTTACAGAACCTCGAGGGGTTTGGGAGAAATTGAAAGTACTTATGTTAAAAACCCTCGCCTATACGGTTTGGGTACATAAACTTTCGAATTCTCACAAATTCCATCTTGTATTTGCATCGGGCTACCGTAAAAACGGGCGGCCATTTTCTTAAATAATTCCGAAACAATACTGTGATGATATTAGCTATAGATTTTCCGGGCGGAAAGCATAATCGGAGTATAAAGATAAGAGCTCAGCTCAATATACGTAAATGTATTGCCATAATAATATATAATTACATACGCGAATCTCAGAACACATTGGGGTATCGCCTTTGACTGGAAAGAAACGAGCAACCACTTCCATTTCTGCTAACTATTACTCCTGATGACTTCTTTATTATCTCTTCTTCTCTCTTCTTCCTCCAACTTTGAACTCCTCATTCGAGAGAATTTACTGATTTCTAAATTCAAACCGTCTCTCAATGAGAACATCTCTTCCATACCGCTTTCTCTATTTTAACTGTGTGCTGTTATTTATGTCACCTTCTGTTTGTCACCTCATTACCTCATTGGTTAGCCGTCTAATTGTAAATATAGACTTATAGTATATAGATAATTATCACTCTGAAGATGTTGTAAGTTCGCAATGAAACGTCAGTAAAAATGTTTTAAAACTTGACTTGTTTGCATATTATTATGGCAATACATTTACATTTACATGTATGTATATTGAGCTGGGCTCTTATCTTTATACGGTGATGATATATCAAGGGTTATAAAGTTATATAGGGGATATACAGTGTAGTTACTGTATACAGTATAGGGGATATATAGAGGGATATATAGTTATCTATAGCCGGCAAGTTTTAAACATGAGATGTGATTGTGTTATTTACAGTAACATTTTTCTTCCATGACTTGCAAATGATATTACCACCGTTCATACTGTATTTATGATTTCAAATCATTAGAATGCAAAAGAAGCATCCATAACGAGCTCCATGGAAACAAGAACGCCTTGTTTTTATTGCCAGCCAAACATTGATCAAAATAGACATAAATAGACATAATAGATATAAAATAGATATAAAATAGATAGATATAAAATAGATATAAAATGATAAAATTACCTATCACCTAATATAAAAGTTTCTCCCAAGTCAAATAACTTTTTTTAAGATTTACCTGCACTGACTTTTTTGCTGATGCCAAAATCAGCAAGGCGCATTTGCCCAAGAACATCGACCAAAATATTTGATGGTTTCAAATTACGATGAAGAATCTTTTCTTGTGCCTTATTTCCATGCAGGTCTAACAGTCCCGTCAATATTTCCTTTATAATGATTGGTGCACCATGCTCTAACTCTTCTTGACTATGAGCTTTCACATAGTCTGTTAATGTTTCCTCACATAGCTCAAGAACAAGAAAAGTAAAAGTCTTCTCAGGTTTACAATAACGGTATCTAACGATATGTTTCGACTGCTCCATTTGTATCATAGTCAAAATCTTCTTCTCGTTTTCAGCCAAATCTCCACAGGCATGAGTTAACATTCTTTTTACAGCCACCTCGATGCCATCATCAGATAAACCAGCGTAAACAAGGGTTCCATCAGAGCCTTCGCCAACAATAAATTCTTCGTCGAAACATACCTTGTATGTTCCAATATCACGAATCTTACCAGCAGGCAGTTGATGCAGCTTTTGTAACTTTTCTTCATGTTTTTTAGATCTCTTTATCCATTGCACTACAAAAGAGACAAAGATAAACAAAGACTATATTTTATCATCAATCCAAAAGAGTTAATAATTTAAATTTTAGAATCGATAAGATGATCCACTGACGACACTAATTTCGCCTGGCGGTCACCACCAGAAA
Organism: Chrysogorgia sp. JL179-B06; assembly: GCA_035772405.1. NCBI lineage: Eukaryota > Metazoa > Cnidaria > Anthozoa > Scleralcyonacea > Chrysogorgiidae > Chrysogorgia > Chrysogorgia sp. JL179-B06. The sequence goes on along the minus strand of JAYKKM010000496.1, from coordinate 2,045,978 downwards.
TACTTGTATTTAGGTATTGGTATCATTATTTATGGCGAATCACTTGACAATGACTACTGCTGTGACTTTTTCAACATTTCCACAATTACTTTATCAATAATTAGTGAAAAGCCAAAGCAAAGCAAAGCTATCCATAATGATAACAATATAAGGTAATGATACAGTAATTTCATTTTACATTCACGGTAAGGTACTTATATGTATAGTTATTTTGTTGCATGTTTTAGTAATTATTATGATGTAACTATTAGTGTAAGATCAGCTCCTACAGGTTGCGAGGCCATGATTTAATAAACAAATTTATATATCTATATATACAGTATCTATCTAGCTAACCACTCACAATCGTACATGTACATGTATTTATATGTACTTCCTTGCATGTCCTTGTATGTTGTTACTTACGTACTCACTAACTTACAGTACTTACAGGTACTTACTTACTTACTTACTAACTAACTAACCAACTAACCAACTAACTAACTAACTAACTAACTAACTAACTAACTAACTCCCAATGATGCCCCATAGAGTTAGTTAGTTAGTTAATCAGTCCTTTTCGTGAGCAAATACACGCGTGCGGTAATTCACATGCGTGAATGAATTTGCGAGTGCGAATCGCACGGGTGACAATAAACCACTATGAGCGGATCAACACAAAAAAATCTCTTATATTTATTCAAAAGGAAGAAAGAACATTGAAAATATACACATTAATTATTAAAGTTTGAAAAGTTAATTTTAACGTCAATCGGTATACTGTACAAACTAAAATATTGTTTAGAATCTTCAAAAATGTCATATTCACTGTCTGAATTGACCATGCTAGGCTCTTGACTGCTTGCCTGAGTTACCCCTGCCAATTTAGTTTTCCTTTTTTCTGTAAATAAATCTCCAGTACTCTCTCGATGATTTCATTTCTTTGACAGTCCAGTTCTTGTCCTTCGCACCTACGATAAACATCGATTCCATTCTTTTATGCTTTATAGAAAGATGCCTGTCAGATAGCATGCTAAAATGCAAGCTCTACTCTAGAATTTTACCCGCTTATTGCGATCAAAATCTCCGCAAGAGCACACACATTTGGGAACTCCTGTCTTTTGAATTTGACGATCTTCTTCCAAACATCTTCTGCCTCCACTTTCCTGAGCCAAACCTTGAGGAAGTTTCTCAGCTTTCTCCATTCTCGAAGAACTTTAAAAGAGTCGTAACCTGCGACTGAATATTGTCGTTTGGAAATGATTGGCAAGAGTAACAAAGAAACTCATCGCTGCATATACACCAAGCCAAAATCTTTGAACCGATTCTTCAAAAGCGTAAGCAATAAAATGAAGCACTAGAAAAAATCACACACACGTGTACCATTCAGCACGCGCAGTTTGGTTTACGCGTGTGCCAGCGCGTGCGCGTGCAATCGCACACGTCAAACAAAAAGGACTGGGGTATTGTCTGTTGATATGCCAAGCCTACAAACAACGTCTCTGATGCATGGTACCGTGGATTAGTGGTAATAATTTTTTTTTTAATTTGAGAAAACTTCAAAATTATTACCACTAATCTGTGGTACCGTCAGAGACGTTGTCTGGAGGTTTGACATGAATAGCACCCACTCCCCGTTGAATTGCGATGATGGTGGTCTATTAAGCTTATTTGCATCTTGTTAATAGATGTCATCAACGATTCTATGAGGGTATAAATAGGGATCCTAACTTTACAACGATCACCCATGATGAAGACACTAGATTGGAGTGTCGAAACGTTGGGTCGTGGACAGTAACTTTCAAAGTTACGTTCAAAAAACTTTTCAAGCCAGAGTAGATTTAAATCAATTATTATCCTTGCCAGCATTGCAGCAAAGCTGAACTGACAATAATTAATTAACATGATAACATGTAAATATTAATAGCTAGGCTTTCTTCTTCCTGGCCATTTTGTCTGAAAATGACTTTAAAATAAAGTCGAAATATTACAATTTCACAAATCATAGTCAACTTGACACTTGTTATTGACTCGAATCTTGGCTTTGCAGGATGTCAATGTCATTATTTTTCGAAATATGCTTTGTTTAATTTGATAATGATACTCACATGAATGAACTTGGTTGGCCATCGCTTGTTCTTTTCAATTTATTTTTACATTTTAGAATCTCATGCAGAAGGAAAAATGGCCGGCGGAAAAATTGCGGGCTCTCATGCGGGCGGGAAAAATGGCGGGCGGCGGGAAAATTGCGGGCGGACGAACTCGAAGAATGTAACCTTTTGGACCAGCACCTGAACCCGGGGTGGGAAAGTAGGTTTTGTCAATGAATAGATTACTTATGCGGGGTAGGATAAACAAGATCGAAAGACCACTACAACATATTGTTTCTAAAATTCCGCGGTATGTGAAAACGGCCTTGCGAATTGTCAGCGATAGTTCTAAAGCAACTTTGTTAAAAGTTAAAAAGCCAAATCTTTGGTAAACGATTTTGACGAAGTCGGACTGTGACCAACGAATAAAGGACGTCAAGTCACAATTACATTCGTCGCGATCTACGATCTCTAATTCCTCAACGTAAGTCACAGGAAAGATACAGGACTAACCATTGTAGACCTTGTAATCGTTACTAAATACCTTCAAATATTCTTTCGTTTGACAAGCTGAAACATGATATCTTATTTACCTTTCACTACTTGTATTTTTAAATTTCAAATTTGTTATCCTACTTTGACCGTTTGTATTTTGTGATCTAAAAACTGTTTAATAATTTGGCAAAACACAGTAAACAATTCCGCTTTCAATTGTCCTTCACTTGAAATACGAGATTGTCGCGAAAAATCGGTGATTGTTTTAAAATCGACTGTCTTTGACAATTAAGGTGACACCATAAAGTAAGAACTTTGAGCAATTCAGTTTAACCAAATGTTCAAATACACACTTTAATATAATGGCCTAAAGGTTGAACCCCACGTTGAAATAATGTGACATTCGTCAAAAACTATCCTTTCGATGAGATGGTTTTCAGACAAAGATTTGATTTTTTCTGCTAAGCGCTTGTTTAATGAACAAGAACTTCAGGCGTGCAGCCGTTTATAATCACTTCATCAATAGTGCTATTGCCAGGCAAAACAAACTCCTACGCGGGTCTGTTGCGGTTGGGCTCTATTTGTTCCTGTAGCGCCGCTGTTTGCGTCTTCGGAATCGTTGACAATCATGCTGTTCAGTTTGACTTCAGGTTTCCATCAAGCAAAGAGAATCCAATCCGTATTAAGTATTAACGTATACGCTAAATTGTACTTTCGCCATTTGTATCTGTTGACAGTTAGTGAAAGGGTCAAATTACGGAAAGTTTTAATCACATACAATTACTTCGTTCTATTTTAAAACCCCGTTTTTAATCAACAACTACACACAATATAAACCTTTGACATTATATTTAAAGACATTTTAGACCATCCTTGTTTGTATTTCTACCTTTAAATGCGGTTTCAAAAAGTGGACGGGTATTCTATAATTGTTAGATTATGGGATAGTTGTAGATCAGCTCCACCAATTTTACCTGAGTAGGTACTTGTTTGCTAGACTTACTATTTTAATCAAATTTGTAACTTGAGTTTTTCAATTTATTTGCCTTGTCTGTAAATTGCCATTCAAGTATTTTTTTTAATAAATCAATCAATCAAATCAATACATTAATTGGGAAATCGTCGAGGCGAGTAATTTAACAGAATCTTGGACAACTTTTTTGCTACTTTAAAAAACATTCCATTTGACTTTCCATAATATCTACGACACGACGACAGTACGACACTGTAACAGTTTTGACTTTCCTTTTGTCTATTATATAGATAAGTGCTATATTATACACTGTATATCTTCTACCTCAGGGGTCCCTTGATAGAAGAAAATATTACATCTTGCTACCCATCCCTCAATTATGAAAATTGTCATGCGTGAGTCCACACGCGTGGGAAAATATACATGTCGAGTTTTGGCAGGCAACTCTCACGAATTTTTTTTCGGTCCCAATCCCCAGAGACAGCCAGAATTTCGTATTTTGTTCAAAATAGTATACGGCAATAGATAGATAACTTTATTTAAACACGCTTACAACGTCAACAAAAGCTGATTTCCACGATGGACATGTTCGATCCACTGACCCATATATAACAGTTATACAACCGACCACTTACATGTAATGGTTATATAACGATCATATATGGGTCAGTGGAGTGCACACTAAGCCGTAAAGAAAATTTATAAGCTATAGTACAAAGTATTAGTAGTGGGTGCGATCCACTGACCTATATATATAACAGTTTCAAACAGACCTTTCATAGTTATACATAGGTCAGCGGAGTGCACACCAAGTACAGAATAGATAATTTATATGCTATACTGAGTATAGTAAAAAGTAAGTAACTGGTGTGCACCACTAACCCACACATAACAGTTTTAAACATTCACAGTTGTATATAGGTCAGTGGAGTGCACACCAAGTAAAGAACAAGATAATTTATATATTTTAATATATATAGTAAATTTAAAGGCTATTTAGAAGTGTCAATATTTACATGGTCATTATATTTACATAAAGCTTATTCAAAGGTATGAGTAGCGATTTTATGTTTGAAGTATGACAGGGTCTTGCTCTCCCTAATTTCTGTTGGCAAATAGTTCCATATAGATGCCCCATCATATATGAAACTCTTTTTCATATTATTCGTACGTGGATTTGGCAAACAAACAGCATTTGAAGTATTACGAAGATTGTAATCTGTTTTTTCTTTCTTATACGTAAAGTGTTATCGTAGCATTCCAGCTCCTTCTCGTTTCCACCACGATTAGACAGTAAATTGTCATTACCCTTAATTTACTTATAACTCGTCCAAAAATAATCCACCAACATGAAAATAACAAATACTAATCGAATAAATTGTTGAGCTTTCACTTCGCTTTGATTTTGGATTCCGAATCAAAAATCAAAAAGTACGCTTAGCTGAGTAACCAGGCAGATCGTGACATAGCCCCCCCGCCTAATGAGTTTTCTAACCACCCCTGGCTGTATTTTCTTTGGTTATACTAAAGAACATCGTCCAAAAGACGCGGACTGTAACGCCCACCTTTTCCCAAGGTCGACCGAAGCCGACTGGGCGCCATCTTCGGAAAACGTCCCATCTAAACATTTTCCTGTTTAACAATAGAGATCTTTATTTTAGTCAACACCCGGGCAACCAATTGAACGCCGCCATCTTGAATAAATTGGAGGGCAATTTCATATTTATAATAAGGGAAATAACATGACTTTTGGAGGGCTATCTATTTATTGGCACGCGCGTAGTAACATTTGGCACGCGCGGAGTGAGGGTTTATTATTGGCACGCGCGTAGTAACATTTGGCACGCGTAGTAACATTTGGTACGCGCGTAGTAACATTTGGCACGCGTAGTAACATTTGGCCCGCGCGTAGTAACATTTGCGCCCGAGAAGAGTGAGGGTTTATTATTGGCACGCGCGTAGTAACATTTGCGCCCGAGCGGAGTGAGGATTTATTATTGGCCCGCGCGTAGTAACATTTGGCCCGCGCGTAGTAACATTTGACCTGCGCGTAGTAACATTTGCGCCCGAGCGGAATGAGGGTTATTATTGGCACGCGCGTAGTAACATTTGGCCCGCGCGTAGTAACATTTGCGCCCGAGCGGAGTGAGGGTTTATTATTGGCCCGCGCGTAGTAACATTTGCGCCCGAGCGGAGTGAGGGTTTATTATTGGCCCGCGCGTAGTAACATAATGAGGGTTTATTATTGGCCCGCGCGTAGTAACATTTGGCACGCGCGTAGTAACATTTGGCACGCGCGTAGTAACATTTGGCCCGCGCGTAGTAACATTTGCGCCCGAGCGGAGTGAGGGTTTATTATTGGCCCACGCGTAGTAACATTTGCGCCCGAGCGGAATGAGGGTTTATATTGGCCCGCGCGTAGTAACATTTGGCACGCGTAGTAACATTTGGCCCGCGCGTAGTAACATTTGCGCCCGAGCGGAGTGAGGGTTTATTATTGGCCCGCGCGTAGTAACATAATGAGGGTTTATTATTGGCCCGCGCGTAGTAACATTTGGCACGCGCGTAGTAACATTTGGCACGCGCGTAGTAACATTTGGCCCGCGCGTAGTAACATTTGCGCCCGAGCGGAGTGAGGGTTTATTATTGGCCCACGCGTAGTAACATTTGCGCCCGAGCGGAATGAGGGTTTATATTGGCCCGCGCGTAGTAACATTTGGCACGCGTAGTAACATTTGACCCGCGCGTAGTAACATTTGCGCCCGAGCGGAGTGAGGGTTTATTATTGGCACACGCGTAGTAACATTTGCGCCCGAGCGGAGTGAAGGTTTATTATTGGCACGCGCGTAGTAACATTTGCGCCCGAGCGGAATGAGGGTTTATTATTGGCACGCGCGTAGTAACATTTGGCACGCGCGTAGTAACATTTGGCCCGCGCGTAGTAACATTTGGCACGCGCGTAGTAACATTTGCGCCCGAGCGGAGTGAGGGTTTATTATTGGCCCGCCCGTAGTAACATTTGGCACACGTAGTAACATTTGGCCCGCGCGTAGTAACATTTGCGCCCGAGCGGAGTGAGGGTTTATTATTGGCACACGCGTAGTAACATTTGCGCCCGAGCGGAGTGAGGGTTTATTATTGGCACACGCGTAGTAATATTTGCGCCCGAGCGGAGTGAGGGTTTATTATTGGCACTATATTTCTTAAATACTACAATTGTTATACACACGCCCCTCGTGGAAATCAGCTTCGGTTGACGGGGTCAGCGTGTTTAAATAAAGTTTTCTATCTATCTACCTATCTATCTATCTATCTATCTATCTATCTATCTATCTATCTATCTATCTATCTATCTATCTATCTATCTATCTATCTATCTATCTATCTATCTATCTATCTATCTATATCTATCTATCTATCTATCTATCTATCTATCTATCTATCTAGCGTGGTAACATTTGGCCCGCGCGTAGTAACATTTGCGCCTGAGCGGAGTGAGGGTTTATTATTGGCACACGCGTAGTAACATTTGCGCCCGAGCGGAGTGAGGGTTTATTATTGGCACGCGCGTAGTAACATTTGGCACGCGTAGTAACATTTGGCCCGCGCGTAGTAACATTTGCGCCCGAGCGGAGTGAGGGTTTATTATTGGCACGCGCGTAGTAACATTTGCGCCCGAGCGGAGTGAGGATTTATTATTGGCACGCGTAGTAACATTTGCGCCCGAGCGGAGTGAGGGTTTATTATTGGCACGCGTAGTAACATTTGGCACGCGTAGTAACATTTGGCCCGCGCGTAGTAACATTTGCGCCCGAGCGGAGTGAGGGTTTATTATTGGCACACGCGTAGTAACATTTGCGCCCGAGCGGAGTGAGGGTTTATTATTGGCACACGCGAAGTAACATTTGCGCCCGAGCGGAGTGAGGGTTTATTATTGGCACGCGCGTAGTAACATTTGCGCCCGAGCGGAGTGAGGGTTTATTATTGGCACACGCGTAGTAATATTTGCGCCCGAGCGGAGTGAGGGTTATTATTGGCACTATATTTCTTAAATACTACAATTGTTATACACACGCCCCTCGTGGAAATCAGCTTCGGTTGACGGGGTCAGCGTGTTTAAATAAAGTTTTCTATCTATCTATCTATCTATCTATCTATCTATCTATCTATCTATCTATCTATCTATCTATCTATCTATCTATCTATCTATCTATCTATCTATCTATCAATCTATATATCTATCTATCTATCTATCTATCTATCTATCTATCTATCTATCTATCTATCTATCTATCTATCTATCTATCTATCTATCTATCTATCTATCTATCTATCTATCTATCTATCTATCTATCTATCTATCTATCTATCTATCTAGCGTGGTAACATTTGGCCCGCGCGTAGTAACATTTGCGCCTGAGCGGAGTGAGGGTTTATTATTGGCACACGCGTAGTAACATTTGCGCCCGAGCGGAGTGAGGGTTTATTATTGGCACGCGCGTAGTAACATTTGGCACGCGTAGTAACATTTGGCCCGCGCGTAGTAACATTTACGCCCGAGCGGAGTGAGGGTTTATTATTGGCACGCGCGTAGTAACATTTGCGCCCGAGCGGAGTGAGGGTTTATTATTGGCACACGCGTAGTAACATTTGCGCCCGAGCGGAGTGAGGGTTTATTATTGGCACACGCGTAGTAATATTTGCGCCCGAGCGGAGTGAGGGTTTATTATTGGCACTATATTTCTTAAATACTACAATTGTTATACACACGCCCCTCGTGGAAATCAGCTTCGGTTGACGGGGTCAGCGTGTTTAAATAAAGTTTTCTATCTATCTATCTATCTATCTATCTATCTATCTATCTATCTATCTATCTATCTATCTATCTATCTATCTATCTATCTATCTATCTATCTATCTATCTATCTATCTATCTATCTATCTATCTATCTATCTATCTATCTATCTATCTATCTATCTATCTATATCTATCTGTCTATCTATCTATCTATCTATCTATCTAGCGTGGTAACATTTGGCCCGCGCGTAGTAACATTTGCGCCTGAGCGGAGTGAGGGTTTATTATTGGCACACGCGTAGTAACATTTGCGCCCGAGCGGAGTGAGGGTTTATTATTGGCACGCGCGTAGTAACATTTGGCACGCGTAGTAACATTTGGCCCGCGCGTAGTAACATTTGCGCCCGAGCGGAGTGAGGGTTTATTATTGGCACGCGCGTAGTAACATTTGCGCCCGAGCGGAGTGAGGATTTATTATTGGCACGCGTAGTAACATTTGCGCCCGAGCGGAGTGAGGGTTTATTATTGGCACGCGTAGTAACATTTGGCACGCGTAGTAACATTTGGCCCGCGCGTAGTAACATTTGCGCCCGAGCGGAGTGAGGGTTTATTATTGGCACACGCGTAGTAACATTTGCGCCCGAGCGGAGTGAGGGTTTATTATTGGCACACGCGTAGTAACATTTGCGCCCGAGCGGAGTGAGGGTTTATTATTGGCACGCGCGTAGTAACATTTGCGCCCGAGCGGAGTGAGGGTTTATTATTGGCACGCGTAGTAACATTTGGCACGCGTAGTAACATTTGGCCCGCGCGTAGTAACATTTGCGCCCGAGCGGAGTGAGGGTTTATTATTGGCACACGCGTAGTAATATTTGCGCCCGAGCGGAGTGAGGGTTTATTATTGGCACTATATTTCTTAAATACTACAATTGTTATACACACGCCCCTCGTGGAAATCAGCTTCGGTTGACGGGGTCAGCGTGTTTAAATAAAGTTTTCTATCTATCTATCTATCTATCTATCTATCTATCTATCTATCTATCTATCTATCTATCTATCTATCTATCTATATATCTATCTATCTATCTATCTATCTATCTATCTATCTATCTATCTATCTATCTATCTATCTATCTATCTATCTATCTATCTATCTATCTATCTATCTATCTATCTATCTATCTATCTATCTATCTATCTATCTATCTATCTATCTATCTATCTATCTATCTATCTATCTATCTATCTATCTAGCGTGGTAACATTTGGCCCGCGCGTAGTAACATTTGCGCCTGAGCGGAGTGAGGGTTTATTATTGGCACACGCGTAGTAACATTTGCGCCCGAGCGGAGTGAGGGTTTATTATTGGCACGCGCGTAGTAACATTTGGCACGCGTAGTAACATTTGGCCCGCGCGTAGTAACATTTGCGCCCGAGCGGAGTGAGGGTTTATTATTGGCACGCGCGTAGTAACATTTGCGCCCGAGCGGAGTGAGGATTTATTATTGGCACGCGTAGTAACATTTGCGCCCGAGCGGAGTGAGGGTTTATTATTGGCACGCGTAGTAACATTTGGCACGCGTAGTAACATTTGGCCCGCGCGTAGTAACATTTGCGCCCGAGCGGAGTGAGGGTTTATTATTGGCACAACGCGTAGTAACATTTGCGCCCGAGCGGAGTGAGGGTTTATTATTGGCACGCGCGTAGTAACATTTGGCACGCGTAGTAACATTTGGCCCGCGCGTAGTAACATTTGCGCCCGAGCGGAGTGAGGGTTTATTATTGGCACGCGCGTAGTAACATTTGCGCCCGAGCGGAGTGAGGGTTTATTATTGGCACGCGTAGTAACATTTGGCACGCGTAGTAACATTTGGCCCGCGCGTAGTAACATTTGCGCCCGAGCGGAGTGAGGGTTTATTATTGGCACACGCGTAGTAACATTTGCGCCCGAGCGGAGTGAGGGTTTATTATTGGCACACGCGTAGTAACATTTGCGCCCGAGCGGAGTGAGGGTTTATTATTGGCACGCGCGTAGTAAACATTTGCGCCCGAGCGGAGTGAGGGTTTATTATTGGCAACGCGTAGTAACATTTGGCACGCGTAGTAACATTTGGCCCGCGCGTAGTAACATTTGCGCCCGAGCGGAGTGGAGGGTTTATTATTGGCACACGCGTAGTAATATTTGCGCCCGAGCGGAGTGAGGGTTTATTATTGGCACTATATTTCTTAAATACTACAATTGTTAATACACACGCCCCTCGTGGAAATCAGCTTCGGTTGACGGGGTCAGCGTGTTTAAATAAAGTTTTCTATCTATCTATATATCTATCTATCTATCTATCTATCTATCTATCTATCTATCTATCTATCTATCTATCTATCTATCTATCTATATATCTATCTATCTATCTATCTATCTATCTATCTATCTATCTATCTATCTATCTATCTATCTATCTATCTATCTATCTATCTATCTATCTATCTATCTATATCTATCTATCTATCTATCTATCTATCTATCTATCTATCTATCTATCTATCTATCTATCTATCTATCTATCTATCTATCTAGCGTGGTAACATTTGGCCCGCGCGTAGTAACATTTGCGCCTGAGCGGAGTGAGGGTTTATTATTGGCACACGCGTAGTAACATTTGCGCCCGAGCGGGAGTGAGGGTTTATTATTGGCACGCGCGTAGTAACATTTGGCACGCGTAGTAACATTTGGCCCGCGCGTAGTAACATTTGCGCCCGAGCGGAGTGAGGGTTTATTATTGGCACGCGCGTGAGTAACATTTGCGCCCGAGCGGAGTGAGGATTTATTATTGGCACGCGTAGTAACATTTGCGCCCGAGCGGAGTGAGGGTTTATTATTGGCACGCGTAGTAACATTTGGCACGCGTAGTAACATTTGGCCCGCGCGTTAGTAACATTTGCGCCCGAGCGGAGTGAGGGTTTATTATTGGCACACGCGTAGTAACATTTGCGCCCGAGCGGAGTGAGGGTTTATTATTGGCACGCGCGTAGTAACATTTGGCACGCGTAGTAACATTTGGCCCGCGCGTAGTAACATTTGCGCCCCGAGCGGAGTGAGGGTTTATTATTATTGGCACGCGCGTAGTAACATTTGCGCCCGAGCGGAGTGAGGGTTTATTATTGGCACGCGTGAGTAACATTTTGGCACGCGTAGTAACATTTGGCCCGCGCGTAGTAACATTTTGCGCCCGAGCGGAGTGAGGGTTTATTATTGGCACACGCGTAGTAATATTTGCGCCCGAGCGGAGTGAGGGTTTATTATTGGCACTATATTTCTTAAATACTACAATTGTTATACAACACGCCCCTCGTGGAAATCAGCTTCGGTTGACGGGGTCAGCGTGTTTAAATAAAGTTTTCTATCTATCTATCTATCTATCTATCTATCTATCTATCTATCTATCTATCTATCTATCTATCTATCTATCTATCTATCTATCTATCTATCTATCTATCTATCTATCTATCTATCTATCTAGCGTGGTAACATTTGGCCCGCGCGTAGTAACATTTGCGGCCTGAGCGGAGTGAGGGTTTATTATTGGCACACGCGTAGTAACATTTGCGCCCGAGCGGAGTGAGGGTTTATTATTGGCACGCGCGTAGTAACATTTGGCACGCGTAGTAACATTTGGCCCGCGCGTAGTAACATTTGCGCCCGAGCGGAGTGAGGGTTTATTATTGGCACGCGCGTAGTAACATTTGCGCCCGAGCGGAGTGAGGATTTATTATTGGCACGCGTAGTAACATTTGCGCCCGAGCGGAGTGAGGGTTTATTTATTGGCACGCGTAGTAACATTTTGGCACGCGTAGTAACATTTGGCCCGCGCGTAGTAACATTTGCGCCCGAGCGGAGTGAGGGTTTATTATTGGCACACGCGTAGTAACATTTGCGCCCGAGCGGAGTGAGGGTTTATTATTGGCACACGCGTAGTAACATTTGCGCCCGAGCGGAGTGAGGGTTTATTATTGGCAACGCGCGTAGTAACATTTGGCACGCGTAGTAACATTTGGCCCGCGCGTAGTAACATTTGCGCCCGAGCGGAGTGAGGGTTTATTATTGGCACGCGCGTAGTAACATTTGCGCCCGAGCGGAGTGAGGGTTTATTATTGGCACGCGTTAGTAACATTTGGCACGCGTAGTAACATTTGGCCCGCGCGTAGTAACATTTGCGCCCGAGCGGAGTGAGGGTTTATTATTGGCACAACGCGTAGTAACATTTGCGCCCGAGCGGAGTGAGGGTTTATTATTGGCACGCGCGTAGTAACATTTGGCACGCGTAGTAACATTTGGCCCGCGCGTAGTAAACATTTGCGCCCGAGCGGAGTGAGGGTTTATTATTGGCACGCGCGTAGTAACATTTGCGCCCGAGCGGAGTGAGGATTTATTATTGGCACGCGTAGTAACATTTGCGCCCGAGCGGAGTGAGGGTTTATTATTGGCACGCGTAGTAACATTTGGCAACGCGTAGTAACATTTGGCCCGCGCGTAGTAACATTTGCGCCCGAGCGGAGTGAGGGTTTATTATTGGCACACGCGTAGTAAACATTTGCGCCCGAGCGGAGTGAGGGTTTATTATTGGCACACGCGTAGTAACATTTGCGCCCGAGCGGAGTGAGGGTTTATTATTGGCACGCGCGTAGTAAACATTTGGCACGCGTAGTAACATTTGGCCCGCGCGTAGTAACATTTGCGCCCGAGCGGAGTGAGGGTTTATTATTGGCACGCGCGTAGTAACATTTGCGCCCGAGCGGAGTGAGGGTTTATTATTGGCACGCGTAGTAACATTTGGCACGCGTAGGTAACATTTGGCCCGCGCGTAGTAACATTTGCGCCCGAGCGGAGTGAGGGTTTATTATTGGCACACGCGTAGTAACAATTGCGCCCGAGCGGAGTGAGGACTTTTTGTTATAATTATTGGCACGCGCGTAGTAACATTTGGCACGCGTAGTAAACATTTGGCCCGCGCGTAGTAACATTTGCGCCCGAGCGGAGTGAGGGTTTATTATTGGCACGCGCGCGTAGTAACATTTGCGCCCGAGCGGAGTGAGGGTTTATTATTGGCCCGCGCGTAAGTAACATTTGCGCCCGAGCGGAGTGAGGGTGCAAATGTTACTAAAAGGGCTACAAATAAACAATATGACCCGAAAAAAGTCATGTTATCATTATCACCAATATACAAGGAAAAATAATCAGTATGAAGTGCACCATTAATTTGATTAAAGATGCAGTTCATTATAACATCAATGATAAGCAGGCAGGGTCGTACTCAGAAATTTTACAGCGGGGTGTAAGCTCACTTCAACCAACTGACGTACGAGCTTGTACTGACTACATACTATCGATTGAAGCTTGTCAAAATATTCTTTCCGTTAGGTTGCCTACTAAAATGACCCTGGTCAGCTGGTGAACTATGGTTAATTAGTCCTACTCTCAATACGAAATGAAAACATGACATTTTAATAAATTTATGTCTTTGGTGTTCTCTCGTATTCTCTCTTAACATGAACATTAGATTTGTGAGTCTTAAATTTGGTAGTTTGAAATAAATTTAAACTGATAAGTGCTAGAAGTTAATGATTCTACTTGTCCGTGTTAAATCGAACACGTCTAAAATATACTATTCTGCCGACTGCCGATTCGATTCCGTTCCTCATCAAAGACTATTGCATAAGCTGTCGCTGTTTGGCAATCCAAGGTCCTCTGCATAATTGGTTTACCGATTATCTAATCTCTAGGTTTCAGCGGGTTCTAATTGATGGTGCATTCTCCCCATGATTACCTGTAACATCTGGCGTACCTCAGGGCAGCTTGCTAGGACCTTTCTTATTTTTACTTTTCATCAACGATCTACCTGCTGTCATCAGCCGTGACACTACCATCGCCCTTTTTGCTGATGATGTTAAATGCTCTAGAGTCGTTCGTAGCTCTGACGATTGTGCTGTTCTCCAAAGTGACCTGACTTGTCTAGCTAATTGGTCCAAGCAATGGGGCATCTTTCAACTGTAACAAATGCGAAGTTTTAAGATTATCGAGAAAGCGTATCAGTCCACTGCCATCTCTTGCGGTTAGCTCCTATACTGTAGGTGATCATTATCTCGCTACAGTTCCTTTTCAAAAGGACCTTGGGGTCATGGTCAACGACAAGCTCACTTGGAGCCTTCATATTTCTTATGTCGTGGCAAAAGCTAACAAGATGCTTGGTTTCGTGCGACGTCACTTTAGTGGGACCTATGTGGGATGTGAACGCAGAAAGTTGCTGTACTTGTCTCTCGTCCGCTCTCAACTAGGTTATGCCAGCGAAGTCTGGGCTCCTCAGTCATGTATTTCTGACTATTACTAGAGGGTGTTCAGAGGCGTGCCACCCGTTTTTATTCTTAGATGGTGATGCTGATCCCAATCTTCGACCTAATTATAAGTCGCGCTTAATTTCTTTGAACTTACTTTCCCATTTCTTACTGGCTGGAATGTTTTTTTTCCATTTTTTTTCATTTCAACTTTATTTAAACACGGTACTATTTCACAGTATATTAAAAATATATTATTTACAAAAAGAAAAAGAGTGGTCCTTCCAATAGGCCGTGTGCTAACTACTTAGTAAAATAACTTTATAACTTAAAAACTATATTAATCTACAATTGTTTTATCTTGCTCTTAAAAGTTGCTATACTTCCTAGCGACTTCAAGTCAATTGGGAGATTATTCCAAGTCTCCGCACGCTCTGTAGCCAAAATGATTTTTTCATGGCATTAGTATTCGGCATTGATAATGCATAATTGAAATTCTCTCTGTCTCGTGTTATAATTATGGATTTCATGTGTGTTGGTGAAAATATCATGCAGGTAATTTGGTAGCATTTTTATGTTAAAATCTTTGTACATTAGTGTGGCAAGTTGTTGTTCCCTTCTTGTTTGTAGATCGCGAAATCCTGCCTTGTTTAGAATATCTTTTGATCGCGTTTCATATCCTTCACGAGTAATTATACGAAACGCTCTATTTTGAAGTCGCTGAAGTTTATCTGATAAAACCTATCCTAGGCAACCCGAAACTTGCGAGCAATAATCAAAATGTGGTTGAATTATAGATTTATAAATAGTTATTAGAGTATTATAATCGACTATATCCCGCTGTCGTCTTATAATGCTGAGGACCTGAATTAACTTTTTTTGTAATTTTTTCAACTTGAGCCGTCCAGGATAAAGTCTCATCAATCATTAGGCCAAGAGACTTTGCCACATTGACCTTTTCAATTTCCATACCTCCTACATAAATTGAGGGTTTTTGAACAATTTGGCCAAGTCTCTTATTGCTACCTATGATCATAAATTCTGTTTTCTTGTTATTCAAAGTTAATTTGTTGGCCGACATCCAAGTCGAAACATTTATTAAATCTGCGTTAAGTTTCTCTACGATCACATTGATATCATTGTTAGATGTTGCAAATTTGGGTGTCATCGGCAAACATATCTGATCTTGTATGTTTTAAACATTTTGGAAAATCGTTAATATAGATCAAAAACAATAATGGACCTAATCCCGAGCCTTGTGGTATTCCGGTCATCACAGTTAGGGGGTCTGACAGGTGACCATTGACTTGGCAGTATTGGATTCGATTCTGATAAATAGGACCTAAGCCAAAGGGAGCGCCCATGCCTTTTATTGCCATAAATTTCTAATTTTCTAAGCAGAATGTCGTGGTTAACAGTATCAAACGCCTTTTTTAAGTCTAGGAATACAACTCCGTTTAGTTGTTCTACATCCATGTTTTGATACCATCTATTAGTAATATCCAATAGAGCTGTGACTGTTGAATGACATGGTCTAAAACCGTGTTGGGAATTTGTTAGTAGGTTTGAAACTATAAGGTGGTCATATATTTGGTTATGTATCAGTTTCTCCATAATCTTCGCTACAATTGAGATAATAGATATCGGTCTATAATTTTCCATATCATATCTAGCTCCTGTTTTGTATATTGGAGCCACCCTAGCGATCTTTCCAATCAGATGGAAATATACCGAGTTGAAATTGATTGATTAAAAATTAATACAATTGATGGAGCAATAGATATAGCTGCAATTTTCAAAATTTTTGCTGAAATTCCGTCGATCCCGGATGCTTTTGAGGCTACCAACCCTGAAGTAGACCCAGTATTTCTGTTTCAGTAATTTCTCTAAAACAGGTAAGCGGATTTACTGGATCTTGTAGGTCGCTAAGGTAACTTTCAGGAGCCAAATTTGATTGAGGTATATCATTCGAAAGCCTATTTCCAATTTCTACAAAATGTTTATTAAATGCATTTGTGATGTTTATCGGATCAGTGATTTCAAACCGAGTCAATTCTTACTTCTAGAATTGTATTCTCTTTTGTAGATTTATTAATTAACTCATTAATCGTTTTCCAAGTTTTTTTAAGATCACCTTGGTTATTATGTAATTTGTTTTGATAATGACTGCGGATTGTAACTTTCACTAATTTATTATAAACGATTTCTTGCATGACGGTAAGTCGACCAGTCAGTCACAGACTTTGTTAATACTGCTTTACCGTTTCAAATATGACTTTTCCCGCTTTTTAAAAAGTAGATCGTTCGTTAACCACGGTATTTGCTTACTGGATACTTTAACGTCTTTTAAGCGGAGCATGTATATTCACAATCTCTAGGAATTAATTTTTTCCAAATCATCCATGATTTATTAGGATCAGAATGAATGAGGTTCAAATTTGACAGCAATGCTAGATTACACATAAAATCTTGCTCATTGAAATGTTTAAAATCTCGGTATTCAATAAACCGTGGAGACTGTTTAAAGTTTTAAATTTACGAATACCGTAGATCAA
The DNA here is from genome assembly GCA_035772405.1 of Chrysogorgia sp. JL179-B06. Taxonomy (NCBI): domain Eukaryota; kingdom Metazoa; phylum Cnidaria; class Anthozoa; order Scleralcyonacea; family Chrysogorgiidae; genus Chrysogorgia; species Chrysogorgia sp. JL179-B06. The sequence goes on along the minus strand of JAYKKM010000496.1, from coordinate 2,028,761 downwards.
ATAATGATCACTGATGGTAATAGCTGTCACACCACTGGAAATAATATGATCAGTATTTGTTGTATAAAAATGATCAATAAGGGATGATGTATCTTTTGCAACCCTAGTGGGCTCTTTTATCAATTGTTCATATTGGTATAAGTTTGTGATAAATTTCAATTCTGATACTAGGGGCGCAGAATTGTTACCTAGAAGATCGCAATTACTATCGCCTAAGATAATACTTTCTTTGTCTTCATTATCGATTAGTTTTAAACAATTCTCAAATTTATATAGAATGTTGATTGGATCACTCGGCGGTCTATACATGTGGTAATTAAAAATGGCTTGACTTTATTTTTAATAATTTCAATTGTTAAAATTTCAAGATCATTATCGTTTAGATCGGGTCTAAGACAATAATTTATTGTATTTCTAATGAAGAAACCGACACCGCCCCCAAATCTATTTCTATCTTTAGAAACCCAGCTGTAACCATGTATTGTTATTATCTCAGGTGCTATACTGCTGTCCATTCTGCTTTCATTAATTGCAAGGACATCAATTTCGTTATTTTTCATTGCAATTCTTAATTCGTCTATATGTTTCGGTAGACTAGTAATATTTAAGCTCGCTATTTTAAAACCACGAATTGTTGGTACTAATTCATCTTGTTTGGAAAAGTTATTGCTTATGTCAATATTCGGGGTTGCCATAAGAGTTTCATTTTCATTTTCAAGATTTGTTCTGTCAGGAGTGTTGATTATGTTACAAATATTGAAAATGTATTCTAGGTCACTAACCTTTGGAAGACCTAGTCAATGCCTTATGTCGTGACTTATGTTCTGTTTATAAATATATTAATGGTTTCTACAATATCTGCTCTAGCCGTTATGTTTCTATCTCTAGTGGCCGTACTAGACTAAGTTCTGCGTCCAATTTAATTAAATCTTCGTTCGCAAAAAAACTTTTTGTTGTTGAGATCCTGATAGTTAATGTTTATAGTGTATTTTTTACTGTATATATCTCTTATATATTGTAGTTCTATAAACTGTATAAGTACGGGGTTTGCCTAGTTGGGACTTCGTGTCCGTTCGCTAGCCCCTTATCAAATTCATTTTATTGTAATTGTATATGTCTTTGTATTATGTTCGATTTGAGCTTCATTAAAGTCTCTACACGACTGAAACTCGTAAAAATATTTCGGGGGTGTGTCGCAAAGCAAAACGACTTTATCAGTTCCTCATAAGGGGTTGACCCGACAACGACGCTCATAGAAAACAAGGACGAGTTGTCTATAATTGTCAAATATATATATATATATATATATATATATATATATATATATATATATATATATATATATATATATATATATATATAATATATATATATATATATATATATATATATGAAAATTTGACTGCACCAACCGGGAATCGAACCCGAGGCTCCGAATCAACGCATCGGCGCTCTAACCACGAGCTACGGAGCTATTATAGAGGCTTTGCAGTGCTCTACGACATCGTCAGGGATGGGACTTCTTCCTGTAGAGATTTGAGGGTCGGGGCGATGTATAAATATGTATATGATGTTTGACTGTTCGGACCGTGTCTCAATAGCTCAGTGCTTAGAGCGCCGATGCGTTGATTCAGAGACTTCGGGTTCGATTCCCGGTTGGGGCAGTCAAATTTTTATATACATATATTTGACCATTAATAAATCCTCTCTTCATCTAAAGAAAGTTGTCTAATTGTGTTAGATATAAATTTACAAGTTTCTAACCCAATAAATAACTTTTTATTTCACATTTTTATATTCTTTCGAAATCACGCGACTTCGAAACACGTGACGTTTGTTAGTATTTTGTACTAAGGGTGAGCACGCCATTTATCCCGGTCAGCGGCAAGCAATCGTCTTCTGGATGATCTTTTTTAGTATCCGCGAGAGATGTCCTGCATGCTAACCCAAAAACAACTTAGGATCTAACCCTAACCCCCCGCCAAATGGGTTTCCAACCCTAACCCCTGCGACACAGGAAAGCTAAATAAAATGGGCTCACCCTCCCTCTCCGCCCGTGGTGTAACGTTTTCGTTTTTAAATAAAGTATCCTATCCCGGTGGATTTTTAGGGATATTTAGGGTTAGAAATAGGGATATTTAGGGTTAGGGGTTTTTAGGGTTCTTCTGTCGCAATTGCGTTTATATGTTTATATCGGCCGGCATCCACGGCGATCATATTAAATTAACGCAATTGCGAATTTGCGACAAAATAACCCTAAACCTAGATATCGCTATCGCTAAATATCCAATTCCTAGTTCATATAATATATCCAAAATATAATATCCATATAATATATCCAAAATATCCAAAACCGTCACGTTTGGACCCGCGGGGGGAGCGGAGAAAAGACCCAGCAACCGACCCAAGTTTAGACTTGCTCCATAAAAAGTCTCTAGCTGTGTCTAACCCAAGTTAAGACAACACATGGAAACTTTGTAGTGCGCGCGCGGAAGATTTTCCGCACGCACTTAAAAATTCGCGCGCGCAAAATTCGAAGCGCGCCACAAGCGAAATCTGACCAAATAATACGTAGCGACGACGCGCGTAGAAGCAAAATTTTTACGCGCGTGCCCGACGGTGACAATACTCTTCCGTGCGCATTTCACAAAGCAAGTTGGTTATCTTGAATCAATTAGAATCCAGGTGTTTATAATTATAAACACTGCTCTTGGACTGTTCTTGAAGTCGAAACGACCCAAAGTTAAAAGCTTCATTTTTGCGAGCCTGTGAGGTATGTTTAGACTAAAATAGAGTCAATCAGACAGAAATTATCTTACTCAATGATCAGTATGTCTATTGTCTAATAGACAAAAATAATGAATTTTTCCATAATAGGTAGAGATACACAAATAAATTTCATTGTGTATATTCATTTAAAGATATCGATGAAATACCAGGATGATCATCTTCACACGTGGAGATAAAAATGATGTGAAATCACTGTGACTGTGAGCACTGGGTGCAGTTGAGATATAGTCTTCACAATTCACATGTGAAGTTTTCAGTATATCATCATGGATATTATATCATCATGGATATTATATCATCATGGATATTATATCATCACGGATATTATATCATCATGGATATTAATTATATCATCATGGATATTTCATTGATTTCAATATAATTGTAAAACAGAACATTGCCACTTGGATATAATTTTATCTTTTTGTAGTGATAATATTTCTCATATATTCCGGTCATTAGTCACTTCCAGCCGGTCACTATAGTCACTTTGTTAAATATATTACAGAACATTACATGGTTGTTTGAGATTTTTCTCTATAGTCTTCTCTCTTTCTATTCTTCTCATCTTGATAATATCTCTCACTCATTCGCTTCATTAGCTCACTAATGTGAGAGATATTTAACTAACATTCAAACATAAAATGTGTATCTCTGCACAGCCATGTAATATCCTCTATATATGTGCACAGTGCTATTGACATTAATAAAAATTAATTGCATTGCAAAAATGTTTTCCAATATTAGCATATTGTACAAATACTGTATGTTGAATTCATATTTTGATGAAAATTCTGTACATTATTACCTGTATAGATCTGTCAGACTGTCCATGATAATAATTATAATATATGTACTGTACATGCATTGTATCCTTGGGGTTAATTGTTGCCTGTCCAAATCATTTTTAGAGTATGTTGTGTGCTCCGGGACCATTATAGTGTAACTTGCAAAAAATGTGGGGCAAATGTGGAAACTGGGGGCACATTATGTTTATTTTATGCTATAATCATGCTAAAATTTGGCTGTTTTAACACTTTTGTTTCATTTGGCAAAAAGGTGTCCCAGTGTCTGCTCGTACAGCATCATGTATACTCTGTTTCATAACCTTCATTTTTACAGAGCAACTGGAAATGGGAACAACTGCCTTTTCAATGCACATTCCTTAACGTCCTAACTGGTGATGGATCTCTATTTCTTTGCGATGTTTGGCCAGCATTGAGTTGTTTAAGCATTTGTCATATTAATTCAAATCTTCCAACAATATATGGTCATTTCTCCATGGCAAGAAAATTGATGAGAATACAATATTTTCTTTTTCTCTGTCTCAGATTGCTTTCCAATCATACTAGAAGAATAATCGAATTCCAGCTGTAATAGCAGAAGCAGTAAACGTTGCAAGCAATTTTAGCTACAGCGTACATTCTTCCTAGCTTTTTGTCATCATTGGCTTTGTGCAGTGTCATATTGGTTGGCCTATAGATCGAGTCATATTATCTGACTGAAAAAAGGCACTCCTGACAATGTTTATGAAAATGTTGTTTAACTGCAAAGCCCACGTCTTGTAGATTTTCTAAAGCCAGCTCAGATTCCAATGCACATTTTCCATTGTGCTTTGGAAACCCTGTACTATGTCTCAACCTTGAAACTCCCACCAAAGATCACTTTGCTCCTCTTATCACTTATGTCAGGAAATCTTAAAGATGTAAAGTTTTTCCTTGCATTCTTTGTGAAGTCTTAATGGAATAATGGAAAAGTTCCTCATATACAGTGTGCAGCTATACAACCTCGAATCATTCAAGCACCAGCCTCCAAGCATTCAAGCACCAGCCATACAGCATCAGCCATTCAAGCACCAACCATACAGCACCAGCCATTCAAGCACCAACCATACAGCACCAACCATACAGCCTCCAAGCATTCAAGCACAACCATACAGCATTCAAGCACCAGCCATACAGCATTCAAGCACCAGCCATACAGCATTCAAGCACCAGCCATACAGCATTCAAGCACCAGCCATACAGCACCAGCCATGCAGCACCAGCCATACAGCCCCCAAGCATTCAAGCACCAGCCATACAGCCTCCAAGCATTTAAGCACCAGCCTCCAAGCATCAGCCATACAGCACCAGCCATTCAAACACCAACCATACAGCACCAGCCATTCAAACACCAACCATACAGCACCAGCCATTCAAGCACCAACCATACAGCACCAGCCATACAGCACCAGCCATTCAAACACCAACTATACAGCACCAGCCATTCAAACACCAACCATACAGCACCAGCCATTCAAACACCAACCATACAGCACCAACCATTCAAGCACCAACCATACAGCACAAGCCATTCAAACACCAACCATACAGCACCAGCCATTCAAGCACCAACCATACAGCACCAGCCATTCAAGCACCAATCATAAAGCCCACAAGTATTCAAGCACCAACCATACAGCCCTCAATCATTCAAGCACCAACCATACAGCCCCAAGCATTCAAGCACTAACCATACAGCTCCCAAGCATTCAAGCACCAACCATACAGCCCCCAAGCATTCAAGCACCAACCATACAGCCCCAAGCATTCAAGCACCAACCATTGCCTCCAATCATTCAAGCACCAACCATACACCCCCCAAGCATTCAAGCACCAACCATACAGCATTCAAGCACCAGCCATACAGCATTCAAGCACCAGCCATACAGCATTCAAGCACCAGCCATACAGCACCAGCCATGCATCACCAGCCATACAGCCCCCAAGCATTCAAGCACCAGCCATACAGCCTCCAAGCATTTAAGCACCAGCCTCCAAGCATCAGCCATACAGCACCAGCCATTCAAACACCAACCATACAGCACCAGCCATTCAAACACCAACCATACAGCACCAGCCATTCAAGCACCAACCATACAGCACCAGCCATACAGCACCAGCCATTCAAACACCAACTATACAGCACCAGCCATTCAAACACCAACCATACAGCACCAGCCATTCAAACACCAACCATACAGCACCAACCATTCAAGCACCAACCATACAGCACAAGCCATTCAAACACCAACCATACAGCACCAGCCATTCAAGCACCAACCATACAGCACCAGCCATTCAAGCACCAACCATAAAGCCCACAAGTATTCAAGCACCAACCATACAGCCCTCAATCATTCAAGCACCAACCATACAGCCCCAAGCATTCAAGCACTAACCATACAGCTCCCAAGCATTCAAGCACCAACCATACAGCCCCCAAGCATTCAAGCACCAACCATAACAGCCCCAAGCATTCAAGCACCAACCATTGCCTCCAATCATTCAAGCACCAACCATACACCCCCCAAGCATTCAAGCACCAACCATACACCCCCCCAAGCATTCAAGCACCAACCATACAGCCCCCAAGCATTCAAGCACCAACCATACATCCCCCAAGCACCAACCATACAGCCCCCAAGCACCAAACCATACACCCCCAAGCATTCAAGCACCAACCATACACCCCCCAAGCATTCAAGCACCAACCATACATCCCCCAAGCATTCAAGCACCAACCATACAGCCCCCAAGCACCAACCATACAGCCCCCAAGCATTCAAGCACCAACCATACAGCCCCCAAGCATTCAAGCACCAACCATACAGCCCCCAAGCATTCAAGCACCAACCATACATCCCCCAAGCATTCAAGCACCAACCATACATCCCCCAAGCATTCAAGCACCAACCATACAGCCCCCAAGCATTCAAGCACCAACCATACATCCCCCAAGCATTCAAGCACCAACCATACAGCCCCCAAGCACCAACCATACAGCCCCCAAGCATTCAAGCACCAACCATACAGCCCCCAAGCATTCAAGCACCAACCATACAGCCCCCAAGCATTCAAGCACCAACCATACAGCCCCCAAGCATTCAAGCACCAACCATACATCCCCCAAGCATTCAAGCACTAACCATACAGCTCCCAAGCATTCAAGCACCAACCATACAGCCCCCAAGCATTCAAGCACCAACCATACAGCCCCAAGCATTCAAGCACCAACCATTGCCTCCAATCATTCAAGCACCAACCATACACCCCCCCAAGCATTCAAGCACCAACCATACAGCCCCCAATCATTCAAGCACCAACCATACACCCCCCAAGCATTCAAGCACCAACCATACACCCCCCCAAGCATTCAAGCACCAACCATACAGCCCCCAAGCATTCAAGCACCAACCATACATCCCCCAAGCACCAACCATACAGCCCCCAAGCACCAACCATACACCCCCAAGCATTCAAGCACCAACCATACACCCCCCAAGCATTCAAGCACCAACCATACAGCCCCCAAGCATTCAAGCACCAACCATACATCCCCCAAGCACCAACCATACAGCCCCCAAGCATTCAAGCACCAACCATACAGCCCCCAAGCATTCAAGCACCAACCATACAGCCCCCAAGCATTCAAGCACCAACCATACATCCCCCAAGCATTCAAGCACCAACCATACATCCCCCCAAGCATTCAAGCACCAACCATACAGCCCCCAAGCATTCAAGCACCAACCATACATCCCCCAAGCATTCAAGCACCAACCATACAGCCCCCAAGCACCAACCATACAGCCCCCAAGCATTCAAGCACCAACCATACAGCCCCCAAGCATTCAAGCACCAACCATACAGCCCCCAAGCATTCAAGCACCAACCATACAGCCCCCAAGCATTCAAGCACCAACCATACATCCCCCAAGCATTCAAGCACTAACCATACAGCTCCCAAGCATTCAAGCACCAACCATACAGCCCCCAAGCATTCAAGCACCAACCATACAGCCCCAAGCATTCAAGCACCAACCATTGCCTCCAATCATTCAAGCACCAACCATACACCCCCCAAGCATTCAAGCACCAACCATACACCCCCCCAAGCATTCAAGCACCAACCATACAGCCCCCAATCATTCAAGCACCAACCATACACCCCCCAAGCATTCAAGCACCAACCATACACCCCCCAAGCATTCAAGCACCAACCATACAGCCCCCAAGCATTCAAGCACCAACCATACATCCCCCAAGCACCAACCATACAGCCCCCAAGCACCAACCATACACCCCCAAGCATTCAAGCACCAACCATACACCCCCCAAGCATTCAAGCACCAACCATACAGCCCCCAAGCATTCAAGCACCAACCATACAGCCCCCAAGCACCAACCATACAGCCCCCAAGCATTCAAGCACCAACCATACAGCCCCCAAGCATTCAAGCACCAACCATACAGCCCCCAAGCATTCAAGCACCAACCATACATCCCCCAAGCATTCAAGCACCAACCATACATCCCCCAAGCATTCAAGCACCAACCATACAGCCCCCAAGCATTCAAGCACCAACCATACATCCCCCAAGCATTCAAGCACCAACCATACAGCCCCCAAGCACCAACCATACAGCCCCCAAGCACCAACCATACAGCCCCCAAGCATTCAAGCACCAACCATACATCCCCCAAGCATTCAAGCACCAACCATACATCCCCCAAGCATTCAAGCACCAACCATACATCCCCCAAGCATTCAAGCACCAACCATACAGCCCCCAAGCATTCAAGCACCAACCATACATCCCCCAAGCATTCAAGCACCAACCATACAGCCCCCAAGCACCAACCATACAGCCCCCAAGCATTTCAAGCACCAACCATACAGCCCCCAAGCATTCAAGCACCAACCATACAGCCCCCAAGCATTCAAGCACCAACCATACAGCCCCCAAGCATTCAAGCACCAACCATACATCCCCCAAGCATTCAAGCACCAACCATACATCCCCCAAGCATTCAAGCACCAACCATACAGCCCCCAAGCATTCAAGCACCAACCATACATCCCCCAAGCATTCAAGCACCAACCATACATCCCCCAAGCACCAACCATACAGCCCCCAAGCACCAACCATACAGCCCCCAAGCATTCAAGCACCAACCATACATCCCCCAAGCATTCAAGCACCAACCATACATCCCCCAAGCATTCAAGCACCAACCATACAGCCCCCAAGCATTCAAGCACCAACCATACATCCCCCAAGCATTCAAGCACCAACCATACATCCCCCAAGCATTCAAGCACCAACCATACAGCCCCCAAGCATTCAAGCACCAACCATACATCCCCCAAGTATTCAAGCACCAACCATACATCCCCCAAGTATTCAAGCACCAACCATACAGCCCCCAAGCATTCAAGCACCAACCATACATCCCCCAAGCATTCAAGCACCAACCATACAGCCCCAAGCATTCAAGCACCAACCATACAGCCCCCAAGTATTCAAGCACCAACCATACAGCCTCCAAGCATTCAAGTACCAACCATTGCCTCCAATCATTCAAGCACCAACCATACAGCCCCCAAGCATTCAAGCACCAACCATACAGTCCCCAAGTATTCAAGCACCAACCATACAGCTCCCAAGCATTCAAGCACCAACCATACAGCCTCCAAGCATTCAAGCACCAACCATTGCCTCCAATCATTCAAGCACCAACCGTATACAGCCTCCAAGTATTCAAGCACCAACCATACAGCCCTCAATTATATATACAAACAAACAAACAAACAAGCAAGATAAAGCAGCTTACAATTGCTCATACTACTGTGAAAGTACCCATGCAAGCCATTAGACGAATCCCACTGTTCATCTTAATCTGCTACCACAATTGATGATCATGTGTCACCTGAAGCTCTTTTAAAACCAGCCATCATCCTCTTCAGTATGCAGTCATGAAAATAATCTGGATCTGCAAAGCAACATCAAAGATGACATTGGAAACTTTCGTTCACATGTTAAAAGTCTTAGTTATGAGAAAAAGTATAAGTTGTTAACCAATACATGTATTTCTCAGCCAAATGCTGATTTTGGTCTACCCTGTAAATGGTTCTGCTAGAACGTTTCAACACAGGTGGTTCTTAGAATTCCCTTGGCTCACTTACTCAAAGAGTTGAATGGGACTTTTTGCCTTAATTGTGTTCTCTTTGGCGATGAAGAAAGTAATGCATCAAATTTAGACCGGCATTATAAACTACAGGTGCTGGTTCGATGATACCTTCTCTTAGCCTAAGAGATTCCGTGACTACGCAGAGCTGTACAGGTATATACATTGCTGCATGTAGTGAATGTGGGAGATATGTCATCCACTAGTATCTGTTGAAGAAAGTGTTGTTGAGGAAAGCATATCTATAATTAGGTTGTTTATGTCAGTCATGTAAATTGTAAGTTGTCCAAACCACAAGATTCATGCATCATTACTGTAGGTTGCACGCATAAGAAAAGGATGTGTGATTAGTTCCACAATGACATAGGTAATTGAACGAACTTGTCATAGTCAATGGGAAGATAAATTGCTATATAGCTATCGATATAGAAATCGGTTTGTAGTAAGTAGGAAACGGAACACTGTTGTGGTAAATGTAGTGACGTTGTAAATATAGGAAGTATATAAACTGTTGAAGTGTATCATCCCTTACGAAAATTTCATATGTCATTTCACATGTGAAAAAAAATATTTCATATATGGAATTGGAACTTTTTCATATGTGACATAGACCAACGAAATGTCTGACCTAGCAAAGAAAAGAAAAGTTCGTGGAGGTCATCGGAGTCATGCGGTAAAGCTCATTGACCCAACGAACGAGATCGTTGAAAGTTATGACAATGAGAGAAAGTGTGTGCTAGCCTCGAGAAAAGTAATGTAGCTTTGGAAGAAAAAATGTAAAAATGGAGACGATGAAGAAGCTAGATACCTAATGAGATTTTAGAATTTCTTTCCGAAGAAGATACCGCAGAAGATGAAAGCTTAATTGAAGAAATAGAAGAAGCCGAGGGCTTGAGACTGCTAATACAATATGGTGATGAAGGCGAGAGACGTGTTGGGTATCGAACTGAAGTGTGAATCCGTCGACCCGACGAACACACAAGGTAGCCCAGATACCTCGATGACCGAAATGAGTATTGCGACAACAGCGACAGCGAAAAACTGCAAAGCAAGATTGCCAAAACTCGAGGTGAGAAAGTTCTCGGGAAAAGTAAAGGAATGGCAAGAGTTCTGGGACTCTTACAACAGTGCCATTCTTGAAAACGAAACACTGCCCAAAATAGATAAGTAGTTTCTTATCTACGCGGACTGCAGATTGATGGTTCTGCCAGAACGAGTATCGCTGGTTTTTTATCTGACGTCTGACAATTACGACGCGGCAGTTATAGAATTGTTAAAACGAAGGTTCGGGAAAAAGACGGCGATTGAGAGGGCCCATGTTAACGAACTGTTAAAAGACAAGTGGCTCCTGTTTAATTCTGTTCGACACAGTGGAGGTAGAGCACCGTGGTCTGGTAGCACTGGGAGTATAGATGAGAAAACCTACTCTGGTATCGTTGTGCCGTCGTTGCTGGAGAAATTACCAGATTCATTGAGGCTCACGATTACCAGACGTAAAACAAAATATAACCAGTTGATGGTACAATCTCGTACCCAGGGACTTATCTCCGCTCCCCGCCCGTCGCCGAGCGGATATAAGACCCTAGATACGAGGTTGTTGATGCAAGAACCCATCCAGCTGTACCAACATCTAACCAGTATAGTTTCTTAATATTTATCACTCTTGAACGAAATAACAACTTATATTTAATTATCACTCGTGAACGGAATACCCCAACAGGCTGGAATCCCAATTGATAGGGGTTCCGAGGGCCTACGATTTAAGGTCGTTATCCGAGAAGACCCTAAAGGCTTACCATTTGCTGATATTATTGCAAATTAGGCAGCACTTTCTCCTCGATTATTTTTAAGACCCTGAGTGGAGGGCCGACCCAGGATTTGAACCTGTGTCAACCTGCTCATAGACAAGTGTGGTAACCACTAGACCTGGATAATATTATATTAATATTATATGTAATGATCAATAGTATATATGTAATATATATAATGATCAAATATATGTATATGAAAAATCTGACTGCTCCAACCAACAATCGAACCCGAGGTCTCCGAATCGCAATCGGCGCTCTAACCACTGAGCTATTGAGACACGGTCAGAACAGTCAAACATCATATTTATACATCGCCCCGACTCTCAAATCTCTACACTAGGAAGACATCTCATCTTCGACTAAGTAGAGCGAAGCCTCTCGCAGGACTTCCTCAAGAAGCGAGCTTATCACCACCAGGAGGCTTTAGAACAATTTTAGATGAAGAGAGGGTTTATTAATGATCAAACATATGTAGATGATGTTTGACTGTTCTGACAGTGTCTCAATAATAGCTCAGTGGTTAGAGCGCCGATGCGTTGATTTGGAGACCTCGGGTTCGATTCCCGGTTGGGGCAGTCAAATTTTTCATATACATATAATTGACCATTATTATATTATTATTATACAGCAATTTTAGCCCAATTTCTTTGGGCTGGCATTAGACCACCGGTTTCTTGACATTATTTAGAGGAAGGCAATTAAGGAGAGCACGGTGAATAAAACGCCAGTCCCTAAAACGGATGTTGAGACCATTGTACTGCCTGGTAGATCCGTTGGAAAAGGTTTCAGTAATGAGAGCCTGGGCAACTTTCCGCCCGGAGAGCAAATAGAGTTGATGCAAATTGGTCTTGGACATGAAAATATAGGAAATAAAATACAAATACAAATACAAATACAATACATATGTTTCACGTAGTCATAGCTGATGTGGTCGTATTTTGCCATAAGCAGTCATCCCCCGGGAAAAGTATCATTAAATTGTGAAATATTATATGCACGCGGGATCAGCTTACGTAATTATGGTCCCCTGCAGTCAATGTATTTATTGTTCTTCCTGAACCTATCAAACTTCAGTACTTATTAACTTTTCATGTGAGAAGAACTTCTAGTATGCTTTAAACAGAAGAGTTTGTAAAAATGGAGTAGTGTAGCTTACGGTATATGAACAAACCGAATGGCTAACACTAGCTTTCGATTCTCGAAAAAGAAATCAATGCATTTTGTTTGTATTTGTAGCATTTCTGGTGAGTGGGTTACACGATGTAAATGCTAACCTGCCATTATGTTCTACTTATCATAACACCAGGATAAGCTCACCTTGTAGATTTTCTCCTGGAATCCACAAATACACGAGTCTGGACATCAGCAGCAATGTCGTTCTTGAGACAACTTATTCTACAGCTACGCATTCATTTGAAGTTGTTACAGAGTTTACGCTCAGGAGTTGGGCCGTTTCTCGTGATGGGTTACAACCAAAATGCGAACTCTGGAGCAGGCCAAGGTAGTTCTGGTGGGAGCTATGGAGGCCGTGGTGGAGCAGAAAGTGGTAGAAATGTCAATTTTGATCAGTTTGTTCCTTATGGTTCAAGTTTAAATACCAATCGTGCTGGTAGTCAAGGTGGTAATGGTGGAAAAGGCGGAGGTCTTTTAAAGATTCGTGGATCACAGACAACTATTGACGGCATAATTCGCGTGAATGGACAACATGGACATGCGGACAGAAAATCCGGTGGTGGAAGTGGTGGTGGTATTGCAGTTGAATGTGGTACACTTTTTGGTGATGGTACGATGGAGGTAATTGGAGGACTAGGACGGAATTTTGGTGGTGGAGGGAGTGGTGGAAGAATTTCAGTGGACTGCACTAATGATAGTTTCACTGGAACGTTTCTCACTCAAGGTGGAAAGACAGGTAGGGAAATTTCGATTTTCTTTAGACTATGACAATTTAGTTGTGGTTTACATATTCTATGTGAATTTCTTTACATGACAATTTAGTTATATAATGTTGCTGACCAAGTGCGTGGTCTTTCGATTTTAAAATAATGTATCAAGTGTGGTCATGGGATGCATTAAAGACAATGCAAACAAAAATGCATGATTCAATCAATATTCGTCAACACTCCCTGTTCAAGTTGGAACACGTTAAATTAATGCAAATAAAAATACACGATTATCACAATATCCGTCAACACTCGAGAGAGCAAATGGAATGAATTCCGGTTCAATATGGTGGTATCGACTTCTGTTTGTCTTGTCGCAGAGAAAGCGGCAAATTTATGCGTTCTTTGAGCATTTTGGAGGTCATAAAACAAACCTCATATACGGCAGTCCAATTTACGATGGCATCTTTCAAATGCTTAAATTCAAACTACTTCATGACGTTTTGAAGGCCGCGTCGTCGAGGTTGCCGCGTCGTAAATGTTAAAGTCCCCTAAAGTCGTAGATGTAGTAAAGTCGCAAATGTTATAAAAGTCTCTTGTCCGCCTTAATCAGAGCAGCAAAGTGTCTCTCTAATTTACTCCCTTCATTTGTCCATCGTAACACATGCATTCCTAAGCGGTTCCCATACCGATGATTGTTTGCGACGTATAATTATTTAAGATATATAATTTCTTTCTCCACATCGTTCTTCTTCGACATGACAGTCGCACTTCCTCATAGGCAGCCATGTGCGCGACATATAATGAATAATATATACTGCAAAACATCAATTATATTGGATTATATAAGATATACTTTATGTGTACATATTAAATATAACTTGCAGCTTGGTTATTTTAATATAGTAAATTGTTTGCTACTCAAGCTTTTAACGCAAACTCAGAAATGTTTCTGAAACTAAAAAATGTTTCTTAGCCCAGACGGGAAACGACCTTCTGACTCCTAGAATTGAGTAATTTGAGATAACTCACTATGAGGCCCTATGACAGAGCGAAGGCTACGTTGTGTACTAGTTTGTACTTGCGACCCTGTACTGGGCTAAATTAGAAGTCTCGCGGATTATATGAAATAAAGTTAAAAACATCAACTTATAACGTATAGAGAATCTGGAAGGAAGAATTAGAACAGGCTTTAGATCACGAAGATATACTCATATAAATACCTTGTTCGCGGCTTATTAGTTGTTTATAATACATTAAACATTTGCGCGTTGATTAACTAAGGTTCAAACACGCATAGCAATAGACAACCTCGTACCCAGGGTCTTACCTCCGCTCAATAGATCGATTAGGCCTAGGCGAAAGTTGTTCAAAAGTGATGCAAATCTCTAGATTTATATTACGGGAATTCAATTGAAAAAACTGACAACATGCTGTTAGCCTGTTCTATTACATTGTCATTGAATAATGAATATCTTCGATCAGAGTCGATTGTATAAACATAACACCAGAATAGTTTATAATAAACCCTATAGCTTTATTTAATATCAATGTTTAGTTTGATTTTTATTAACCCATGAATAAAATATTGAAAACATGATCGATGTCTGTATAGTATAAACACACCACGGGATAAATAGATTGTCTGCCATCTGACACCCAAGCTACAGCACGTAGGCTATATTACTAAACATGAACAAAATTAGACAAATATCACACACACACAAAATTAGATCTCCTGGAACGTTTGTGTTGCTGAAGTATGTGTTACATACACATGCATGTACTTGATTTCAAGGGTTTTATTTTAATCTCCATGTGCAGTATCAGGCGCGTGTTAAAACGGGTTAAGACTTGCACCTTTTTAAAAAATTCCAAGTATAAAGCAACATAAACCAAATATTTTCATTTGGAACAGACATAAACAAAATGCCGGCTAATGTTTTTATACCCTGTCAAAATATGATATATGAAATAAATTTAATATGAAATAATAATAATGAAATAATTTCATATGAAATAAATTTCAAATCCGAGTTAGTGTTTTCGACGTGCATGTTTCCAGCATTATTAGTGAAGACAATGTCAATCCATGACGAAGAATATGAACTCTCTCATGCAAACTCTTGAGACATGTATACAAGAGAGTTATATCTGCACGCAACATTAATAGAACCACCAATAATAAACGGGCCTACTCTCTCCACGATGTGACTTCAGCTTTCGTGGCCATCTCGAAATATACCGAGAGGTATCCTTTGTGGTTCTCAGAGGGAAAAACAAAGCTCACTCCCAAACCTGGAGAGTTCTCTAGTGAGAATCAACGACCGATTACCTGTCTAAATAACATGTACAAGTAGTTCACATCCTGTCTGCTAAGACCTATGGATCATGATTATGAATTAATGGAAGGACAGCAAAGAGGTGCAAAGATCGGCAGTAGTGGAACAATGGACAATCTGTTAATTGACCGAATGGTCACATTAGATTGTCATAGAGGTAAACGAAATTTGAGCATGGCGTGGATTGACGTGAAAAAGGCATATGATTCCGTAGACCATGGATGGTTAAAGAAGATGATGCAGGTGCACAGATTTTCAGTATTGTTGTGTAGAGTTATATATAACCTATGAGCAAGCTGGAACACAAAGATCGTGGTTAATACCAAATGCGGTAAAGAGTCCTCTGGAACAATTTACTTTAACAAGGGTCTCCCTCAAGGTTATGCGCTGTGCCCAGTTATTTACGCTGTACCTAAACCCAGTTGCCTGGAAATTGAGTTCCACCGAAGGATACAGGGTATCCAAGCCGATAAGCTGGAAGATAACGAGTCTACTCTACGTTGATGATCTTAAAGTTTTCGCAGCATCAAAGACGAAGTTGAGTAGAGTCCTGAAATCGACAAAACTGCGATGGAAGACATTGGTCTCCAATGGAACCCCAATAAATGTAATGTAATACACATTAAGGAGGCTGAGGATCTGAATCTAGATCAATCAGCGGTTATAGAATATCTTAAAGAGGAGACACAGTACAAATTTTAGGGCGTTCCAGAGAGGCTGATTCAAGAAGAGAAGTTGGTGCTAGAATGCGCAGCGAAAGTCTTCCTCCAAAGATTATCGATCATTTGGTCAAGCCCACTATCCGATTACAATCAACTTGCAATGCCAGTGCTCTCTTATCTCATGTGGACACAGCACTGGCCGCTGGCAGAGTTGAGACAGCTTGACAGAGACGCGTGGAAGATTATCGTGGAGAGTGGTGGGAAACATCCGTTGGGATCAACGGCCTTTGTATACCTACCGAGAGACAAAGGAGGGCGTGGTCTTTGCTCTGTGGAGAACGAGTACAAGCTAACCAAGATCAAAGCAGGTATCAAGTTGCATAGAAACACAGATCCCACAGTACAGTTGGTTCAGGAGATTGAAGAAAGAGCAGTTGATCAAGGCCATCAATCGTTAGTAAAGGAGGTGTTAAAATATGCTAACGAGATTGGAATCACAAACTTAAGTCACCCACACACCCCACGTCCAGCAACAACAAAGGGGAAATGGCATGTAGAGAAGGTTAAGAAACAACTGAAGACAGCAGTTGAGGAACAGCTTCGAGATAAAATTCGAGGTGAAAAGTGACAAGGGAAATTTCTAAAATCCAGATGGGATGATCAAAAACTGAACCAAACAGGATGTTTTGCATGGCTGAAGGAGTGGAAACATGCACCCTCGCACATCATAGCTGGGATGATGGAGCTCTACGAACAGTTATCTCGAACGAAGGTGTACACATCAAATAAAACGAAGACAAGCCAGATTGATGACGTCATGTGCAGATTGTGTGGTAAGGCAGCGGAGAGCCTTGCATATGTGTTAGCAGGGTTCAGCACTGGCACAAAACAAGTATCTCTCAAGACACAATGCAGCCTTAAAAATCCTCTTCTTCGAGATGCTGAAGGTGATGAAGCTAGCGAGTACAGTTCCACCGTGGTACTCCCCAAAAGTACCGGACCCTATTTACGAATCTGAGGATGCGCTAGCATTCTGGGATGTATCGGTATATGTAGAGTACAACTATGTGACCGCAAATAGAGTAGATGCTCGGTTCGTAGATCACAAAAGTAAGAAAGTAATGGCTGTAGAGATGAGCTGTCCGTGGATTAACAACCGTGAAAAGAACGATGAGGAGAAAACGCTAAAGTACGGCTCCCTGAGATGGGAACTTAAACAACACTACCCTGGGTACCAAGTGGAACAGTACAATGTGATTATTGATGTCCTTGGAGGATGGTACAGATATTTGGATACTACAATGCGAAAGATGCTGGAGCCTCGTGAAAGAAACGTACTATTAAGGATGCAGAGATCAGTGATCTACAGAACCCTAAACATCGCACGAACATTTAAAATCATTACATCATGAAAGGAAGTCAAATCAGATGAAATATTTAATATAGCCTGATTGTATATAAGAAGACAAAAATACCAAGGAGATAGATAATCCTCTGATAATTTTTACGATATTAGCTGGTAGATAATTTTAATGACTTTTAAACATTTAGACTTATTAAGTTTTAGTAGATATTCTGTTACAACAATTTGTTTTATATTAATCCTTGACAGCAACATAGGTTACGTACTAACGCCCTGTGTTACTTTTTATGTAATTAGCATTCATACGTGTCATACTGCTATAATAATAACAATAATAATAATAATAATAATAATAATAATAATAATAATAATAATGGAAACTTTATTGAAATTCTTTATATATATACAATTATAAATCTCACTAATTTAGGTAATTTATAATTGACTACTTGAACCTATTTATTGTTTACAAACTAATAATAATAATAATAATAATAATAATAATAATAATAATAATAATAATAATAATTGAGTTATTTATTGATTTATTGAGTCAGTTATTTATATATTTTATTTCGGACCTGAAAGACTCTGAACTCAAAAATTCTCTTTAAGTCATCTAAATTATTTAAATCTCTTTTTTTGTGAAGTGCTTCGGGTATGAAAGTATTAATGTGTTCAATGTATTTGTGGAGGGGCCCATGGACATGTCGGCCTAGAAGGAGCGCTCTTGTCCTATCATGACTGCTGAGAATTAACACTTTTTGAAAGCATATGGTCTATAATTTATAAATTTACCTTTATAATATAATATATTAAGTTATATAAGTTATATACCTCTATAATATATAAATTTACTATTTATAACATATAATATATTAAGTTATATAAGTTATATACCTCTGTAATATATAAATTTACTATTTATAACATATAATATATTAAGTTATGTAAGTTATATACCTCTATAATATATACATTTACTATTTATAACATATAATATATTAAGTTATATAAGTTATATACCTCTATAATATATAAATTTACTATTTATAACATATAATATATTAAGTTATGTAAGTTATATACCTCTATAATATATACGTTTACTATTTTATAACATATAATATATTAAGTTATATAAGTTATATACCTCTATAATATACACATTTACTATTTATAACAATATATTAAGTTATATAAGTTATATACCTCTGTAATATACACATTTACTATTTATAACATAATATATTAAGTTATATAAGTTATATACCTCTGTAATATATACATTTACTATTTATAACATATAATATATTAAATTATATAAGTTATATACCTCTATAATTTATAAATTTATAACATATAATATATTAAGTTATATAAGTTATATACTTCTGTAATATATAAATTTACCTTTACTTTTTATACTTGATAATATATATTTTAAAAGTAAAAGTTGTTTGATGAAAACATTTTTAAATATCACTAATTAATAATATTTTTTAGAGGAAAACATGGTATCTTTAGGAATTCAATCTGGCCACTATGGAATGGATGCATCAAGTGTAAAACGCGTTTCTGAACAGTATAACCGTTATTATTATCGCTACTATTATTATTCCGCCACAAATGCAAGACTTTATGGTTCAGGTGCCTGGATGCCATACACAAGTAGGTATGGCGAATATTTACAGGTAGGTGACTCATTATACAATATTAATGACAAAGAAATGAAATAAAATAGAATATAATATATATAATAAAATGTCATTACATAAAAATTTAAAAGATGTCAGTGGCAAAAAACAAATGAACTTAGTAAAAGAAAAATGAACTCAAAGCTAGATCATAAAATATTTAATCCCCTCGCAAGGCGAAGCCCCGTCGCATGACAGAAGGCACAGGCTTCACATATATAATCATACGAAAGACGCATTCAAGTTTCGCAAGGGGTTCACATGCCGACTCAACATATCATAAATAGTTTTCCCGGTGGTCTCGCTGATTAAAATAACAGCATCCAATTACTGTATGTCAGTTTGTGCTTTATGGATTATTCAAATTGCGTGTCAGAATGTCTACAGTAACGCTACTATAATTTCAGGCCGCTTGACGAACGGTTTTAACTTTTAAAACAATCATTGCGATCAAAAGTGTAATCTCTGCAGGTTTGTTTTATAAACAGCTGTTAAAATTCTATCATCAATGTAATTCATACAGTGAATGACAGAGGACAGGTCGTAGATAATATATAGCTGTAGTTGAATTTCCTAACTATGAATTATCAATTTTATAAGAATTGTATTCGTAAGATTCACATTTTACAGATGTAGTATAGAGCACCCCGTAGCCCTCATGAATAACAATCTCCTTTCAGCTCATGTCTGACACGGCTGACGGGTTCTTCAGTCTTCAGAAGCCCTGAAAGTGTCTCATTATACATCCAGATGTTCAACGTGGCCAGTTCCCCCCGCCGGAGAGCCGGCAGGCTAGTGAGCATACTGTAATGTATTTAATTTGTTATATCTGGTTATATTCAATAAGCTTATGAATTGTAAATTTTTTATATATATTTTTATAGCAGAGATTGTAAAGCGCTTAGATCTTCTTGTTATAGGCGCTATATAAATTAAACTATTATTATACGCGACACAAAGAAAGCAAAAGTAGAACAAAGTTTATTGTGACGTTCGCCCATTCAAGATTTGAATTTAATGCGACACCACGCTGTCTTCAATCAATTGCATGTTGATTAATGTTGAGTAAACTACTAAACAATAAACCTGCAGTGGCAGGTTGAATTAAGACGTTAAGTGCACCCTCAGTTGCTAGCGAAATCACAAATTTCTACCGCAAGATGGAAAGATGATCGATTGAAACCAGAACGCGATTAAAAACCAAAAACAAATTAACTAATTTTACCTATAGCCGTATATGTACTATAAGCATTACATTTTTGACTAAATTTAAAGCCGTTGGCTAGATTTTCTCAAGGCCCGTTTTTCGCTATTAGACAAGAGAAATGAACTTTTCTAGCCTGCTTCACGCCATTTGTGTCAATTGTGTCTATTGGTTGTAACCAATCAAATCGGCATGTCCTGAACACTATTGTCGCAATTCCCGCAGAATGTATAATTATAAAATTTGAATTCCAGTAGGTCAAACAAGTCTTCCTCACTCTGGTACAAAACAAGTACTTGTCTCAAGACAAACCCCATATCAAAATAAATCAGTTTGAAGCATCCGACGTGATCGTGGTATTAGTGAGCTGAAAACCTCAATTGCCCACCAAGAATTAATTCTTTACGGACCTATAAGCATTTGCACTGAACAAATATTTAAAATTCGGTCACACCATCAAATGATGGATTCACTAGAATTCTGTCAACAACCCTACAATGGCAGCAGGAACTGTGTCGACGTTTGCCATATGAAGTTGAACCGAGAATTTTCGTTTAATTTCTCTCAAGTTTACATTGAATGTAAATAAATATATGAAAAACAATATCGATTTATTTAGATATACTCATAAGTTTAAAAAGTGAGTTCCTTTGCGCCACGGGTTTGACAATAATTCACCTTCGCGTTTTAACAGATTTCTTTCAAACGAAGGTGTTGTGTTGTGTTGTGTTGTGTTGTGTTGTGTTGTAACCAAACTGGCCTAATTTATAAATGTAATATGATATTTACACTCAAGTGGTGGTTGAAATACGATAGTGATGGTGTTATAAAATTGTGAGTGTTGAATCCATGTTTTAAAATATGGGTGAAGTAAATTTGAGTGTCAACCGTGGCAACAAATTTAGTTGAAAGAGTGTTGAAATTTCATTAATTCGCAAATTGATGAATAGCTTTATTTAAAAATACGCTAACCCGTGTAAATTACAAATATACAATGTATACAAAGAATAAAAAGGCTATAGTTAAAATATATGTATTAAATACATGAAAGTACAAAAGACACATTTAATTATACATATTGGTAATTAATAATAAGTATAATAAATAATATTTAAGTGATAATAATTAGAAATGAGAATAAACGTTAATACTCAGGGGCATTGGCTCTTGACTTCGAAACTGAAATTTCCTATTTTCCAGAGATTTTGTCCGAACTAAGTCAAACTTACCAAACATATTTATCATACAGTAGGAACTAATTTACGGTTTTGTTTCCATGACAACAAGGTCACGTGACTCATTGGCGGCCATTTTGGATGAAAATATAAAACGTTCTTGAAGCATGCGAATATATATAATTTAAACAATTAAACAGCGTAATTTGATGCAAATATTGATCTAGTTTATCAAGCTAAGTTGCCAGATTGTATAGCTTTACCGTAAAAGGCAACTTTTAACGAATGATTTTTCCTCTAATTACAATTTCTCTAATATTTTTGTTTATGCAAATTGATTCCTACCAATCAACTTAACATGATAAACGTAATTAAACTTTTCATCAAATTGCGCTGTTTAATTGTTTAAATTGTATATATTCGCGTGCCTCAAGAACGTTTTAAGTTTTCATCCAATATGGCCACCAATGAGTCACGTGACCTTGTTGCCATGGAAACGAAACCTTAAATTAGTTCCAACTGTATGATCAATATGTTTTATAAGTTTGACTTAGTTTGGACAAAATCTCTGGAAAATAGGAAATTTCAGTATCGAAGTCAAGAGCCATGCCTTAATACCGCTGAGTAGCAGCAACTTCGATTATTCGATTATTTGTTAATTCGCAATTTCGAAGATTTCGAACCTTTAACGAGAAGTTCATGATTTGCACGACATGCAAACTCGGCCAGTTCCTGGTCCAGTGGTACGATCGTACTTGTTATAAAACAAACCTGCAGAGACGATTTTGCGTGGATATCAGGAAAATATTGCTGACGATTTGCTAAACAGTACCTGCCGGAGATAGATTTTATTTCATTTCTGTGGTAATTTCGTTGTAAAGGCGCTTTTAAGGTGGCAAAGAGTGCGTAATCATGTAAGTGAAGGGTTAACCGAAACTAAGGAAAATGTGTTTCTTCTTTTTATCAGCTTATAAATGGTGTAGTTTACTTTAAGACTATGGTAAAACTATATATCAACAGATAGCTTATCAATCACAGATTCATATACAATTTGTATCTGTGGTTATTACAATACCAATGTAATACCAATACCATAGCAATCTATGGCAACAAAGCTGTCAAAGAGACCACATGATGACATGTTGAGAAAATATTTCTTACTATGGAAAACAGATGCTTTAGTTTATATTTATTTAAAAAATATTATATACAGGGATGGTGTTGTGTATTGTCGGGATTAGGCCCCAACAGGCTTTGCGAACTGAAAAAACCAAACCAAAGTCTTGCAAACTAGATCCTATTCCGACTAACATCCTGAAGCAATCTATTGACGTCTTGGCACCATCACTGACTGCTATCATTAATAGTTCATTGTCCTTGGGTGTTTTCCCTACATCACTTAAGAAAGCGCTAATTCATCCGTTGATCAAAAAACATACCCTCAATCGTGAGGAGTATCCAAGCTATCGTCCCATCTCAAACGTTGCTTTTCTTTCGAAAACGCTGGAACGAGTTGTTGCTACTCAAGCTCTGAATTATCTTACTACTAATGGATTGCTGGCAAAATTCCAGTCGGCATATAGGCACTTCCACAGTACTGAGACGGCACTATTACGAGTTTGCAACGATATGTTGATTGCGATAGATGGACGTCAAGAGGTTGTTTTAGTTCTTCTCGACCTGTCATCTGCGTTTGATACTATCGACCACAGTGCTCTTCTATCTCGGCTACAACGTCGTTATGGAATCACTGGTACAGTGTTAGAATGGTTTAGATCCTACCTGACAGGCAGGTCCCAACAAGTCATCATCAAGGACGGTGTCTCCCAGGAGAAACCTCTTGAATTTGGTGTACCTCAGGGTTCTGTGCTTGGGTCCCTCCTGTTTTCCTTATTCTTCGCCCCTCTCGAGGACGTAATCCTGGCGCATGGTCTGAGTGCGATGATGTATGCTGATGATACTCAGGTGCATATATCGATTGATTCAATCGAAGATCGCCCTGTAGTGCTGTCCAAGCTTGAACTGTGTATTCAAGACATCCTAATTTGGTGCACAACCAACGGCCTAGCATGCAATCCAGACAAGACCGAAATTGTTCATTTGACTTCGCGCTTCTCGGCACACTCTCCTATCCCAGGGATCAATGTGAATGGATTTAACATCACACCAACACCTACAGCGTGCAACCTTGGAGCAATATTCGATAACCATTTACAGATGACACAGCATGTAAACAACCTATGCAAATCAGCGTTCTTCTCCATCAGGAACATAGGCAGAATTAGGAAATACCTTGATAGGGAGAATACTGAACGACTGGTCCATGCATTTATAACTTCTAAGGTAGACTCCTGCAACAGCTTGTTGATTGGACTCCCTGACACGGAAATTGCCAAACTTCAGCGCGTGCAAAACACCGCGGCAAGACTTGTCACAAGAACAAAAAAGTTTGACCACATTATGCCTATACTCAGACAGCTCCATTGGCTCCCAGTTCGATTGAGGATAACATTCAAGATACTTGTAACTGTTTATAAAGCTCTTCATAACCAGGCTCCTTCCTACATAACTGAACTTATCACTCCCTACAGACCGTCGCGTTCTCTTCGTTCAGCCAATAAGAATCTTCTTGTCGTCCCTAAGTGTAATACACAGTTTTACGGTGAACGATCTTTCGCAGTTGCTGCACCACGTCTATGGAACGAGCTTCCCCTTCTAATAAAAAATGCGGAATCTTTAAACTCATTTAAATCCTATCTTAAGACCCACTTATTCCATAATTTTTTTGATTTGTAATTTCTTGTTTCAACTAGTTTTACTGTAGCATGTGTTTAAATATTATTCAATATTGTAGTTTTCTTTAATTTTGTAATTCATTTTATATTCCTAAAATAACCTGTAAAGCATTGAAACTTTGTAATATGCTTAATAAATTATTATTATTATTATTGTGGCAGGGATGTATTGACGATTTTGGAATATTTGAAAAACTCAAGTCACGCACGACGCTAAATTAACATATTACTTATTGATCTATTTTTTGAATAATTTCTCTGAAAAAGATAATATGACAAAACTCGCAACTGATCTCAAGTTAGCCTCCTCCGCAGGCTACTCTGTGCCTTATTTTTCCCGAGTCAAATCGCTTCCAAGGCTGTTTTGGCCGAGCCAGACAAATTAACAAGAGCATGGGGAGAGGAAAATTATCCCTTCACAATCCCTATACTTCCCCCTTGGAAGCTATTTGACTCGGAAAAACGAATTCACAGATTTGCCTGCGGAGGAGGCTAATCCCAAGTAACCCATTGATATCTATAAGTGCTGAAAATGTTAAGTAAATTGGTCAAATGGTTCTTGAGATTAACCATTAACCATTAATTCTTATATAGCGCTTTATTACATTGTCACAAAGCGCTTTACATGTATTTTACGAAACAGACACGAACAGACCGAGGTAGACCTTGAGCATACAAATGGCGCGTCAGCAGCCGCTATTAGTCCATACCCCTTTTTAATGATCTGCACATCCCACCTAGGATAAGAGATAAGAGATATCCTTTCTCAAAATATAAAAACTATAATCCCAGATAAATGGCTTCAATGTTTATAGTCGAAAACAAAGGACAAATTATGGCCCAAGTAGGGCTGAAGCAATGTTGTTTGGCAAGGGTTTTCAACTAAATGTTGAGATGAAGAGAGGCAATGATATTTTTCTTCATTGTATATACAGACATCAACCTCTCTTTCAGTGGGAGATGCCTGGCTGATAGTGTATACATTTAACGTAAATACATTTAACGTATTTCAATCACTGATTTCAATACATCATTCATATAACCTATCAAGTCGGCTTTATTGTAGCTTGTTTGAGAGATTGTTTTCGAGTTTGTACTGTTCTGTGACGATTTTTCAAGGTAGCACGCCCAAGTCGCAAAAGCTGTGGGATTTACTTTCCAGCCATATAAGTTTGAACGCTTCCAAGCAATCACTGGCAAAAACACTTCGCTTCGATTCCAACCACGAAAAGAAAGAAGACACATGCATGACAGGCATAGATATACTCATATGCCTCAGTTCGCAAAGCCTGTTGGGGCCTAATCCCGACCCAAAAAAAAACGCCGAAACCTAGACTCGGCTACCACAGTAGCCCGAGTAAAAAGGAAAATTCTGCTTTGTCGGAGCACGCGTGCGTAACCTACCATGAGATTGCGTGGGAAAATTCCAAAATTATAACCACTAATCCACGGTGCCATCAGAGGACGTTGTCTGGAGGCTTGGCATATCAATAGCGCCCACTCCCCATTGAATCGCGATGACGGTGGTTATCTTGTTAATAGATAACGTCATCATCGGTTCCATGAAGGTATAAATAGGGACTCTAACTTTGCAACGATCACTCCTGATGAAGACACTAGACTGGAGTGTCGAAACGTTGGGTCATGGACAGTAACTTTTAGAGTTACGTTCAAAAAACTTTTTAAAGCCAGAGTAGCGTCAAACTATGTCTGATTTGTCACCTGGTTGCGTTGGGAAATTATTTGTTACCTTAAAATTAAGTTTCCTGACTATTATTCTAGATTTAAATTCGATAGAATTAAACTAAACGATTTCCTGCGAGCAAGCAAAAGTCGCGATAATAGCGATTACAATGACTATTTGGTCAAAATACAAAAAATAGTAATTAATTTGGAAAGGAATGAAACAAATTATATGTTTAAATCGAAAAACTTGTCTAACACCTACTAAGATTACAGATAATAATTGCGCTCTAAAATGAAAAGGTGCCAAGTATAGAGTCTATATGTATTACAATCATTAAAGATATTTTTTATATTTAGATTAACTTGGGTACTACCAAATATATAACAGGAATTGCTACACAGGGTTCCCAAAGATCTGGTGGAAGAAACTATGTAAGAACATACACTTTGCAATTTGCGACAGGACGTTTTAGTAGTAGTAGTTGGAAATGGTACAAGGTATGTTGTTGATTATTGTTAATTTTTGGTAGGAGAATATACTATAGCATTTGATTGTAGTTGAAGACATGGGATATGGTTTATATTATCCTTATTTAAATAATTTATAGAATCGTAGTATTTGTAATTTCTAACTTTAAATATCTTTTTAATCTCGTCCCTAGACTTTGTTCTTATTGTTGAAACGTCACAAGTTTGTGTTAATATATACACTGTTGTAGTGAATGTGAGAGAGTTGTAGTGAATGTGTGAGAGATTTTATAAAAGAAATAGAAAACATTTTTATCCGTGTTCCCATACGTTATATAAACACTCGTGGAAGTTTGGGAGAACTCGAAATCGCGTGGAAACACTCGCCCTACGGGCACTATGATTTCTCGTTCTCCCAAACTTCCACTCGTGTTTATATAACTGTATGTAAACACGGAAAATGTTTTCTATTTCTTAATTAATATATACACTGTTGTAGTGGGTGTGGGAGCGTTTGGAGTAGACAGACGATACATGGACGATCGTCAAGCTCGTACAGTATCCTCATTTTTCTGAGGATACGAGGTTGACGATCGTCCATGTATCGTCCGTCACCAATTTATTGATAAATTCAAATTAATCCTTGATTTCAGGAATGGGATGAACTCAAAGTATTTTCTGGAAACAGTGATGTGTCGTCTGTCGTAAAAAATTTATTTTTGGTACCAGTGTCGATGTCATCCATAAGAATTTATCCCAAGACATGGAACAGCATGATTGCCTTAAGAATTGAGCTTTACCAAAATCGTAGGTCATCTCATTTATGTTTGTCTATTTGTACACTACTTCAACTGTAAGTATTCTTATGCTAGTCAATATTTTTATAAAATTTCAGCATCACCTTCGAAACCAAATTGTATCCATTACTCTCCAGCGACAAGTGGTAAGTTAAATTTAAATTATGGAATGCTTAGCTTTTTTCGTTCTCTCAACTTCCTGCGTGCATCCAAAACTTGTAGAAACCATGAAGCATTTATTTTATGATATAGAAAATGGCTCGTAATAATGAAAAGCAAACTTTATTTCGGACAATTTATGAAAGATCGCGTCAAGCTCAAATCCTCAGAAAATATTTCTCAGTCCCGGACAGGAATCGAACCTATTTAGCCTTCTGATTGCCGGCGAGACACTCTAACCGTTGAGCTACCAAGACTCCTTGGGTGTGTTGTATATATATATATATATAGATAGTAAAAAAGTAGAGTGCTGCGTAGACAGTGTTTTGAATATTATAGCAAAGTGAAAAGGTGGTAAACTGCCAAGAATTTAGTGACGAGATACTGACGTTTCGAGCGGAGCCCTTCATCAGAGTAAGACGAGATGAAATAAAATAAATAGGCCTTATATATATGCCAAAAGAGTGTCACAGGTAGAAATTAGCCAATCAAATGCACGGGAAATAAACTAACTAATAATTAATGAGATGGGAAAAGTTAAATCATTTGCTATTTTTAAGGTCGATCAATAAGCAGACTGAGGGGGTGGGAGAAATGACAGGTCCAATATTCAAGGGGATTAGGCGATAATAATAGAAACAAAGACTTGAAAAGGAGTGAAAGTGCATAAGCTAATAATAAAAAGTTCCAAGCAAAATAAAATAACAAAATTTTTTTAGGAAATTAAATAAAAGAAAAACGTTCGTTAAGACCAAGAGGATGTGTGGTGCCAAGTTTAAAAATGAGACGCTTCTCTTGCCGCTAGCGGTTATCGTTGCCACCGGAGATGGGAAGGATGGCACAGACTTTCATGTCTGAAACCAAATGGTTGGAGCTGTTGAAATGGCGGGCTACAGGTTTGTCACCATCATTGATCCTCACGGAACGAAGATGTTCAGCAAACCTGTCTGAAAGGCGTCGCCCAGTTTCACCGATGTAGATTTTAGGGCATTTATCGCAAGAAATGCAATAAATTATGTTGGTGGATGTGCATGAAAAAGCATGACGGATTGTGTGGTCGAATTTGGGGGCAGTAATAACTGTAGTGGGATTGAGAAAGGGGCATGTGTTACAGCGGGAACGGCCGCAAGAAAATGTTCCCGCTGGTGCCGAAGGGCACTATGTACTAAGGAGTCACGAATGTTTTTATTACGGCGAAAAGATACCAAAGGGTTGTCGGTGAAAATGGCTGACGTCTCAGGATCATTTTGTAAAATGTGAAAATTCCGATTAATAATATTTTTAACTTTAAAATTGAAAGGATGAAATGTTAGAACTAAAGGAATTTTATTGTTTGAAACTCGTTCCAAAGATGGTTCAAGGGCGTCTAAACGGGGGACGAGAAAAGCTTTCTGAACGGCGAGGTCTAAAAGGTTGGTAGGGTAACCACGTTGGACAAAAAAAGATCTCATTTCCATTGATTTGGCTTAAACATCTTGGTCGTCGCTACATAAGCGGCGAAGACGCAAGAATTGAGAGTAAGGGATGGATTGCTTAGTGTGGTTGGGATGAGAGGATCAAAATAGAAGATAACTATGGGAGTCAGTAGGCTTGTACGAGACCGACGTTTTCAGCAAATCACCATTAATCGAAATTAAAATATCAAGGAACGACACAGAGGTCTCGCTGATTTCCCACGTTAACTTCAGAGCAGGATGGAAATCATCAACAAAGTTGATGAACTGCTCTAAAAGGACACGTGAACACGACGCTGTTCCTAAACAGTCATCGATAAATCTGCCGAAAAAATCAGGCAAGGGACCCGTGTATTGTTCAAAGATCTGTTTTTCAACATAACCAACAAATAAGTTAGCATAGCTTGGACCCATTTTGGTGCCCATCGCAACACCACTTATTTGTTGATAATGTTCACCATCAAACGAAAAATTGTTAAGGGTAAGCACTAGTTCTGCTAAGCGGAGTAACGTGGTTGTGGAGGGTTCTAAATTAGTGCGCTGATCAAAGAAAAACTTCAGAGCTTCAAGGCCATCACAATGGGGAATGACGGTGTATAAGGACTTGACAACTGGTCGAAAATTTGCAAGGCATGTTTAGTATCTTTGATATAAGAAGGCAACTTCTTAACCAAAGGATACATAACGTTGTCTAGAAAACTGGAAACGAGCTCGGTGGGGCAACTACAAGCGGAAACAATCGGCCTGCCAGGATTGTTAGGTTTATGGATTTTAGGTAGGAAATATATGACAGGCGTTCTGGGGGTTGTTAATATAAGGTTAAATGCAGAGGCAGGCAATTCACCGGCTTGGATGAAATTCTTGATGGTAGTTTTGACGGATTTTTGGTGAGATTGAGTGGGATCGGAATTCAACTTAGTATAAAATATGGTGTCGCTGAGTTGACGAAGAGCCTCTTGTCGATACAAGTCCGCTCTCCAGACAACTACAGCGCCACCTTTGTCCGCAGGTTTTATGACAACGTCATTTCGGCATCGTAATGAATTCAAAGCTAGAAGCTCTTCTTTGTTAAGGTTATGAACTTGTTTTCTGCGCGGAGGGTGCAATTTATCAATGTCATGGCGGCATTGTCTTACGAAAAGATCAAGGGAAGAAAAATCGCCTTCGGATGGAGACCAAGACGACTTCTTGGGGTTGAGTTCTTCGAAAATATCCTTATTGCTATTGAAAGTGGGCTTATCATGAAAAAAGGCTTTGAGGCGCATGCGGCGGAAGAAAGATTCGGTATCCTCTTTAACTGAAAATAGATCGATGGGCCCGGAGTTGGGAACAAACTTGAGACCTTTCGCAAGAACAGATCTCTCGGGGTCAGATAATGGCAAATCAGAGGGAATAGTGAAAACTAGACGAGTGACTTCGTTAGAGGAACTAGTGCTTTGGGAGGGATTCGGGGAAGGACCCAGTAATTTGGCCAATTTGGACGCCTTATAACGTCTTTAGGAAAAACATAGAGTCTGGAATTTAGCATGCGAATTTGTTGAACGATAGCGGTAAACAAAATAGGTGGGCAGACCTGGGAGAGAGAGCACTTACATCCCGAGATGTCGTCATCAGTATGTTGTAAATTACTGGACATAGATTTGATAGTGATACGCATCAAACGACGGGAATGACTCGAACAAGCCGCTGATATGTGATGGGAATAACGACGATCGATAGCGGGGAGATTAAAAGACAATAAATCAAAAGAGGATCTAAAACCGTAGGGAATGACCCCCCGATATAAACAACGACTAATAAAAGTAATGTGACTGGAAAAAACGGGTTTTAGATAAAATAAGGTCAAATATACTGTTTGTACCACAAGCGGTTGTCAGCGGCAATCGCTTGTGTATAATTAGTTCTCGTGCCCATATCTAGGTTGTACCAAGCTACACCGATGAGCTGTGGAACAGCGAAACACGTGTCTGTAGATATTGTACTATATATATATTATATATATATATATACAGTGATGTAGTAATGTAGAGAAGGTTGCAGGTTCGATTCCTGTCCGGTGCTCAGAATTATTTTTCTGGGGATATGAGATTAACGATCGTCTATGTATCGTCTTTCTACTCCAAGCTTTCCCTCATTCGCTACATTTCATTTACATTTTTCCATCGAGAAATGGAGCACGCACGACAGCCAATCAGATGCGGTATTATATTAAATCTATATTATAAGTTTCCTTCTGAATGGTCGAAACCAAACCCTCATAGACACGATCTTTGGGGTGCAGTATATCGGAGTTTCTGTGACTCTGGCCTCAAAGCTTTTATCTCACTTTATTTTTTTTGTAATAGAGACCTTTAGCATGGCGTTAATCCCGGGAAACGGCAAACGGCAAACTGCAGTTAGCTGTCAGCGGTTTGCCGTTTGCCGTAACAACCATAATCAACTTTAGCATGACGGTCCACTCCAATCACATAATGTAGAGTCGCCATGTTTGTTTACCCTTCGCTCACACTACTTTATGTAAATGCTCAAATCTCATATATAATTAAATGTTAAACGTTAAAAACTTAACATTTAAGTAGCATAAACATACAAAAACCCTAAATTTTAGCCTTGAACGCGAGTGTATTTAGTTTAAGTTGCTAAAAACCCTTGCCGTAAGTCAGTTACCTCTAGAGGGGCTTCCAGACGTTGAAACGTGAACCGAGAACGGCAAGCGCGACGGCAAGACCATTGACACGTGACATCTTGAGGTTTGCCGTTTCCCAAGATTAATTACGTGATGGTCCCTAATATCTCACTTTGACTATTTATTATGTAAATAGGTTTAGTTCCTCTTTGATGATGTCATCTTCCCTACTGCATCTAAGATCGTTGATAATAATAATAATATAATATAATAATAATAAAAGGTTTATTTCAAAAATACAATCGCACTGAAAAGTGAATTACAGTATTTTAACAAGTATATTTTATAAGCAGCTAAGTATAAGATAGTATTATTTACAATCGTTATTACACTTTAGAGTGGAAAGGGAAAAAACTCTTCCTAAACCT
Organism: Chrysogorgia sp. JL179-B06; assembly: GCA_035772405.1. Lineage (NCBI taxonomy): Eukaryota > Metazoa > Cnidaria > Anthozoa > Scleralcyonacea > Chrysogorgiidae > Chrysogorgia > Chrysogorgia sp. JL179-B06. The sequence continues at coordinate 1,996,411 of JAYKKM010000496.1, read as the reverse complement.
GTTCTGCTCTTAAATAATAAAAGGTCATTAGAATTGCGCAAAACACGGCCTGCATGAGAGTTTTCTCTGGTAGGTGGGAGAAGGTTGAAGAGGCGCGAGGTTCAATAATTTTATTAAACGTCTTACAGCATGGAATATGGCGTCCGTCTGCCAGGCGTGGAAGAACAGAATTTTTCAGAATAAGATAGATATGGGAAAAGGGTCCTGAGTGAACGACGCTAATTTTTTTCTAGTTTGTCAGAGAGGTAAATAGGGATATTTGTGCTCCCAGATATTTGAGTCTTGTCATCTGTTCTGGTGATGACTTTGTAATGAAGTCGAAATATTACTTTATACTATCTTGATCATATTTTTATACATAGTTTGGGTTCTCGCGATGTTTATCTTCTGTTTATGTCTTATTTTGTGTATTCACAAATCATCTGCAGACCTGCCAAGTCTCACGGTTTTGCCGTGACACTCGCGGTTTTGACCACAATCTCACGGTCTCACGATTTTCTACTCGATTCTCACGGTAAAAGCAAGAAACTAAAATGTTAAAAATCTCACAATTTAAAATTATATTAAATCCTCATCCTTGATTGGTGTGATTTCAATATTTAACGAGTTAACTTAACGACAAAATAATAATACTTATAAATATGGACGTACATTGCATATTATTTTGCACTACAGACGCCATTTTGAAGTTATTCGCGCGGATCTGCATTTGATTTTCTCAGAAACATATACATCACTCGACAAGACTTAGGAATAATTTTTAGTATAATTTCAGGCTTGAACTGAATATTCAATTGCGAGGTTTTAAACAGACAGTTTGAACTGTGTTAGATATAATTTGTAAATCCAATGCTCGATGTTTTCTTCACACTAGTGCAGCTTTCAAAAACACACTAATGATCAAAACAGTCGTAAAAATACAAATAATTATACGATAAACAACTTCCTTACCCTAAGACAGTTCTATCTTGAGAGAAATATGATATATACAATGTCTTTATGCTAAGTTTTTGAGCCTTTTCGATAATTTTTTAGTTATAATAATAGTCGCCATTTTGAAGAAAAAAATTCGTCATGTTTTACAAGCCTTACATCAAAATGATGATTCTGAGAGAGGGAACTGGAACGAATAAATTCAGTCTGGTTTCAAGTATGATTTACTATCGTCTCAGAGTTACTGGTCAGTCAGCCAATCAGAACTCGTTTAAGCTCAGAAATTATGTTAACGCGTGTTAGTATCAACCAACTACTAGTGGTCTATTGCAAATTCGGCATTCTGATCGGCTGAGTTACTAGTGTTCTATTGGTGATAGACCACTAGTAGCGTTATCCAATCACAAACCTTAAAACTGCTCCATTATTTTAGTTTCCAATAATGAACCTGGTGCATCTGGAACAGTTTTCCGTAGCTATATGAAGAACGGAAAGAAATTCAACACTTTACTTGTCCATAACGACTTTAATTCTTTGCAGGTAAGTTAGTAAAGAAAACTTTTCATTTACAACATATATTCTCATTTACCATTATTTTATGTATCCACATGTTTAGCTAACTCACTAGGTAAGGTGCCACAATCCTCAAAAAGTATAGTATTCTGAAAATTAGTACATATTTGGTACATTTATTCGTAAAACACCAATGTTTGGATATGAAGCAATAATAAATATGAAAAGCTACTAAAGTTGTCAAATTGTGGATAGGCTATATACAGTATTGGGCTAACGAGTAAGATCAGAGATGTTATATGATGATGTATTGACGCGAAATATACCGGAGGTCGTACCAGTACCGCTCGTGGGTTTTTGTTTAGCAAGATGTCAGTGCACTCTGATATGGTTTTAACACCTATCTGGGGTTTGGGGATTTTACATATTTGTGATCTTTGGAATCTCTTGAGAAGAATTGTAAAATATCTTGTCGTGCAAAAAATTTCATCTTCATACCTTTTCCTTGCTAAAGTGATTTACTATTCACAGGAAATGACGTCAAAGCAGGGACACGCAAAAACATTGCACATTGATTCAGCAGTGAAATACAAAAAAAGTTTGGGAATTGAGCAAATTTTGTCTAAACTCGTACGTGTGTTTAAAGTTCAGAGCCAAACTTTCTTTGTATTTCACTGTTGAATCAGTGTACAATGACTTCGCGTGTCCTTGCTTTGACGTCATATCCTGTGAATAGTAAATCAACTTTAGCAGGGAAAAATAGTAGAATCGAAAGATTACGAATATGTAAAATCCCCAAAACCCGGATAGGCACTTTAATCGGATGAACTCAGCTGCATGGTTTCTTATGCAACTTCAATAATTGGGTTTTATCCGAGCTCCAACGGTGATATTCGTAATATTTGACTTTGTGACTTCTTTGTCGTTGTTCCCTCACCCGTGGTATCACCTGTGGAAACGAAATCAGTGTTTGGTGTTTAAGTCATGCCAACCATTTTAGTTCATGATGAAATGACAGATAGAATAGTATATTTGTTATAACGTCACGTGTACATACATGGGGGTGTGGATACTACAATAGTATCTGCACGTATTTTGAATTATAAAATTTGTTTTTTCTAATTGGATTATTCTATTTTAAAGGTTACTCAATGGAACAATTTTGAACAGTTTAAAAGATCAGGTAGAGAAACCTAATGTACATTTTTGATAAAAAAATTGTTTATCAATATTTTTCTGATTTATCTTTTGTTTATATTCTACATACACATTGCTTTTTGGTCTTTCTTTTTCTGGACTTTTTTGCATATAGCTTTGAACATGCTTGATTCGGTTCTTGCTAAAACATCCGATATTTTGCCATTTCGCATCTCAATATGTAAATGTCGACAAATATTTGCAGCTTGGCGTCAATATTACTATTTTAGTTTTTTTAAAAGAAACTTTAAAGGTGCCGTCAAGTCCGTTCTGCGCATGTCCACGTTTCTGTTTATATTGTTTGTATACATTGCATTATATATAAACATTGAACATGAAGTATTGCGGATTTGTTTTCCACGCTTGAGCTTTTCCGCCTAAAAAGTGTGTTATAAGAAGCTGTTCTGTTCCTAGATGTAGATAATATATCAAACTACCACTCGCGCCTTCGCCACCTTTGACGAATACTCGCTTTCGAACTGTCGCAAATCTATTCGTTAAAGTTTGTTGACATATGGAGTCCCTCACGTTTGAAATATCACATATGCGCAGAACGGACTTGACGGCACCTTTAAAAACTTATAGCATTTTTGTAAAATGTCTAGATACCCACGTTTTTTGTATTAATCTTTTTTCTACTACAGCAACTGTAACTTGGTTCATTCTTGAAAAAAGTTTCATCCACATTGATGTTGTCAAGTTAAGTGGCAGTTCTCGAGTTCTTTTCACGAGTTCTTCGTCATCAGCTGTAACTGTGGATACCATTTCAGATGATGGTAGTGGCCAGTTGTTTATTTCACCATCACAATCTTTAAGCGTGACAACACGACTGTCGCCATGCCTAGTTATGTTCCAGTCCTCAGTATTGGGATTTCACAATAACTCTAGAGCTGTCGTGATTATTGAGAGAAGCCTTCACATTTATGGTCAACTGGATTTAACATACATTCCGAGATTACGCATTGGTCGTTATGGAGGATCTTTTATTATGCAACCAGGATCTAAACCCACCCATCTTAAATTGACTGATTTCATAATTGAGGACAGCACTGGTTACGAAGTGAAGTTGTTGCAAAATAATGCTACAAAAGTGATCAATGTTTCTGGTGGTAAGTTTATGGTAGGGAACAACGCAAGGTTTTATTCTGTATTTCCTCTGACATTGAATGCTAATGATGTTGTTATAAATGGTTTGTTAAACGCTGCTACTTTAACTTCTACTGGCTGGAATACATTGTCTGTTGGAACACGTGGCTACATGAATACTGAAATAACCGACGGTATATTCAAAATTCGCAATGTAGTCATCTATGGTCAGGTTAATTTGCTTAATCCTAGCATAACCATCAGGTCATCAAGTATTATCCTTGGTTCCCAAGCAACCTTAGCAATGCAAAACGCCATTGCTTATGTTAACCGTGTTGATACATCTGGTTCATGGACCGTTACTGGCACCCTTGATTTATATGATGTAAATGGGTTAGAGACTTCTGGTACAATTACCATCCAAACTGGTGGTTCATTGAAGATTTTCAACGCAGTTGGTTCTTTACAGCAATCTAATGTTTCCTTCATTCGTGCTTCAACTGTTGTTGTTTCTGGTCATTTTATAGCTGGTAGAATTTCTGCTGTTAGAGGATGGACTGATCTTCATGTCATGGCTGGAGGATTTATGACTGTCAACTTTGTGGACGAGTTTCGGACCAACAGTATACAAGTTTCGGGTAATTTAAAAATCGAGAAAGCGGTATCCATAAGAGGTCTTAGTGAACAACGAACACGTAATATTGTCATCCACGATAGGGGTGTTATCACACTTAATTCCAACAAAAGCTCAGGAATTTCGTCTATTCGTGCGTCTGCTGTCCATATTAATGGAACATTTTCTGCTGGTCTCGTGACCACGGCTGAAGGATGGGACTACTTAAACATTGAAAACAAAGGATTTATGACTGTCGACTTTGTGGACGAGTTTCGCACCAACAGTATACAAGTTTCGGGTAATTTAAAAATCGAGAAAGCAGTATCCATAAGAGGTCTTAGTGAACAACGAACACGTAATATTGTCATCCAGGAAAGGGGTGTTATCACACTTAATTCCAAGAAAAGCTCAGGAATTTCATCCATTCGTGTGTCTGCTGTCGATATTAATGGCACATTTTCTGCCAGTTTAGTGACCACGGCTGAAGGATGGGACTACTTAAAGATTGGAAACAAAGGATTTATGACTGTCGACTTTCGTGACCAGTTTCATGTCGACCGCATTCATGTTTCTGGGAATTTGGAAATCGCGAAGCAAGTTTCGATCCTTGGTTTTAACTCCAACAGAACACATGAATTTGTGGTAGACAGAGGAGCTATCGTTAAGTTAATGTCTAGTATATATGACGTGTCGTGTTCAAAACATAAAGCCTTCTCAGACATCCAGGTACGTCGACTCTTTGTAAAAGGTCTCTTTCAAGCAGGATCGTTATCTATTCAGGATGGATTGGACTCGCTAGTGATCGATGACTCAGGCGACTTTCAGTTCTATTCCATTGGAAACTTTTCAATTGATATATTCGAAGTAAATGGCAAAATGACGTCGTTTGGTGACGTTGTATTTCAAGGCAAAACAAACTCTACTATACATCACGCTGAGTTTGGACCTCAGGCTATTGCTGTATTAAAAAGATGCTTCAATTATTCACAAATTAAAGCAGTAAGTGTCAGTGTGAGTGGTCAACTTACAACTGATCTTCTGTCTGTTGCTCCGTATTGGAAGGAACTTCTTGTCACAGGGACGTTTAACTTTCTCCCTTCAGAATCATTTAATATTACAACAACAACCATCACAGGTACAATGATGACCATTAAACCATTACCGTTAGTAGGCCATTTATTAACTATAAATTCTGTTGGAGTACTAAGTCTAGATTCCAAGCAAGGTTTACACAACCCTACTTCAGGAAGCTCTCCTTCAGTAATACGCATGCGTGATGCAGTTTCTATCAGTGGAAGGTTGGAAGCTGGCTCCGTCAACGTCTTCACTAAAAATCTCACAGTGTCCACATCTGGTCGTGTTACCGTGGACTGGGGAGGTTATGCAAGCAACCAGGGACCTGGGGCTGGTTCTTCTTCGAGTTCTGGTGGATCAGGAGGAAGTCATGGTGGACGAGGTGGACGAGGTAGTGGGACATTGTGTCATAGGCTTCCCTATGGTTCTATTTACACTAACGGTACCTTGGGTAGTGGAGGTGGTCAGGGTTATGCGAGAACCCAAGGAGGACGTGGAGGTGGCGAGATTTACTTTGAGATAGAAAACGTTCAACTGGATGGTACAATTCAAACCTTAGGACAATCAGGAAAGGTAAGTCGTATTGATTTAGACTTAATGTACTTTGTGACTATCTTAGTGTGCTTTGTGACTCATATAGATCTCTACTTTTTTATTTAAACTGAAAGAGTTTTGTTTGCTTTTTATCCATAACTTATAATCTATAATCTTTTAATCTATAACTAAATTCTAATTACAATCATTGCATAATAATAATGTTTTTATTTATTAACGGGTGTGGTCTTCATTGATCTCTTGAAAGCCTTCGACACGGTGTCTCATTCCAATCTACTGAATAAATTGGAGGGCTTTGGCGTACAATCAGTTGAAATGGAATGGTTTACTAACTACCTGTTCAATCGGTCACAATTTGTCAACTTTGACGGCTCCGTATCCGAGAAATTCCAACTGACATCGGGGGTTCCGCAAGGTTCCATCTTGGGACCCCTTTTATTCATATTATACATTAATGACATTGACGATCATCTAAACAGTGCAAATATCATAAAGTATGCTGATGACACCGTCTTGTTTCTATCTGGGCGTGAGATTGATAAAATTGAAAATCAACTCACCGATGAAAAGTGGTTGCTAAGTGGTTGAATGAAAACGATCTTTTGATAAATCTCAACAAAGGCAAAACTGAGTCAATGCTATTGGGTACCAACAGGAGAATCCGGAACAAGACCTTGAAAGTCCATTTCAATGATCGGCTAATAAATTTTTCAAGCAAGTATAAGTACCTGGGAGTTTTAGTGGATCAAACCGCAAACTTAAATGAGCATTTCTATTTGTCGTTCAAGAAAGCATCTGGTAGATTGAGGTTGCTGAAGAAAATACGATGGTCTCTAACAATGGATGCTGCTGAATCCATTTACAAGTGCATGATTATGCCCTTATTAGCATATGCAAGCATTGTTACTCTTAACCTGAATGCAACTCAACTTGCACGAGTTCTAAGCCTCCAAGATCGATAATAATAATAATAATAATAATAATAATAATAATAATAATAATAATAATAATAATAATAATAATAATAATTTTTTTTTTTTTAATAATAATAATATAACTTTATTCAATAAAATCTCAATTACATCTGAAATTAATTACAATTAGATAATACTATATTTTACAAATTAATGATAATTTATTACATAAAAATCTAAAAATCGTCTTTTAAAAACATTTATACATATATAAAATCCTCCAATTTTAAATAAATATAATTAAGTGCAATATGTACTTAATTATATTTATTTGTAATACAGTGCACTCATGTGGACACAAAGAGTGTCATTGGTGTTCAGGCAATTAACTCCAAGAATAAACGTTTTACCAAACTTGAAGATATTGTTGAAATTTTCAACAAGCACTTCTCGACCGTTGGTCAAAAATTGGGTAAAATGTTTAGTAATGTTATTGATGATGAACAGTTTCCATTGAAAACTGACCTGGAATTTACCCTAAACTTTGTCTCTGAAGAATTTGTCTCTACTCAACTTAACAATCTAAAGCCAAATAAATCAATAGGCTTAGACAAAATAAGTGCTAGATTGCTAAAAGATGCAACCAGTATCATAGCTCCTGTCATCAAGAACATCATAAATCTTTCCTTTGAAAGTGGAAAATTCCCATCAAATTGGAAATCAGCTAAGGTAACAGCACTGTTCAAGAAGAGTGGAGAAACTGATAACTGTGATAACTACAGGCCTATCTCCGTGTTACCAACGATAAGTAAAATAATTGAGCGTGCTGTTCACAGCCAATTATATGAATATTTAAATCACAACAAATTCTTGTACACAAGACAATATGGTTTTCGGCAAAAGAGATCAACTGCAAGTGCATTACTTCAATTCTCGGACGAAGTTTTAAATGGTATGGAACATGGGAAGGTGATGGGTGTTGTATATTTGGATTTGCGCAAGGCATTTGATACCGTTAACCACCGTATCCTATTGCTTAAACTACAATCTCTGGGCGCTGACAGTGCATCAGTGACATGGTTCAGGTCCTTTCTGATGAATCGGAGGCAGCGAACAGCTATAGGAAATACCATCTCCTCCGTGAGACAGGTCAATATTGGAGTACCTCAGGGCAGTGTACTTGGACCACTGTTTTTCTTGGTGTACATCAACGACCTTGCTAAATGTTTAAAAAACTCCCAGGCCTCGCTGTTTGCTGATGATGCGGCAATTTATTGTTCTGCTTCCTCCTCAGCAGATCTTCAACGCAAGTTAAATGAAGACCTTAATTTAGTCAAAAACTGGTTAAATAAACATAAACTTACCATACATATCAACAAAGAGAAAGTGGAAGTGCAATGCCGAAAGATGCCGAATTGAAAAGCGCCAGGTCATGATGGAGTACAGGGATTTTGGATCAAGAAATTAACATCATGCCACCAAAGGATGGCGGAACAAATGGAAAAGATCTTGAACGGAGAAGTAGAAACCCTTGACTGGATGACCAGTGGAAGAACGACACTATGCCTAAAGGATCCAGCAAAAGGTAATGCTGTGGATAACTTTAGACCCATATCGTGTTTACCATTAATGTGGAAGCTTACAAACGGAATTATAGCTGAAAGCATGTACAGTTTCCTGGAGAACAATAAGGTCCTCCCAAACGAGCAAAAAGGGTGTAAAAGGAAATGTAGAGGAACTAAAGACCAGTTGCTTATAGACAAGATGGTTTTAAAGGACTGTAAGAGAAGGCATACCAATTTAGTAATGGCCTGGATAGACTACCAAAAGGCATATGATATGGTGCCTCATTCTTGGATTGCTGAGTGTTTTAAGATGTTTGAGATATGCCAAGAATGTGGAACAATTCATAACTAACAACATGCGGAAATGAAAAACAGAGTTGACGTCGTGCGGAGAGTTTGGGTTATGTGAGAATTAGGAGAGGAATATTTCAGGGAGACAGTTTGTCGCCACTACTTTTTGTGCTTTGCGTAACACCTTTAAGTCTTTTACTAAGGAAAGTTAAAGCGGGTTATGAGTTTAAAGGTAAACAGCAAAAGATCAATCAGTTATTGTTTATGGACGACCTCAAGATGTATGGCAAAAATGAAACCCAAAAATTGACTCAGTAAAGACTGTGTATTTATTTAGCAAAGACATTGGGATGGAATTTGGAATCAAGACGAAGTGTGGAGTATTGATACTGAAAAGAGGAAAGACTGTTAAGTACGAAGGAGTAGTGCTACCAAGTGGAGATGTGATGAAAGCAATTGAAGCAGATGGCTATAAATACTTGGGAATTCTAGAGATGGACAGAGTGATGGAAGAAGAAATGAGAATGATATTCACGAAAGAGTATTTGAGAAGACTGAGATGGATGGAAGAAAACATGATGCAAGCAATAGATACATGGGCAATTGCACTACTCAGATATGGTGCAGGTATAGTAAGTTGGAACAATGCGAAAGTACTCGGTTTGGATAGAAAGACGAGGAAATTGCTGACTTTCACGATGTTTTCCATCCTAAGAGTGATGACCAAGAGGAAAAGGCGGACGAGGGTTGATAAGTTGTAAAAGCTGTATCAGATCTGAAGAAAATAGTATTGGATGGTATGTTAAGAATGCTGTAGAACCAATGCTAGATGAAGTAAGGGTAAGCGATGTAATCCATACTGAGGATTGTGTGCCTAAAGAAGAAAGAAATAGAGGAAAGGGAACAAAGATGGAGAAATAATAATATATAAGAAGATGTATGGTAAGTTCGTCAGGGAAGCAAGCGAAGACATTGACAAGGAGATGGTGTGGAACAGGAACAGAGGCTTTGATATGTGCAGCACAGGAACAGGCATCAAGAACTAACTACATCAAGTTCAACATTGACAAGACAGTAGAATCACCGTTGTGCAGGCTCTGTGGAGAAAAGGGAGAAAGCGTGGGACACCTAATCAGTGTATGTACAAAGCTTCCTCAAAGAGAGTACAAAAGACGCCATGACAATGTTGCAAGGATTATTCATTGGACACTATGTGGGAAATATGGCCTAGAAAGATTAGACAAATGGTACGAGCATACCCCCGAAGGACTGGTGGAATCAAATCAGATAAAGATGCTTTGGGATTTTATGATTCAGTGTGACCACTACATAGAGTGTAGGAGACCATATATAATCATAGTAGACAAAAAAGAACGGAAATGCATGATAATCGATATTGCTATCCCGGGAGACAACAGAGTCGGAAAGAAGGAAGGAGAAAAGATAGAGAAATATGATGAATTGAAGCGAGAAGTTAAACGATTGTGGTCGACGAGGAAGGTAGAAATAGTTCCAGTTGTAGTTGGAGCTCTAGGAGCTGTGAGTAAAATATTTGAACAGTGGATAGAAAAGATTGGAATCAAGATCAAGATTGAGCAAATCCAGAAAACGACTCTACTTGGAACAGCAAGGATACTAAGAAAAACATTAGAAAGCTAAACAACCCTTAGTCTACTGGGTGTAGACAGCTGGCACTGATAAACACCAACCGAACATCAAGTTGTGCGAAGAAGACAAATAATAATAACAACAATAATAATAACAACAACAACAACAAAAAATTGTGTTTAAAAACAAATTAACTATCTACGTGAAGTATATATATCTAGTTAATTGTTGCTAGTCCTTTCTCTATTTCTAAGTCATTGTCTTGAACGTGAGTCTTCTTATTGAGCCTCATAGAAAGGCTGACCTCAAGATGGCAAAGGAAACTTTGGCCCGTATCCAGGAGATTGTTGTCGCATAATTTTCCCCTTTCTTGATTGCTAGGAGATCCGCTAGTCTACTGTGGTATCTTCTGCACTCTTCTGCCATGCCTCCTGTTGTCGTAAACACCAATGGCGTAAAGGTGGTTTGCTCGACTTCAATAACTCTGTTTGCCTACATGCGCCTCTTCTCGTTTTCATGCTGGCGGTATATTTGCTGAGGGGTGAGGTCTTTATAAGAATCAGCATTTGGGTGACACACCCGAACGTCAAAGAACGCTGATATTTGCCTCTCCCAAAAGCCGCGAGCATGTATGTCTAGACGAGCATCAGGGGCTTTGTTGGTACCTCTGGTTAGTACTTCTCCAGTGATTTCTTGTAGAACAGGTTCTACTTGAACATCATTGCAAACCATGTTCAACATCTCGGCCTCGATATCACGAAGTTCATTGTGGCGCTGGATGATAAACCCGCCACGTCAGCAGATCATAGCATGGTCCACATTGAAGTAATCCCCGCACACACAAACTGATGGATTATCAGTGATTTCCAAGATGATAATAATAATAATAATAATAATAATAATAATAAATTCATAACTTTATTCGATAAAATCTCAATTACACCTGAAATTAATTAAAATTAGATAATACTATATTTTACAAATTAATGATAATTTATTGCATAGAAATCTAAAAATCATCTTTTAAAAAAATATTTATACACATAATCAACCCTTCAATTTTAAATAATAAATAGATAAATTTAATAATAATAATAATTATTATTATTATGTTGTTGTTGTTGTTGTTGTTGTTGTTGTTGTTGTTGTTGTTGTTGTTGTTGTTGTTGTTGTTGTTGTGGTAGTAGTTAATTGATAGTCAATTACTAATTTCGATTAATCTCCAATAAAAATCCACATTGCATACGCGTAATTGTTTATGACTTCTTAGCAGCCAATCAACATGCACTGTTTTACGTAGTGATCAACAGAGGTTTATTGCTTTCAACAATTTTCCAGGGAACAAATGCTGGTGGTGGTAGTGGAGGTTCCATATGGATAACTTGTACTACTATCAATGGTCGAGGTCATCTTTCAGCAAACGGCGGTGATGGTTATGGAAACGGTGGTGGAGGAGCAGGTGGACGTATCACTGTATACTATGAAAAAGGATCATTCCACAGTGATCAAACATCTGCATGTGGTGGGACAGCAGGCGGTAATGGTGAAAATGGAGGACCTGGTGTAGTATATCTTTATGGAAAACGATCACTGAATAAAAATTTACGAATTGACAATAAAGGCAAAGTTGCTAAGGTACTGTAAACAGGAGGGCGCTTATTGGATAGAAAATTAAATGCAAAATTTTATTTTTTTATTTTATTATGTATATTATTATATATATATATAGCAAAGTAGGAACATTTAAAATATCTTTATTTTCATTAACGTTTCGGGGCGCAGCCCCTTCTTCAGAACACTCACATAAACATGTGCGAGCCAACCTAAACCAACCTAAACCTAGTAAAACTCCTTTTGTAGCTGAGAATCAACCTCTCCCGACAAGCCGATACTACAAGTCACACTTCCAAAGTGGAGAGACACTACCGAACATATTAAATCGGTTAATGGGAAAAAACTACTTACCCCACATCGGACTGAACACACACCCTGACCTGAGACCACCGTATTGGCTTCCGGAACTGGTAAGGACGATGGCATCGGGCCACCGAGACCAACCAAGGCGATGCTAGAGGAAACAAAAATAACAACGCACGGCGGTCTTCACAGACCGCGAAGTGCCAGCGGCAGCTGTCCTATACTGCATCAAACCGACGTGACACACGAGCTAGACGATTATCTGTCGTAACCAAGGAGGAGTTGCGATAAAGGCTAATGTTATAGAGCTATCGATGAGTACGGTGGTGCAACCCTGCCCCCTAACCCGCCGATGGGATAAACCGTATATCCACACCAACACAGCATACTGGACATCCTGATTTAAATATAATGTCCTCTGGCGGTACTCCAAGGGCGTAAGAAGATAAAGTTATGAAGCCGCCGACAGGTCCGGTGACGCAACCGGCGGCGACGAATACTATTACCTGGTGGTAATCCTGGGATCATATACGATAAGGTGTCGAGAGGCACAGCGATACAATGCTCCCCCCTACCTGCGAGCCGTTATCGTTGCGGCGTTAAATGACGTATTGTTATACGTGACAGTACCAACATAACACACGAGTTAGAATAATATCACCTGGCGGTTATCCAGGGAGCAGTTACGATAAGCTGTTAAAGTTAGAAGCCGCAGATCTTGATCACGGCGATGCAATCTTCCCCTAAATACCAACCGTTCTCGAGGTGGATGCGAAAAATGACGTACGTATAACAGCAAATGAAGTTTAACAATACAGACAGCACCAACGGGACACACGAGTTAGAATAATATCACCTGATGGTAATCCAGGGAGCAGTTACGATAAGCTTTAAAGTTAAAAGCCGCAGATATTCACGGCGATGGAACCTTCCCACTAAATACCAACCGTTCTCGTGGTGGCGGCGGCGGCAAAAGACATGTATAACAGCAACTGATGTGTAACAATACAGACAGCACCAACAGAACATACGAGTTAGAACAATATCGTGGTGGCGTCAACTGACGTATAACAGCAACTGATGTGTAACAATACAGACAGCACCAACAGAACATACGAGTGAGAATAATATCGTGGTGGCGGCGGTAACTGACGTACAACAGCAAATGATGTGTAACAATACAGACAGCACCAACGGGACATACGAATTAGAATAATATCGTGGTGGCGGCGGCAACTGACGTATAACAGCAAATGATGTGTAACAATACAGACAGCACCAACGAGTTAGAATAATATCGTGGTGGTGGCGGCAACTGACGTATAACAATACAGACAGCAGAGACGTAACCTACGATTTAGAATATCGTGGTGGCAGCGGCGGCGGCAACTGACGTATAACAGCAAATGATGCATGTGTAACAATACAGACAGCACCAACGAGTTAGAATAATATTGTGGTGGTGGCGGCAACTGACGTATAACAGCAAATGATGTGTAACAATACAGACAGCACCAACAGAACACACGAGTTAGAATAATATCGTGGTGGCAGCGGCGGCGGCAACTGACGTATAACAATACAGACAGCAGAGACGTGACCTACGATTTAGAATAAGGTAATCAGTTATGAGCACGAAACTCGAGGCGAACATGCGCGGGTGGGGCATATAATGGGTGGGACACGATGTTGACTTGAGTACGTCCAGCAGTAAGTGACGCCCCCAAAATCAGTCCAAGGTCCAAAGACCAAGGGGTGGCAAAACATACGAGTTGACGTCACATAGGTCACCCAATGAAGATAGAGCCCTGGGTCAACCCTTGCTCCTAACCCCCCAATAATTGACACAACACTAATATTATGCATGAAGTTAATTTTATTTATTGCATAAATGCATTTGTATAATTTTGTATAATTTGGACAAAGGTTCTGCGGTTGTTGTTATGAATCTTTCGGACTATAAAGAGGAAGCATATAGACAACTTAGTGATTCTGCCGTATATGAGAGTATTCCATCCGACCCAAGCTGTAATGTGACTCCCCTTATCTGTGGTAAACTTGAGATTTTGCGAGATGCCAAGTACATTGATGATACTTGTTTCCATTATCTCCAGGATAATAAATCCAACTTAGGTAAATTTTATTTGCTTCCAAAGATACATAGGCCTATTGTGTCAAATTGCGGTATGCCTACAGAAAAAATGTCCGAATTTTTGGATTTTCATTTGCAACCTCTTGTCAAGAATATTCCCTCGTATCATAGTCAATCGAGATATGGTCTGGAAACTCAGCTAAAGTCTTTGTTCTATCTTTTTGTTCGTCTTTATGCAATTTTGTGCACGGTGCACGCGGTCACTGAACCTATTGAGTATAATGAAGCAATCATCCAATAGAATCGTTTGGGTTTAATCACTCAACCGTGTTGTTTAAATATTAATAAACCTAAAACAAAGGATGTGCACGGTGTAAGGTACGGTTCAACATCAAAACGTAGCTCATTATAGTCTCTTTGAAGTTTGCCGAGTTTCCAGCTCGTATATTAGAGACACTACTGATTTTATTTGTAAACTGCACAACATGGGGGATATTCCTAAACAAGCCATTTTAGTATACCTCATTCGGTGGGTTTAAAACTTGTTTGTATATATATATATATAGAGAGAGAGTAAACTTAAAAACTTGTTTAGATAGATAGAAAAACTTTATTTAACCACGCTAACCCCGTCAACCGAAGCTGATTTCCACAGGGGGCGTGTATAAAAGAAATTACAGAAGTATAAACATTAGAATAATTATTTACAAAATATTAGAAATAGTATTAAATAGGTAAAGTATAGTACTAGGTAAGTAAGAAACATAACATAATCTATTTTAAAATATGTTAAAATATGTGAGCGTCAATTTTTTTTTTGAAACATGACAGAGATTTTCTCCCTAATTTCGTTTGGAATAGAGTTCCATAGCTTTGCACCATCATACATAAAACTCTTTTTCATATTATTGGTGCGAGGTTGTGGTAGACAAAGACCATTTGAAATTTTCCGAAGTTTATAATTTGTTATATTTTTGTGAGAGACTCTGGGCCTATTTTATTTAAAGATTTAAAGATACCTTTTTTCTTATCATATCAAGTGGCTCCCAGCCTAAGGCATATAAAGCAATAGAATGATCTACATCATTACTCAAATTTGAAATAATTCAAGCAGCTCTGTTTTGGAGTTTTTGTAGTCGTTTAGATTGTGTTTCGCCAAATACATCCCAAACTTCAGAACAATAATCGAAGTAGGGACGTATGATGGCATTGTATATAGATACAAGCGTTAGATACGGTATCTCTATCAGCAACAAAAGGTTTTACACGACGTAGAGCCGAAATTCCTGATGTTATTTTTTTACAAATATTTTCAGTATATATATACTGTATAACAAATAGATTTCATTTTGCTGTTGTATGTTCATTTATTGATGTACAGATGACGTAAAAACGTGGTACAAAAAAGTGGTCCACGACGTCGAGACGATAGTTGACTGAGGTTCTTACCACGTTATGACGTCTTCTGTGTATCTATAACTGAATAGACAACGACAAAATGGAATATATTTGTTTTATACAATAAAAATTGAAGACAAAAGCAGTTATCTGACGTGATTTGACGTGATCTGACGCGAGCTGTGCGTCTGTCCTCTAATAGATCATTGGCTAACAACCAATGAGAATGCGCATAGATAAGTAAGAATTTCGAAAATAATCCTGTTTATGTTTGTAATGTAGACAGAAATTATTCGGTTCAAAGTTACGTGTATTGTAGTGAAAGGCACGAGTATTATTCAAGAATTGGGTACTGTCAAGTAGTAATACCCCCCCATATAGCGTGAATATTTAATGAGGTCCTGTATAGCGTGAATTTTTAATGAGCTTTCAGATTTTAGGATTACGTCATGAGTTCTCGTCTTCCTTGGGGAACCTTAACCCTAATTATTTATTCAGATACGTCATTAAACCTTCAGGATCCTAAACCCTAGCTCGTGTACCTGTAGGACCCCAAACCCTAAATAGTATTCATTTTATTCGGCCTTATTATTATGCTTACGTCACTCAGCTTCAAGTCTCCCCTAGTACTCTCTCACCGCCCGCATATTCCGACACCTTCCGAACTTGATTTCCGAAGGTGTTACGTCACTATCAAAAGGTCGCTCTTTAGATCTCTTAATAATATAAGAAATGCATTTGCATCTATACACTTCGCCTCTCTGCGGCAATGTGAATGTGGGTCATTAGGCAGCCCGAGAGCAGCGCATGCGCACAATCGATGTTGGCTAAATATTATAATCTGGAATGAAGAAACTTATACTCTCATACTAACTCGATCAACAGAGAGTGGTTATTATTAGGGATAAATTAAGACAATGCAATGTTGATATCGATAAAGATACGTTGCTTTATCACATTGGAACCTGTTTAAATTAATATCATGGGTTGTTCGATAGTCTAATATACACGGAGTCCAACGAGTCATAACGGCTTTTACGAATGTATCGGACTTTACGAAGTTTACTCTAGTGTATAAAGTAAGCGATTCCTTCGATGAACAATCACTTCGGCAAGCTAATCGAAAAACGAATTCAAACGTATTGATTTTCCTAAGCGAGATAAAACCTTGCTTGGTATATATTATATTAATATTATGGGTGCTGCGTTGGCAGTGTTTATGATATTTAGCAAAGTGAAAAGGTGGTGAACTGCCGAGATTTTTAACGAGATACTGATACTATTAGCTATTAAATTATTCAAGAGATAGCTTGTCAAACGAAGCGAAGGTTGAGTGACCACACAGACAATAGCGCATGGGTCATTAACAGTCATTAGTGCTCAACTCGGAAATATTTGCATGACTTGGGAATAATTAATTTGTTTTGAGGGTAAATACTGGGATTTTGAGGGTAAAAAATAGTCAATATGGGATGATGAGGGATAAATTGAGCGGGCAAGTTCAAACGCGACAATGGTGTTGCCATAGTAAAACTACGTTGCATCGGAAAAAGTGAATAGCGAAGGGGTTTCCATAACGAAACCGTGTCGCGTCCTTTCATTCGAGTATCCCTTGTCTTCGTGAAAGGTTCGAAAGTTTTCTTCGGAACCCTTCGGGAAACAGTGCGAAGAACTGTTCAAGATCTCAAACATATTGACTTGGAAAAATATAAATTTAAACGACATTATGTTTACAGCGTTTTGCTATGCCAAATGCTTATACTGTTGCATGTTGCAACATTTCACCTGAGAGATGAACCCTAAACATTTTTACCTAATTATCGCTTATCTCGCGTTAGGGTACGGGATTCCTATATGAGGAAGTGACCTGAAAAATATAAAGTTAAACCTTTTTGGTTAAACTGCACGATTCGGTTATTTTATGACGCCGTTGTCATGATGTATATTCACGTTGTTAAGGTTAAGATTTACATAAGCCTACATGAACCCTAACCATTTTGGCCGAATTATCGCTAATTATCTCGCGTTAGTGTACGGGATTCCAATGGGGGAAGAAATCCTTCGGGAAACAGTGTGAAGAGTTGTTCAAGATCTCAAACGCATCGACATAGAAAAATAATAAATAGTTACTTAGTTTTGGCGTAAAGTATTCTGAAGAAACTATTCGCAAAATGATCAGGAATTACAAAATAATGTTTCCTGGCAGAAGAAGTATTATATATCTAAGAGTTTTAAATTGGTTGAACCGCTTTACTTCATAGAGAACGACGGAACGAGGAGTTAGAACGAGGATATAAAGCGGACTAAGTAACTTTAGCAGCTTGAATACATTTGTCCACCTGATCTTAGATAAAAGCGTGAGATAAGAGCGTAATTAAAGGATTATATGTTTGATAGCATAAGCGTTCAAATCGGCAGAAATAACTTGCCGAGCAATCATTTCGGGAGAATTATCACTTATCTAACCTTCGTTTATCGATTAAGCGATCCATGTGTCGAAGAAACACTTCGGGAAGCAGTGTGAACAACTGCTCAAGATCTCAAACATAGTAATAATGACGCTGTGCTACGGTCTGATTTGAATATTGGTTGGTTTTGAACAAGAGGAAGACGTTAAAAAGTCATTAGTCTGCTGTGCTTCAACAACTTTACGCCTGATTTGAATATTAGTTAATTAGGTTTGAAGGAGAAAAAGGTCATTAGGTCAAGGCGAATGCGTGGGTTCGAATTCGTTTCGTCTAACGATTACAAGGCTGTGTTTGTGGTTAACTAGCAATCGGAGAGATATTTGCGATTCCAATGAACTTTGTTCACGGTCTATCTCGTTGTTGGGAGACGAAATGGGCCAGGGATGTTGACGCAAAACACGCTTTAATATCAGCGTTGTCTTATCTTTACCTTTATCTTAATTTATCCTTATCTTAATTTATCCTTATCTTTATCTTTATCTTTATCCTTATCTTTATCCTTATCTTTATATTTATCCTTATCTTTATCCTTATCCTTATCTTTATCCTTATCCTTATCCTTATCTTTATCCTTATCCTTATCTTTATCCTTATCTTTATCTTTATCCTTATCTTTATCCTTATCTTTATCCTTATCCTTATCCTTATCTTTATCCTTATCTTTATCTTTATCCTTATCTTTATCCTTATCCTTATCCTTATCTTTATCTTTATCTTTATCTTTATCCTTATCTTTATCCTTATCTTTATCCTTATCTTTATCCTTATCATTATCCTTATCTTTATCTTTATCTTTATCCTTATCTTTATCCTTATCTTTATCCTTATCTTTATCTTTATCTTTATCCTTATCTTTATCCTTATCTTTATCCTTATCTTTATCTTTATCCTTATCTTTATCCTTATCCTTATCTTTATCCTTATCTTTATCTTTATCCTTATCTTTATCTTTATCTTTATCCTTATCTTTATCTTTATTTATCCTTATCCTTATCTGATCAGGGATGATCTTTGATCAGGGATGATCTTTGATCCGGGATGATATTTTATCCGGGATGATCTCTGATCAAAGATCATCCCTGATCAGATAAGGATAAGGATAAGGATAAAGATAAAGATAAGGATAAAGATAAAGATAAGGATAAAGATAAAGATAAAGATAAGGATAAGGATAAAGATAAGGATAAAGATAAAGATAAGGATAAAGATAAGGATAAAGATAAGGATAAAGATAAAGATAAAGATAAGGATAAAGATAAGGATAAAGATAAGGATAAAGATAAGGATAAAGATAAAGATAAGGATAAGGATAAGGATAAGGATAAAGATAAGGATAAAGATAAGGATGAAGATAAGGATAAAGATAAAGATAAAGATAAGGATAAGGATAAGGATAAAGATAAGGATAAAGATAAAGATAAGGATAAAGATAAGGATAAGGATAAGGATAAAGATAAGGATAAAGATAAGGATAAAGATAAGGATAATGATAACGATAAAGATAAGGATAATGATAAAGATAAGGATAAAGATTAAGATAAGGATAAAGATAAAGATAAAGATAAGGATAAAGATAAAGATACGGATAAAGATAAGGATAAGGATAAAGATAAGGATAAGGATAAGGATAAGGATAAAGATAAGGATAAATATAAATATAAGGATAAAGATAAAGATAAGGATAAAGATAAGGATAAAGATAAAGATAAAGATAAGGATAAATTAAGATAAGGATAAATTAAGATAAAGGTAAAGATAAGACAACGCTGATATTAAAGCGTGTTTTGCGTCAACATCCCTGGCGCATTTCGTCTACCAACAACGAGATAGACCGTGAACAAAGTTCATTGGAATCGCAAATATCTCTCCGATTGCTAGTTAACCACAAACACAGCCTTGTAATCGTTAGACGAAACGAATTCGACGCATTCGCCTTGACCTAATGACCTTTTTCTCCTTCAAACCTAATTAACTAATATTCAAATCAGGCGTAAAGTTGTTGAAGCACAGCAGACTAATGACTTTTTAACGTCTTCCTCTTGTTCAAAACCAACCAATATTCAAATCAGACCGTAGCACAGCGTCATTATTACTATGTTTGAGATCTTGAGCAGTTGTTCACACTGCTTCCCGAAGTGTTTCTTCGACACATGGATCGCTTAATCGATAAACGAAGGTTAGATAAGTGATAATTCTCCCGAAATGATTGCTCGGCAAGTTATTTCTGCCGATTTGAACGCTTATGCTATCAAACATATAATCCTTTAATTACGCTCTTATCTCACGCTTTTATCTAAGATCAGGTGGACAAATGTATTCAAGCTGCTAAAGTTACTTAGTCCGCTTTATATCCTCGTTCTAACTCCTCGTTCCGTCGTTCTCTATGAAGTAAAGCGGTTCAACCAATTTAAAACTCTTAGATATATAATACTTCTTCTGCCAGGAAACATTATTTTGTAATTCCTGATCATTTTGCGAATAGTTTCTTCAGAATACTTTACGCCAAAACTAAGTAACTATTTATTATTTTTCTATGTCGATGCGTTTGAGATCTTGAACAACTCTTCACACTGTTTCCCGAAGGATTTCTTCCCCCATTGGAATCCCGTACACTAACGCGAGATAATTAGCGATAATTCGGCCAAAATGGTTAGGGTTCATGTAGGCTTATGTAAATCTTAACCTTAACAACGTGAATATACATCATGACAACGCCAACGGCGTCATAAAATAACCGAATCGTGCAGTTTAACCAAAAAGGTTTAACTTTATATTTTTCAGGTCAATATGCTTGAGATCTTCGGCCGTTCTTCGTACAACTTCCCGAAATGTTTCTTCCTCATATAGGAATCCCGTACCCTAACGCGAGATAAGCGATAATTAGGTAAAAATGTTTAGGGTTCATCTCTCAGGTGAAATGTTGCAACATGCAACAGTATAAGCATTTGGCATATCAAAACGCTGTAAACATAATGTCGTTTAAATTTATATTTTTCCAAGTCAATATGTTTGAGATCTTGAACAGTTCTTCGCACTGTTTCCCGAAGGGTTCCGAAGAAAACTTTCGAACCTTTCACGAAGACAAGGGATACTCGAATGAAAGGACGCGACACGGTTTCGTTATGGAAACCCCTTCGCTATTCACTTTTTCCGATGCAACGTAGTTTTACTATGGCAACACCATTGTCGCGTTTGAACTTGCCCGCTCAATTTATCCCTCATCATCCCATATTGACTATTTTTTACCCTCAAAATCCCAGTATTTACCCTCAAAATAAATTAATTATTCCCAAGTCATGCAAATATTTCCGAGTTGAGCACTAATGACTGTTAATGACCCATGCGCTATTGTCTGTGTGGTCACTCAACCTTCGCTTCGTTTGACAAGCTATCTCTTGAATAATTTAATAGCTAATAGTATCAGTATCTCGTTAAAAATCTCGGCAGTTCACCACCTTTTCACTTTGCTAAATATCATAAACACTGCCAACGCAGCACCCATAATATTAATATAATATATACCAAGCAAGGTTTTATCTCGCTTAGGAAAATCAATACGTTTGAATTCGTTTTTCGATTAGCTTGCCGAAGTGATTGTTCATCGAAGGAATCGCTTACTTTATACACTAGAGTAAACTTCGTAAAGTCCGATACATTCGTAAAAGCCGTTATGACTCGTTGGACTCCGTGTATATTAGACTATCGAACAACCCATGATATTAATTTAAACAGGTTCCAATGTGATAAAGCAACGTATCTTTATCGATATCAACATTGCATTGTCTTAATTTATCCCTAATAATAACCACTCTCTGTTGATCGAGTTAGTATGAGAGTATAAGTTTCTTCATTCCAGATTATAATATTTAGCCAAGATCGATTGTGCGCATGCGCTGCTCTCGGGCTGCCTAATGACCCACATTCACATTGCCGCAGAGAGGCGAAGTGTATAGATGCAAATGCATTTCTTATATTATTAAGAGATCTAAAGAGCGACCTTTTGATAGTGACGTAACACCTTCGGAAATCAAGTTCGGAAGGTGTCGGAATATGCTATGCGGGCGGTGAGAGAGTACTAGGGGAGACTTGAAGCTGAGTGACGTAAGCATAATAATAAGGCCGAATAAAATGAATACTATTTAGGGTTTGGGGTCCTACAGGTACACGAGCTAGGGTTTAGGATCCTGAAGGTTTAATGACGTATCTGAATAAATAATTAGGGTTAAGGCTCCCCAAGGAAGACGAGAACTCATGACGTAATCCTAAAATCTGAAAGCTCATTAAAAATTCACGCTATACAGGACCTCATTAAATATTCACGCTATATGGGGGGGTATTACTACTCTGTCAATAGTCTTTATTTTTAAACAAATTTGTATTCTATGAAAAAATAGTGTGTGTAAAATAGTGAAAAAATAGTGTATGTAAAAATAGTGTGTCTTTTAATTTCTGCCATAACGTTTATTTGCCATTGACCAGTTGTCAGCTATTTAAAATAACTACAAAAGGTATGAATAATTTTTGTTATTTTCTTTTATCTCGCAGGTTTCACTGAATTCGAATTTTGAACAGTTCAGATCTACCGGTAATTATCTAGTTTCGTGTTGTGTTTTCAGTTCCTCTCTATAAATGGCAATATTTTGTGCTTTGTGTTAATATTATATACACAGCTGTAGTGAATGTGGAAGAGCTTGGAGTAGACAGACGATAAATAGTCTCGATAGCTCAATGGTATGAGCGTGACGATCGTCCATGTATCTTTTTGTACTTCTGTAATCAAACTTTGAAAAATAAACAATGTTACGTACTATGTGTGTTTATCTGTTAGTTCTTCAAGTTTTACATCAATGCTATTTGAATAAAATACTTTTAGTTATAAATAATTTGCTCTTGCATTCAGGTGCTGTGGCGTATCTTCTACCGGCTGATGATAATTTCGTATTTGAATTTACATTTGTTGAGATTTATGGTGGCGCTCATCTTTATATTGATGGTCATGGTACCAAAGTACGTAGTGAACGTATTCAGGGAGATGACACAGGTTATATCCATGTTTCTCCTAAAAACACCTTGCAATTAACCGCTGGATCAACATACCGCCGTATTAACATCACATGGGCTCCGTATATATACAGTAATGCTTTGTTTCTACTGCCTAATGCAACAGTCGAGTTCAGAAAGACAAAAAGTCTTGAATATCCATCAATCACCCGACCCTCAAATATTTATTTTTGGGGACAAGTCATTGGTAACCTGGCCCATTTATTGGTTGGATATGGAGCTACGTTGACCTTTACGAATAGCTGTCCAAGGTCACTCACATTTGTTGGTATTACCATTCAGAAGACTGGAAAACTTGTTTTGGAAAGTTCGTTTGGAAATGAAACAGATAAATGGAATATTTATCTTCTTTCCGATGACGGCCCGTTCAAGAGAGATGGAAAACTGATGATCGAAGGAGATGGAACACTGGAAGCAAGAAGCTTGTGTATTCATGCTAAGTCGCTTGATCTACAGTATCAAGGATTGATTAATCTAAATGGAAAAGGTTTTCCTGCAGGTAAGGCAGAACAACACAGTTGTTTTAGCATAAGTATTAATTACCCTTGTGTATAAAGTAAATGGTTTGAACCTAGGAGTATCATTAGATGTGTGAAGTTGATCGTCCAGTTTCTTGAAGTCTTGAAAATTATATAGACAGCTATATTGGCAAACCCTGACTAACACGCTTTACTTGACTCTGAAGATGACCGCCGCTGAGGCCGTCGAAACGTCAGTCACCAACAATAGTCTTTCTCAAGAGTACAACAACCTGGACTATCAACTTCACGTACATGTATAAGTTACATAATTTAGCTTTTTACTCATTTTCAATCACACGTCTTTAGGAATTATGCAATACATTTAGGAGCTTGTTCTGTATTTTGACGTCTTTTTTTCATTTTTCACGGCAGGTCAAGGTGTTGGTGCTGGTGACTCGACTGGTTCAGGGGCAGGATATGGTGGACAAGGTGGGGTAGCGCGGAACGGTGGCAACACTGGAATTCCCTATGGATCCCTAATTAACCCCATGATGTTCGGAAGTGGAGGTGGAGGTAGCCGTGGTGGTAGTGGAGGAGGACATTTGGAACTCAATATTAAGGAGACACTTGTGGTAGATGGTACGAGAGACGACATTTTATATTGAGTTGAGTCAACTTTTAAAGTGCCACTACCCCCTAATTAGTCATTTCGCGATACTAAAAGTTCTTGTCGTGTACAGTATTTCGTGCAAAAAATTTTTGCTTTCGGACTTTTCTTCGATTTTCTATGCACTGCTAAAGATGGGAATATTTACTTTGGTTTGTCGGAGAATGGATCTAGCTAACATAAACACCGGTAATTATTATACAATACTCATACAATCTCGATTGTGATTGGCTAAAAACCTACAGACAATTATTGATGTCTTGCCACTTACAAAATATCAAAAATTGTATGTAGGCTTGCATGGATATGACTATGACTATGACTAGATTATGCTATAACTACGACTATGACTTACTTCCTAAACTACTTAAAGGCTTCTACGTTTATTATAATTGTATAATAAAGCAATTATTGGATTTGGCTTACACATGATATTAAGAATTATCCACACCTCTGTCAATGTTATTCGCGTCAGCCTTTGCCTTCTGCAGATAACATTGAGCTCGATCTGGATAATTCTTGATATCATGCTCAGCCTCATCCAATAATTGTTTTTAAAAGGTTACAGGTTCAATTCCTGTCCGGGACTCAGAATCATTTTTCTAAGGATATTAGCTTGACAATCGTCCATGTATAGTCAATAAATACGTTATTAACCTCGTTTGCCTTCGGTTTTATCGCACAAACCTTCTCTCCTTTGTCGCTCGGTCTTTACGAAGACTTTTCCCGTGCAAATACTTTCCCGTACAGACCTCACACTCGGTTAATAAGTCTTTAGTTTAGTTTAGTTTATTAGTTTCGCCATAACATAAGAATACAAATACTTAACATATTGACAACATAAATGGCTGGGTGACCGCAACAGCACGTGCCAATTACTGCGGGCCCAAAGAGACTGTCACGTCACTTACCAGGTATCTACTTATTCCGTATCGTCCAATCTATTCTGTAACATCTCTGCTAATTCCTTAGCAACTTTAACTTATTTTTCGTCGTTTTACAACCATTGCTCATCCGCCAAAGGATCTTTGGAACACGCCACTTCGTTGGCGCTATCGCAAGATGAATTCCATCGTGGTCGTCTTCAACTTTGATTTCAAAGCCGGAGGTGTCGCTTTCATAAAATTCCTAATCAAGACTTGAGTGAGACGTTCAATCACTGAATGACATATCTCAAAAAATTGTTAAAAATTTTTAATTTTAAAGTCTTTAAAATTTTACAAACGTATACAGGGAAAATATGCAGAAACAGAAACGGAATACGAGTATGTTAAATCCTATGTTAATCACTTGTTGTAAACAAAATCGGGTTCCTTGTTTGACGTCACAGAGCCCTACCTACGTCCCCAAAAACGCCATTATGGGAATCGCTTTCCCAACATCAAACAAGATGAAAGGACTAACAGGACAAGCAAGACAAGCTCAAGCTAACAGGACTCCTTCCAGTATCGTACTGGCAGGAATACCTTGACCTGTTGTTATTTTTAAGGCTTTTAATGGTCTTGTTTAATGTAGACAAGAAACGCTACCAGCAGTAAAATTACCTGTACGGCAAACTAGAGCAGCCAGCAACCCAAGTGTAATAAGTTTTGTTCCTCATCAATGTAGAACAGTAACTTATCAACGATCCTTCATTGTCAGAGTAACTAGAACTTGGAACGCATTACCGGACTTTTTAAGATTCAAAACACTCAACTTTAGTTCATTTAAGAAAACCCTACTTGAATACTACTATGACGCTCTTTACTCCATCTATAACCAGGACACGACCCACGTACGTGGAAACCATGCCTATAATGCAACTCGGCACGTCATCTCGAGAAATCCCTCACTTGTTGTTGTTGATTGTTGTTGATTTTTGCTACAGATTTTTCTTTTCACCTTAGTTAATGTGCTTATTTATGTAAATATAACCTAAATTTTTATTTTATTTTAATTTTACACGGGGCCACAGTAATTGGCGTAAGCTGTAGTGGTATCCCTGCCAGACTTATATTTTATATGTTTATTTACCAATGGCGAATCGTAATAAACAATAAACAAAAAACTCTTCTAAATTCTCGGGATTTTAACGTTTTCATTTATTTCTTCTACATTTGTCTTCAATTATCTCTCAGATTTGGAATCGCGAAAAATGTTTGGGGGGTTGATGGCACTTTAATAAAGTTACTTGTGAACATTAAAGCTTTGACAGCTTTGCTATATGGCTGTCTCTATGAATGTTCCGATAATGAAAACAATTTTCGTTATTTCTGTTTCAGTCCAGCTTTTTCCTAGAAAATTAAATTATTGGGTGTTTTGACGTTTTAGGTACATTAAGGGCTGATGGTTTGTCATCGTCTTCCTCTAATAATGGTGGTGGAAGTGGTGGCAGTATTTTAATAAAATCAAGGTCACTCGAAGGTTCTGGTCAGATTACTGTGAATGGAGGGGGAGCACAGAGTGGAGGAGGTGGTGGGTCTGGGGGTCGACTGGCCATTTACTGGCACGATAGAGAGTGGTGGTTTGGTCAATTACAGGCTTTTGGTGGTTCAGCATTTGGTGGCCCAGGAACTGTATTTTTACAGGTGAGGTACCACGTTGCAGAAAAGAAAGTTTGCATGAATAAAGTTAATACGAGATTATAGCCAACATGACCAAAGGCGTAGTTTACTAATGGTAATTAAGCTGCAAAAATGTAATTCTATGAAGATCGTTCTTTATGGAAAACTAAATTTTATAAATTGAATTGAATTTTAGTATTACTGCGGACTGATTGATCGCTGTTGGATAATAATAATAATAATAATAATAATAATAATAATAATAATAATATACAATAGTCTCAATGTACAACGATATATTCTTAATGTTACTTATAAAACTAATTACAGTTTCATTATAAGATAAAGCCTACTACATATATTACCACCATGAACAAAAAACTATTAATTTTAAAAGTGCTGACTTAAAATATCTATACTTCTAATTTTCCCGGCTGTGGTAATGAATTCGACAGTTTTGGTGCGGCAACTGAGAATGTTTTGTCTCCATGAGTCACCGTTTTGGATTTTGGCTCAAGTAGCAGATTTCGGTTAGATGATCTTAAAGTGCGAATAGGTTTATATTTAGTTAGTAAATCAGTAATATAAATAGGTGCCTGGCCATGCAAAGCCTTGAAAGTAATTATTGGTATCTTAAAAACAAACCTTGATCTCACTGGCAACCAGTGAAGATTACGAAGCACAGGGGAGATATGATCTGATTTTGGATACTTGGCTTTGAGTTCAGAAAATACGTTTTGTGAAGATCTATATAATTTACTCCATTGTATTTCAAGGTTTATCTTGTAATTAGTGATAAAATATTATCTCTTCTAGGACCGTCAACATGGCGTTATAAACCGTACACTTATTGTCGATAATAACAATCAACAAATTTCCTCTCAAGAAATAAATTTTTCCAGCTGGAAAACCGACGGTGGCCGAGTATGGTTGTTGCCAAACGAGTCATATTTTGAATTCCAGGAAGTTCACATATTACGGAAAGCTGAGTTGGCACTTTATCCAAGTATTAAAAAGTATGACCTCGTATGTACTTGTATGCGAGTGTGTGTGTGTGTGTGTAGTACAGTGCACGTTCATGCAGGGCCTAGAGAAGGTTGGTTTGCAATATTCGGAAAATTCACAGGTCTATTCGGAAAATTGGGACCTATTTTAAGAGATTATGTCAAAATATACTGTTTAAATGTACATTAGATGTACTGGTAACAGAAAACCTGTCAGTTGAAAACGTAAGTTAACATGCAGATATTGTGTGATGAACATTGTAATTGTGTCATATACTTAATCTAGCTACTGGAAGTAATTGGTCACATTTTGACACTTTGTAATAGTTTTAGTATATGGGTAAAATGCAGTACCGTTACTACTATAACTGTGATAAAAAATGGTTTTTGTCCTTGTCGTTTTGGCAGTTGGCAACGTATTGTGATTATTATTGCAAGATTTGGGGGGAATATTTTATTCGGTAATTTTGGGTTGGCACCCCCTGACCCCCCCCCCCCCCCCCCCATTATGACATGTTAGCTACGGCCCTGCGTGCACGTGCATGTTTTTTCGTGTGTTAGTGCGACTATACGTGTTCTGCATGTGCGTGCGTCTATACGTGTTCTGGATATGCGTGCATCTAAACGTGTTTGTGTAGTATACTTGAGTTGAAGGGAATGACAGTAGGAATAAGATATAAAAAGGAGGGTATTGTGATATTTAACAATTATTGGACGAGGTTGAGCAAAATATCAATTATTAGATCAATTATTTGCCGATGACGAAGGCAGAGGCAAATAATTGATCTGCTCGCCACTGACAAATCACGATATTTTGCAATAACTGAGTTCAATAATTGTTAAATATCAAAATACCCACCTTTTTATTTGTCTTCACACATTTTTTGTTCTATTAAACACAAGTCGCTTTCCGACATCACGGCAAAAATAGCCAGGCTTAAAGTTGTCGATAACATTAACGCGCATGAGCAGAATATTATCTGCAGCAGAGCAACGTTGCTCAGTAATACGCATGTGCAGCTTGTTATTTGTACGCAGTTATTTGCAGCTGACATCGCCAATCATAATCAAGAGAAAAATAAATGATAAAATAATATATTTATAGATGGGAAGGGGAAAGGGAGAAGGAAATGAACAGAAACTAAGAGAAGGAAAAGTGTGAGTGATAGAGATTTTGAACTAATGGCAAGTGGGGGCTTAATAATGTTCTCACTTTTTCATTAGACCACGAAGCTTAAGAGTTGACAGGTTTGTTGGTGATGGTAGCGGCGTATTACATGTTGGTCCTCAACAGGCTGTGATTGGTCAGTTTGCTGATGATGGGCAATTTAATGTGAATACCTATGTCTACCAATTTGGCTTGCTTCATCTTCCAAAATCATTTTTATGTCGTGGAATAAAGGTTGTCAACAGGTTAGCAGTGTTAATTATAAGTAATAACATGGTATGAGTGATATTAGTAATAAAATCCTTCCGATGCTTAAAGGAACATTCAATCATTCAAAAATTTAAAAATTTTAAAAAAAACATTCAAAGACGCTATTTATTCCATTCCCGGTGCAATGACTGTGATCAGGAGTACATCGGTCAGACTAAACGTCAGTTTCGTACGCGTTTAATAGAACTCCAAAAGGCTGTTTTCTTTTCAAAAAAGGAAAATTCTGCTTTGTCGGAGCACGCGTGCTTAACCTACCATGATATTGCGTGGTAAAATTCCAAAATTATTACTATTAATCCGCGGTACCATCAGAGACGTTGTCTGGAGGCTTGGTATAATCAATAGCGCCCACGCTCCATTGAATCGCGACGACGGTGGTTTATTACCAGAAGCTTATTTGCATCTTGTTAATAGATAACGTCATCATCGGTTCTATGAGGGTATAAATATGGATCCTAACTTTACAACGATCACCCCTGATGAAGACACTAGATTGGAGTGTCGAAACGTTGGGTCATGGACAGTAATTTTTACAGTTACAGTGTATGGTAGCAAAAGAAAATAAATATTCTCAAAATAATTTTATTGTTTATTCTCCTTTCAGGGGGATAATTGATATTTACGACATCACCTTATCTCAAAACTGTCGTCTCATTGTGTCCCATACTGGCACTACGTTTACCTCAAACAAGGTCGGAGTATATCAGTTTCATTCATTGAACGTTGCTGATGGTGGGGAAATGACGTCAACATCTGACGTGAGAAATAGTCCTATTTCCATGGTGATTACAGAAGGCAATGTTCAGGGTGGAGGACGTTTACATATGACACATATGATTATTGATGCTGGTAATTTTACTGTTGATGATCTTGGAATTATTCAAGGAGATGGTTATGATACAAGGTTAGTGTACGTTGTTAAATGTTTTCCCGAGATGATTGTTGTAGTATTGAGAAACACTATTGTCAGTGACTGACGTTTCGATGGTCTCAGCGGCTGTCATTTTTAGAATAGACTAGTGAAGAGTGTTAGGTTTGACTATATATCTGGTTAGTTACGTCATATGACGAAAAAGTTGTGGGGAATTACGAATGTCGAATCATGTATTTTTGAGTTATGATTCAAAAAATACATTACACCCAGGATACGTTGTAAAAATGCAACTTTAAGGCCTTCCGGATGGGAATTTAACCCACGACTGGCTTGGATATCCAGACCAGAGCTGCTTTCACCGACTGAGCTACGGAAGCCATTGACGTGAGCTTAGGCATGAGTTCAGTATATTTGGTAATGTGGGTAATGCCGGTTAGTGGCGTAACGTTATATCAGGGGGCCCCCGGTTCAAAATTTGTGAAGGCCCCCTAGTACAAGTGCCGAAGACACGAGTCCAGCGCCGTAGGCGCGAGTTTTCTAGGTGGGTCCGGGGGCGTGCTCCCCCAGAAATTTTTTAAATCTAGAGTCTCTGAAATGCCATTTCCTGGACTTTTACAGAATTCTGATTGTCAGAAAACGACATTATAACATCAAAATTTACAATTTCTTTAGAAATTAGTACGAAATACACTTGCTGTCTTGCTCTGTCTTGCTGCTTGAAAAATAACCATCCGCCATATTGAAATTGGAAAAGTGACCAAGCCTTCAAAAAGCCGTCGGTATATTGTCGTATCACAATCGCCAAATGTCGTACACGTGACCACGTGAAGGAGAAGAAAGAAGCATATCACACCATCAAATGGATATTTTGTTTTTGTGTGCATGCATTTTTCGTTTCTCAGAGGCCTCCCTGGCAATTTGTTTTTGCTCTACAGCCTGAGCCTGGGGGCCCCCGGGTCCGCCGTCCGAACCCATAGTAGTTACGCCACTGATGCCGGTGATGTAATATACAATTATTGGATGAGGCTGAGCATGATATCAAGAATTACCCAGACCGAGGTCAATGTTATCTGCCGAAGTCGAAGGCTGAGGCGGATAACATTGACCGAGGTATGGATAATTCTTGATGTCATGCGTAAGCCGAATCCAATAATTGTTTTATTATACATTGTTCAAAATAGTCTTACTAAAAATATACAAACAAAGTGACAGTCTGGTAGTAATCTACTACAAGCCATTTTTTATTTTGTAATTTTCGCGCGCTTTTCCTAGTGACGTCATCAGCGTCCAATAATTTTTTTTGGACACCTCCGTCCAATAATTCACAGTATTCGACGGAAATGACGTCGCGCTTGCCGTTCACCAATAAGAAACGAGAATGAAGTTTGAATGTATAATAATAGAGTATATTAAAGGTAATATTTGGCATTTATATTCGGTGAATGAGATGAAGAAAATATTGGGATATTTCATATATCGTTACGTCACAGTTTGTTTCCGTCATAGATGCGTTTCAATAAGTCTTTTATAAGTTGTCGTGTGTATGTGTAGAGTGTAGAGTGCAGAGTGCAGGTCTATTGTTATGTGCGTGTGAGTCTTTTATTTTTGTCTTGAATTTTATTTTATTTTATATTATTTTGTCTTATTTTAATTTTTGTTATTCTATTTACCTAGTTGTTCAAATGGTAATGGCTTGCCGAATTCCCGAGGCTCTTCTGGAGCAGGTCATGGAGGGACAGGTGGTATGGGATCTGCACAACCTCGTGTTGGTGTACCTTATGGTAACGTATATGAGCCTGCGCACTTTGGGTGTCGTGGAGGAGGAAGTGGAGGACTGGGAGGAGGTGTTATTAAGATGTACGTGACGGGAAGACTAAAGATGGAAGGTACCATGGGCTGTAATGGATCACCAGGAGTATCAGGTGCATCGGGTGGTGGTAGTGGGGGAAGTATATGGATAGAGACGAACTTAATACAAGGTTATGGGAAAATAAAGGTTAATGGTGGAGATGGAAAGCGAGATTCTAACAATTATCATGGTGGTGGAGGAGCCGGTGGAAGGATTGCAGTTTATTTTAAAAGTAATCGTACATATAGTGGGACGTTTGAGGCATATGGTGGGAACAGTTGGGGAAATAGAGGGACAGCTGGTGGTGCCGGGACCATATTCCTTTATCACCGTGTTCATCGTCATCGAACACTATTAATCAGCAACAAAGATCGTTCCCCACTCAAACCACGTGACGAACCCATTCCTAACTATTCCGACCTGTCATCGATCTCTGGAACCACATGGCTGTTAACAGAGTCAATAGAGTCTGCGCAGGATATGAACTACCACTTTGAGGAGTTACAAATATATGCTGGTGCTCATCTAGCTGTTCATGAACTGTTGATTAATAAATCAACAAGCTTACAGTTTCGTCACATGATTGGTGATCGTTCGGGAACAGTACACGTGGGTTGCAATCAATTAATGGACTTGAATAGGTCAGAGATTGATCTTCCATTCAACGTACATGTCTATCGTGGTGGTTATCTAGGACTTGCTCCCCATACTACGGTCCATGGTATTAACTTACATGTTGACGGTATTATTCAGAATATTCAAGATATTCTTCTTCACCATGGAGGAGTACTGTATCTTAATGTTGGATCTCGAACGGGAAACACACACCTTAAAAACAACTTCAAGTGAGTAAACAAATCAAATAAAAACAAACATCCAAAAAGAAGAATAATCGAAGTGAGATATTCTTTTATTTCACTCTGTATATTTAAAAATAATAATAATAATAATAATCAAAATCTTTAATCATGCAACAGTTAATTCATTTTTAATAATAATAATAATAATAGTAATAATAATAATAATAATAATAATAATAATTAATAATAATAATAATGGGAACTTTATTAAATGACTTTTTAGATAATATACAACTGTAAATCTCGCTTAGTTAAGGTAACTTACAATCGGCTACTTGAATCAACACTAACAATATATAACTAATAACTATATATAACAACATAAAACAAATATATAGCGCAATAATTTAAAAAAGTTAGCAGTTCGGGATTTATCCATTCCTTGTTTCGGCAACAGAATATGTAATAGGTGGTTCTGAGAAGAAAACAGAAATTGCTAACCTAGTACTTGTCAGCATTACACCAAGTCTCAATGCTGTTACATAAAACGCCCTGAGGTCTCCTATTTACAATTCACAATAAACTGTGCTATACACAAACAAACTGCGAAAAATATTTCCTGAAAAGATATATCTTGAGCTCTTTAGCGATGTTTTGAACTTATACGATCTGTCATCGTACCTCTTGGTGTTCAACGAGTAAATTTTAAACGAGCACGAGTTGATTAAGACCACGAGTGAATAGGTCAATGATGAATTGTTGTACGATCGTTTTACTGTTCTTGTTTTAGGTTTACAAAAGTTCGTATTCAAGCAGGAGGTGTTCTTTCAATACGGTCGTCACCAGTCTCTCACCGCGGAAGCAACCTTAGTGTGACGTCATTAACCATCGAAGGTGGCGGACGAATGATTGCGAGTGACCTGGGTATGAAAGTTGTTGACCTCACCATTGATGCCGGAGGTGAATTATCATCAACAGGTGAAGGTTATAAACTTATTGATGGTACTGGGACAGGAGTGAATGGAGCTATCAATTATGGACGGGGGAAAGGTTCTCGTGCTGGATATTCTGGAGCAGGTCACGGGGGGACAGGAGGTCGGGGATCAAGCATTCCGATGGTAGGTTTGCCGTATGGAAATTTATACGAACCCAATGCATTTGGAAGTAGTGGAGGAGGCAGTGGAAGGAAAGAAGGTAAATATTGATTTAATAAATTTCTTACTTTCCTTTCTATAACTTTTTATATCATGCTACTAATTATTATTTAGTTGATAGCTTTTTCTTTTACTCGATTATAGGTCGTGGTGGTGGTCGACTGTTTCTCAACGTTTCAAATCTTCTTGAAATTGATGGAATGATTTCCGCAGATGGAACCTCAGGTTTAGGTGGTTGCGGAGGTGGTAGTGGGGGTAGTCTGTGGATATATACCAATGTCATTAAGGGTTACGGAACAATTAAAGCACTTGGTGGTACTGGTTCACAATTAGCTGGTGGTGGATCTGGAGGTCGAATTGCTGTTTATTTCAAAATAAATGAAACGTTTACGTATTTTAGATACAGTACATATGGTGGCACGGGGGGCTTAAATTCCGAGGCTGGTGGAGCTGGAACTGTATTTCTGTATCATTTAATCCACAAACACCGTACTCTTCTCATCAACAACAATGGTCAATCAGCATTAAATAAACATATGACATATTCACAGCTTTCCCAAGAAGGAGGCAAAGCGTGGATCATGCCTGATTCTGGAATTCATTATTTTGCGGACAAAGACAATCGCTTTCACTTTGAAGAGTTACAGGTGTTTGGCAAGGCTCACGTTGCTTTTTGGCCACAAAAAGGGAAGAATATTTCTATCTTCTTTCGTTATATGATAGGAGACCGTACAGGGATGGTCCATGTGGGTCCAGGACAAGATCTTGATTTAAAAAGAGACGAAATTGATTTACCTTTCAATGTTTATGTATACAAAGATGGAAAGCTAGGTCTAGCTCCAGTTACATTTATACACGGTATCGAGATTATTCTCCGGGGTACTTTATCTCATGTACTTAATATTACTCTACATCATCAAGCACAACTTTGGCTCCTTCACGGCGGTCGCACTATAAACATGAGCATGCATCATTATCAATTCGATTTTGTTCGCATCCAGGACACTAGTATTGTTCACGCGGTCACGTCACCCGTAAAGGATCCTGGGATCACATTTTACACTCGTTCAATGACGATAGAAGGAGGTGGAATGATGCGCGGAAGTCGATTGACGTTTATTACTGCTAATCTTACAATTGATGATGGTGGAAAGTTGATTGCTGATGGTTTAGGTTATAACTCTACGCACGGATTTGATAATGTTGGCTTGCATGGAAAAATAAATCCAGGTCATGGTATCAGTTCTGTGAATGGCGGATCTGGGGCAGGACATGGCGGTCGCGGTGGCCGTGGTCAACGAGATAATGGAGCAAAGGTTACTGGTCGTGCATATGGTGACTTATATGAACCAGACATGTTTGGAAGTGTAGGAGGTCGTAAGAATAAACAGTACTATGGTGGTAATGGTGGCGGAGTGATATGGATGAATGTTACAGATACAATCGATATTGATGGAATAGTCTCTGGAAATGGAGAAGATGCAGTACACAGTGGCAGTGGTGGTGGTAGTGGAGGAAGTATTTGGATGCATTGCAAAAGAATTTCAGGATATGGAAAAATATCAGTGAACGGTGGTAAAGGATCACAAGGTACTCCAGGTGGAGGTGGTTCCGGCGGGCGTGTTGCTATTTATTTCCAGAAAAATGAAACATCAACATATTTTGTTTATGAAGCACGTGGGGGAGGGGCACGTGGATGTAAAGTAGGTAAAGAAGATGAGTGTGAAGCTGAAGCTGGAGGGCCTGGTACTGTGTTTTTGTACCATATGATAGAAGAACATCGTACTTTGTTGATAAATAATGGAGGTCAAAAGCCATTAATTTCTGCAATAGAAAACTATAACGACCTACGAACGGATGGTTGCAAAGCTTGGATCTTACCACAGTCTGGAAAACACCACTTTGCCAACAGAGGACAAGATTTCCATTTTGAAGAACTGCAGATCTATGGTGGCGCTCATCTTGCCATCTTAACAGAACCAGTCGGCAAGTCATCAGCTTTGTTCTTTAAGCATATGATAGGGGACAGAAGTGGTGTGGTACACATTGGATTAAACCAAGTAATGGATCTTCATAGAGACGAGATTGATCTTCCATTTAGTGTTCATATTTATCCCGGAGGGTTCCTTGGCCTTGCACCGTACACCGAGGTTCATGGTGTCACGTTGTATCTCTCTGGAGAGCTAGCCCATGTAGATAACATGACGTTACATCATGGAGGGGCATTCTGGATGTACCATGGAGGACGGACGACCAATCAAAGTAACAGCACGTACATGTTTGATACAGTGAGAATTCAAGATAATGGTGTAATCCAAGGACTTACTTCACCAGTAAACCATGCAGGTGTAAGGTTTAAAGTACGAGCACTATTTGTTGGAGGAGGTGGACTTCTTCATGCCTCACGACCAACAATAGTTGCCGAGAATATAACTATCGATGACGGTGGCTGTATTTCAGCCGATAATCTAGGATATAATCGAACTCATGTGACGTCACTTGGCCTTCATGGAGATGTTAATCCAGGAAGGGGGTATCGATATTCAGGCGCAGGCCATGGAGGGACAGGTGGCCGAGGTAATGGAGCAGAGTTAGTTGGTTTACCGTATGATGATTTGTATGAAGCTGTGATGTTCGGTAGCAGCGGTGGTGGATCATCGTCAGGTAATGGTGGTGGTGTAATATTCTTCAATGTTACCAACATTTTTCATATTGATGGTATCGTGAGCTGTAATGGTGGTGACGTCACCAGAGGAAATGATGGCGGTGGAAGTGGTGGTAGCATCTCTGTGCACTGCTATCGTATCCAAGGAACTGGAAACATATCTGTGATTGGCGGCCGTGGAGGTCTAACGGGAGGTGGGGGTGGTGCAGGTGGTAGAGTTAGCGTGTACTTTACAAAAAATTCATCTTTTACTGGAAGAACTCTCGTAAGAGGCGGAGCTAGTAGAGTAGAGGCAGGAGGATCTGGGACTGCATTTTTCTATCATCTTGTACATACTCACCGTACGCTGTTGGTTGATAATGATGGACAACATCCTATCTCCCCTATAGTCAATCAATACAGTGACCTTTCGAAGCAAGGTTGTAAAACATGGATTCTAAGTAATTCTGGTGAACATGTGTTCGCTGACCAATCTCATCGATTCCATTTTGAAGAATTACAAATTTACGGAGGTGCTCACTTGGCTATTACGTCATCTAATATTACCAATCACGTGACATCCTTGTATTTTCGTTTTATTATCGGAGACCGGTCGAGTACTATTCATGTTGGTGATCATCAATCACTTGATCTTCAACGAGAATTTCTCGACTTTCCATCGAATGCACGTGTTTATCAAGGAGGTTTTATTGGACTAGCAAGAATCACTGAAATCAACAAAGTTACACTATACTTGGCAGGTATTCTTGCGCATGTGCAAAACCTAACCTTACTAAATGGTGGTATTTTACATCAATACTTAACTGGATCAACTCAAGGCGCGCCTCAACGATATTTAAAATTCGATGAAACCGTTCGAATCATGGCAGATTCAAAAATTATCACCCACAGCTCTAACGCAGATGCTCGTAATTATACTTTAGAATCTCGTATTCTTTTGATAGAAGGTGGAGCCAAGATTCAAAGTCATAACCTTCATATTAAAGCAGTGAATTTTACTGTAGACGACGGAGGTATTCTAACTGTAAATAATGGAGGTCATACTGCTATGCGTGGACCAGGTTCTGTAGTTACCAAAAACTGGCGCGCAAGTGGTGCTGGGCACGGTGGCACGGGCGGTCGACCTAGCTGTTCTGGTTACAAAACTTGTCGAATACGGAGGGGGTTGGCGTATGGAAATATGTTCACACCATCCAAATTTGGAAGTGGAGGAGATGGTAGCGGAGGGGGGACTGGTGGCGGGAAAGTGAAAATAGATGTTTTACACTCCTTTAAGGTAATGTTATAATATGGTGATATAAATATTTAACAGATAAACCTCAATGGAAATGTTTCGTTATTATAATGTCAACTACATGTATTAAATGGTTAATTATCATGTTACCCTGAGGACGGTTCAGAAACTAAACACAGTCATTGTAGATTATAATCTCACTATAATCTAACCATGTAGGTATTTGTATAAAAAGCTAAGTTAGTATAGCACTGATTTATATTTTGTTTTCGTTGAACTAGGTTGATGGTTTTATTCAAGCCAACAGCGAAGATACAAACATGGGAGGTGGTGGTAGCGGAGGGAGTATATTCATTCGTACCCAGGAACTTACTGGTGGTCATACGGGGGCAATTACAGCTACAGGGGGTCGTGCACAAGGTGGTGGTGGATCTGGTGGCCGAATAGCGGTTTACTTCTCTAATCTTGAAACACAACGTTTCTTTGGAGGTGCATTTGAGACTCAAGGTGGAGGAGCTGACAATAACGCAGAGGCTGGAGCATCCGGGACAGTGTTTCTGAATCATGTGACAAAAGGATACTCAACTATACATGTTGACAATAAAAATCAAAAGTCCGTTGATGATGTCATTGAAAACAGAGGACAAAGACTATCTTTGTCTGGAGGGTCAAATACCGCAAAGACATATACTACCCCATCTGGTATAAGCGTTTCAAGTTCATCTTCTTATGATAATTATCCATATTATTCTACGTATAATATTGGACGAATGTTTGATGAAAATCCTGGTACAAAATTCATATCTACAAGTCAAAGTGTACGAATCACGTTTAACCTTAAAACTATAATAATGGTAAACCATCTGAGACTTTACCCAGCATGCTCTTCTCCTTCACGTTTCAAGGTAAATGGATTATTTCAACTTTGTTTAATTGACGTAAATAAAAATAGAGTAAACATATTACTTCCGTGTTGATTTCTTCCGTGTTGTTTTTTGTTGCTGTGCGTTTTTTTGTCGTTGTCTATTAAGGTTTCCCGACGTTTATGGCTACCTCATTTCTTCTGCTTTTGAATTTAAAAATGTGTATAGTGTTTTATAATATAACACTGTTCCTGAATAAATATGTATAATGTCGACGCGCAT
Organism: Chrysogorgia sp. JL179-B06; assembly: GCA_035772405.1. Classification (NCBI taxonomy): domain Eukaryota; kingdom Metazoa; phylum Cnidaria; class Anthozoa; order Scleralcyonacea; family Chrysogorgiidae; genus Chrysogorgia; species Chrysogorgia sp. JL179-B06. The sequence goes on along the minus strand of JAYKKM010000496.1, from coordinate 1,957,289 downwards.
CAAAATGACGTGTTCTGCGTCGGGATAAAACTTATTTCAATTCATAACATCAGGCTAAAACCACAATAGACATTTGCATTTCTATTTACACTTGAAAATTCGTTATACTGAATTCCCCAGGCTGATGTTATGAATTGAAATAAGTTTTATCCCGACGCGGTCTGCATGGTCCTGGGAACCATGCGGTCTGGGCATGGGGAAAATAAACTCTAGGGGTGGGGGGGGGGGGGGGATGTAGTGGTATAGAAAAGGCGAGCGAGGGGATTATTGCGGGTTCGTATTTCTAGTTTTATATACTGTTTTAATTTTAGAGAGATACCCACCTTGTGTGGCGACATATCATATAATTATACTGCTTAATTGGTTTTACTTTTCGGGAAGATGTCCACAATTGTTTTGATGAGAACTTGATATGAATTTATTTCTAACCAGAGTAGCTCGTTTCACCATTCTTATCCTTTATCTGGTTGCGAACTAAAACTGTTTGCTATTTTATAATCATCTTTAAAAAAATTGTCGGTCTTTTCTGTTTCGTATGCCTATGCCGTATCTCTTGTAATTTCTTTTCTTTTTATAGCTTAGCGGTTTGAACGAATTTGGTCATTTGTTTATCATTCATCAGAATTACATCAACATGGCGTATGGTTGTTCACAGGGTTCCTACACTGACATTGATATCATGAAAAATTCAACTAAACTATTCCTAGATCTTATTGCGACCAGCTCCCAGCGGGCAAGTATGTCTGAAATAGAGATCTTTACAGGAACATCTAAGCCGTGGGAACGGTAAGTACTATCTAGGAGGTTACATACAATATTGATTGATTGATTTTTATATATTTAAACAGGGTATTCTCGTCACCAACAAGGTGTTTTTCAGAGAAGCCCTGTAAATATAATATAATAAAATATAAATATTAGAGACATGAGAGGTAGTTAACATTAACGAAGTATAATAATTTACAGTGATAACAAGCTGTTTTGTGGTCTAGTGGTTAGCACACATATCTATGAGCTGGGAGACATAGGTTCAAATCCTGGGTCGGACCTCCACTCAGGGTCTGCCTCCCTCAGGGTCTGCCTCCCTCAGGGTCTGCCTCCGTTCACCAAAGAGTGATAAATCGAATAAAATATATTTAAAAAATGATGACTATAAGATTTTGATACCAAATATTTGTAAATGAGATCTTATTTTCAACGCTGCTATCCTACCTGTTCGAAAACCTGAAAACAATTCTATTGACAAACCTCTATAGTCTTAACGTTTCGTCCTTTTAACTTCAAAGTTAGGGATATATCTTTAACCGGAATGTCCATAGTTTCACCGATAGCCCATTGATTTACTTTCGACGAAATAAATATACAGTAAAAACCCGCTAACAAGAACCTACATTTTACCAGCCAGGCTGATAGGTTCTTATATTCTTATATGTTCTTATATAAACAAATTCTTCATTTCAGCCTGCGGTTCTTAATAATGGTAGGTTCTTGTTAGCGGGTTTTTACTGTATTCGGGATAGTTTAGTACATAGTTCCCTCAGACAAAATTCACCAGCTCCAGCGGGTACCCTTTCTTGTTTCCGTGCCCATTGTTACACTTGTTCATTCCTTAACTCTGTTACGTGTATTACGAGAACCAAATCCGATTTAGTATGAGTATGATTTATTTAGAGTCGATCACGCAGGATAAGGTTGCCCTATTTGTCCAAGCCAGAGGCTCATGTTTTAAGGGCTTGACTATTCAGTTTATCACTCTTAGGTGAACGGAAAACCCAACTTATAAGGATTCCGAGACCCGAAAGTCTTACCATTTTCTGGTGTTGTTGCAAAGGTAGCACTTTCTACTCAATTATTTTTAAGACCCTGAGTGGTGGTCATGTGTCTCTCAGCTCATAGACATGTGTGGTAACCACTAGACCACAACAGCTGCTTGTATACAACAGCTGGTTGCATAGTTTTACATGCACCTCCTCCGACATCATTTGCTGCATTTGCTGCAGTAAATGTTCACGCTACATCGGTTAAACTGGTCGGCATCTCTCTGACAGATTTGCTGAATGTTGACAAACATGTCGCCCCGTTTAACCGATTTAAACATTCGATTTTGTGCCATCTTTGTGTATCCGTAAAAGTCAAGAAAAACGTCTCATTTTCAAACTTGGAAATATTTATCCCCATTGGCTTATAATGAACGATTTTCTTTAATTTAATCCCATTGAAATCATCGTGTTTATCTAGCAAGGGCGCACAAAAACGCTGCTTTACTTAATTCCCTTGGGGTTTTTTTTCTTTATTTCACCCCACTTATTAGCATCATTTGCATGGCCTTTTTATTGATGTTAAAAATATAGCAAATGATTTCGTGACAAATGACTTTTTAAATATGTATGAATGAATAAATGAACTTTATTTAGACACGGGGGTCTCTTCATAAAATATGCTCTTCCAGAGAGCCGTGTAAAAAAAATAAAAATGTGTCATTTCACTTTACGTTTCACTGTCGAAGGTTTATTATATTTATCACTCTTTGATGAACGCAATACCCCAACAAGCTAAAAGCCCAATAATTGATGTAGGGGTTCCGAGGGCCTACGATTTAAGGTCGTTATCCGAGAAAGTCTTACCATTTGCTGATATTATTGCAAAAGGCAGCACTTTCTCCTTGATTATTTTTAAGACCCTGAGTGGAGGTCCGATCCAGGATTTGAACCTGTGTCTCCCAGCTCATAGACATGTGTGGTAACCACTAGACCACAACAGCTGGTTTGAAGGGCGTTCGCTCGAAACGTTATAGACCTCCTACACACTATTTCAGCAGTGTACCAACCTTTTAGAGATTGAAAAAATAGTTCTTTAAAAATAATGGACTATTTCGCGCAATATATAATGGACTATTTCCACATTTGAAACGGGTCTACCGTTTCAAATGTGGAACTTTGCATGTGCTGAATCCAATGCAAATGAGCTAGAACAAATTATTTCGTAATTTACAAAAGGTTAGACACATGAAAAGTTCAATGTTTGAAACATGAGGTCTTATACAGTAGATATATAATTAATTCTCACAGTATTAACAATCTCATCATGTCAATTAAAAAGGTTGGAGTCAGATAATTGAATTTTTAAACTATTTTATGGATCGAACGCTCATATTAGACTCTTTCCTCATACAGTAAAACTACACTCTTTTGTCTTTTCATTTCAGCTATGATCATTTGGAATTGGATAGTGCAAAAACCTGGCTTCATCTTGACTCGTTTCGCTATAAGATTGACGAGTTCTACATTCTTGGCTCATCTCACGTTGCATTTCGAAATCCTGATGATTCTCGTTCACAGATATTGATTGAAAATAACAGAATGTATGGTGACAAGACAGGGACCTTACACGTTGGTTATAACCAAAATTTTACAATTAATATCACAGATCCTGATACACCTCTTAGTCTTCGTGTTTATAAACACGGCTTTGTGTCGTTACCTCGCAAGAGTTTCTTAAAAGGTGTGAGTGTATACCTATCTGGCCAGGTAAATATGCAGGCTATTTTTTCTTTATTAGTAAAAATAATTTATCGATCTACAATAAAAATTCATATTAGCTAGAGTTATTTTGCATATTAGATTGAAAGTTGGCACCTGCTCGACGCTACTCGATATATATTTGATAATTAGACAACGAGCCCGAGTTGTCTATTTAACAATTATACTGAAGTCGAGGTGATTATCGGTGAATATTTACCGAGACACGAAGCGGCAGCGTAAATATAACGATAATCACCGAGACTGAAGTGACTAATTGTTTTAGTATAATTTCAGGCTTGAACTGAATATTCAATTGCGAATTTTTATACAAACAGTTTAAACTGTGTTAGATATAATTTGTAAATCCAATGCTCGATGTTTTCTTCACGCTTAACGGACGTAAAAATAGAAATAATTATACGATAAACAACTTCCTTACCCTTAGACAGTTTTATCTTAAGATAAATCTGATGTATACAGTTTCTTTATGTTAAGTTTTTGAGCTCTTTCGACGATTTTTTAGTTATAATAATATAGTCCCATTTGTCCCCTCTAAGGGTCGGGTCGTCTCGACACCGCACTCCTTATCTTCTCTCTCAGTTGCGCCACCTTCACTTCCTGTCTTATGTCTTCATTTCTCATCCTCTCCCGTCTTGTCACTCCTTTTTAATTGCTCGCAGACATCTCATCTCCGCTACTTCCAGCTTCTTCACATGCTCTTCCTTCCCCGCCCAAGTCTATGCACCATATAGAACAACCGGTCTAACCTGCATACAGGTCTTGTACACCTGCGCCTTCAGTCTCATCGGCATCCGTCTGTCATAGATTACTCCACTCACATTCCTCCACTCACATTCCTGCATGTGTTTCCTATCCCCTGCAGTCTCTTTACGTCTGCCATAGAGATTCCTGGTTGTGGGTCGTCTATTGGTGTTGCTGTCGTAGGTCGGCTGTAAACGGGTTTTCGTCATCGAGTAGAGTATTAAAGTACTCTCTCCACCTCATCTTTACCGCCTCTCCCTCCAGCTGTAGAACTCCATCGGTGTTGTTGATTAAAGGCGACGCCACCCTATCTTCCTGTCCACCCTTTCTTGACTTTGCTAGCTTGTATATCTTCTTTCTTGCCACCAGTGGCTGGTCTTGTAGTTCATATAGTAGAGATCATCCCCCGCACTTTCTTTGGCTTGCTTCACTGACCATTTCGCCACTGTCTCTTCGTCGTACCTCCGTAGCTGGTTGTAGTCCCATTTCTTTTAAAGTCTCTCGCTTTTCTTTTATTGCCGTCTGCACGTCTTCCGTCCGCCACTACTCCTCTAACGGGGTTCTTACCATATTTAACTCTTCCACATATTCGTTCCGCTGTCTTCACCACCGCGTTCTTAAATTCCGTCTACTCTGCCTCTGCTATCCCTATATCCTCCGCTCTCGGTTGTTGGTCCAGAACCGCTCTTCGAAATGTTTTTTCTACCATTCCATTCAGTTTACCACTTCGTATCTTCGTTGGGACTTTCTTACAATGATCATGTCTATCTGTGTCTTACTACCGCTATTCATGCACAACTGTAGAAGGTGTAGAGCTGGCTATCTCTTTTCTCAAACCACGTGTTTTCTATCATCGAACCATTGAAACTACACATCTCTAGCAGGTGTTGAACTTCTACATTGCGGTTCTTCTACCAAAACGTCCTATGCATTCTTCAAAGCCTTGTCTATCCGATCCTGTGTGCGCATTTATGTTACCCAGTACCAACTCTCCATCACTTGCCCTGTCATTTAGAGCCTCCATGCACCTCTTCCTCGAGTCCTGCCCGAGGTGCGTATGCGCCACCAAAAACACCACCACGTTCTTCAGCTGTGCTCTAACTGCCATCAATCTATCGTTTACTCTGGTCACTTCTACCACAGTCTTCTTTTTGTCCCCATGCAACACAATGCCTACTCCATTTCTTTTTGCAATCCATCTTATCTCCTGTAAACTCAGTACGTCTATCACCATCATCTCTGCCACTTCCATAACCGTTCCTGTGAGCGTTGAAATGTTCAGAGTCGCCACTATCAAGTTGTTATTCGTCGGTCCTTTTGTTTAACTTCCTACTATCCCGCCCTATACCCTACATGTAGCTAGGCGACAATTAGGAGAGAAGTCGGCATGACAACCTATTGGTCCGGGGCTGCCGGACTTTATCGCGGGTACACGCTCAGGAATAGAGCTAAATATAGCCCAATTCCGCTGGCTAAAAGCAATTATTATACATTCAAACTTCATTCTCGTTTCTTATTGGTCAACATGCTCCAGTGAATTCTCAATGTCTGGCAGCCGCGACCTCATTTCCATCGAATACTGTGAATTATTGCACGCCAGCACGGAGGTGTCCAAAACAAAAATGATTGAACGCTGATGATGTCACTAGGACAATGCGCACAAAAATTACAAAATAAAAATGCTTATAGTAGATTTGTTTGTATATTTTTAGTAAGACTATTTTGAACAATGTATAATAAACAATTATTGGATTCGGCTTACGCATGATATTAAGAATTATCCAGACCTCGGTCAAAGTTACAGTATCTGCTGAAGTCTTCGGCTTTGGCAGATAACATTGACCTCGGTCTGGATAATTCTTGATATTATGCTCAGCCTCATCCAATAATTGTATATTATGCTGTACCGTTATACTACCATACAATAACAATAAAGGTATGATGTATCTAAAAATATATAATTGCAATTAAGGATCATTCATACATCTCATGAAAATTTAGGGGAGGCAGGCCCTACACATGTTAGTTCTGAAGCCCGTGTTTTGCTCTTGATGAATCATCAATAGTGTGAGACAAGTACTGTAATTTCTTTCTTAGTGATTGATGGTAGAAACAGCAATAAACTTTCCCACTATTCTGTTCAGTGCAGGTACTGCACCCAAAAATTTAAAAAGTTTGCATTATTTAGTTTGATGTCCTATGAAAGAATTAAATTCAAACAACTCAAAGCTCTCAGAGATATTGTCCACTGCAAATCTGTTCAGTTTTGCAAACAAATGGGCTATTACCTTAATTCAAGTAAAAGAACTACAGTACTGTATCATAGTAGTAAATTAGTAACTACGTAATAAAAATTTAATGAAAGGGCGAGGGCTGTTGCGTATAACATATTTCTAGTAATAATAATAATAACTAATGAAAACGACAGGCGTGCTCTGCATTGCACAGCTCAGTGAACATAGGCGTGCCATGGGGCGTGCTACCATCTCACAACTTATTTGATTTTGTAGTTGGTTGGTTTAAAGAAAGCATTTGTTCTCCATGGAGGACGTCTTGAATGTGATTCAACGAGCTGCATAGGGACAGATTGTAAACCAGGAGAATACACATTAGAGTTACTGCATGTTCAGGATCAAGGCTTTGTTAAGTTGGGAGACTCATTTCAATTGCCAGAACTTCAACTAAATCTCGTAAATCTTACGGTAAATTTCTTATCGCATCTTTTCTGTTGTGTCGTTTTGATGTGTTAAAAGTAAAAGGCGTAAAATATTTCATTTAACAAGATTGATAAATTGTGTTGTAGAAATGTTGTATTAATCAATGAACTATATTTTACTTATATCTTACTCTGATGAAACGCTCTGCTTGAAACATATCTCGTTCCTAAAATCTCGGCAGTTCACCACCTTTTCGCTTTGCTATACAGCTACTGTATATATCCAAAACACTTCCTATATGCAGCACTCTACTTTTATATTTAACTTCTAATGTTGAGACGTTGTGTTATTCAGTTGCATTTAAACATATATTATAGAACATTTTTTGAGTAGATACTAGCACCCAAATAATGAAATAATGAAATAATGAAAGTAAACTGCTAAAACGAACAAATGAGACACTGACGTTTTATAGAGCGAGAGCTCTTCATCAGAGTAAAATCTCAAAATATGGATGCTAGTTTACGTAATATCTCGGTTGTCACGTTAGTTTGTGTACATTTGTATACCAGGCCGTATTATTGACCTAGAGTTCAGGATTCGGTTGTTCAAAGCCTGGATAGCTTACCCAGTGGATAAATCTTAATGGATAGAAATCCATTCAATAGTTTTCTGAGAAAAATAGCAGGTGAATATTTTGTTGAAAACATGGATAGTGATATTCACTCGCAATTTTTCTCAGATGGCCATTTAGTGGATAGAAAATATATTCACTCATGGATAGGATTTATCCACTGGGTAAGCTATCCAGGCTTTGAACGTACAACCGACTCCTGAACTCTACTGGATATGACTTATCCACTGAATAAACTATCTGTGCTTCGAACAACTGTCCCCAGGGTTGTACTTAGATACGGCTGAGGGAATGCATATGTAACGTACCACAAAGTATCACAGGCGTATCACGGTTGTATTACGTTTTAATATATTCAGTGGAATATTTTAGTGGTCTATATTTTTCTGTAGGTTTATGGTGGTGGTCATTTTATCTCTCATGGTCGACTAATCGTCAACGTCAGTGACACAGTTGCTGTGTATTCTGGGGGAATTCTTGAACAAAACCATTCTGGGTATACAACAGGAACAGGACCAGGACAAGGACGTGGACACACTTCCGGTGGAAGTGGAGGGGGTTACGGCGGTAATGGTGGACGTGGTATAGGTACATTTACAGCAGGCCAGACCTATGGCTCACTATATACCCCTCATCACTTTGGTAGTCCTGGAGGATATGGAAAAGACTATGGTAAAGAAATTGCTTACTTTGTCGTTTAAGGTTGCTACCATCCTGGACAAAATTCATGCAGTGCGTGCTTTTGCATTATTATTAGGATTTTTATTCGGAACCAACAAAATACGGTCTCTCCTCTCGCTAGACAATACTGTTGGATCTACACGCGCAAAAATTCGAGTATTTTTTGTTTATCGTGGAATAACACAACATTAATGTGGAGGGAAAGGGAAGGAACGTTTTATTTAGGCAGAAATTGGGCGATAAAAAGAAAGTAGGTAATTAACGTTGGATGTTTTGCGCTGTCCATATAATTTTGTCCAGGATTGTAGATCTGGTTTCTGGAAAAGTGGTATCTTGAACTTCAAAAAGTGTGCTGAATATTATGGAGGAGAATGAAAGACAAGTCGTGTATAAGAAAAACATTTAGGACATCACATTCTGTTGATAAATAGTGGTTGCTATAGCAATATCAAAAATAACATTTAAATAATCAATGTTGTCACAGCAACCACTAAAACAGTTTATTTATTAACATTATTTGACACTTGAATGTTTTTCTATGTTTTTCTGTTCCTCGAAAATATTTATGTGAATTTTGAGTTCCATTAATTCTACTTTTTAAGAAATCAGTCACTATAACTAAAGTTGCTATCAGTAAATATTTGACTGCTAAAATAGTGTGGTATAAGAGTACTACTTAGCCAATGTTCAACTGTTGATGAACTGTCGTTTCAAAATTTTTGATCATGTTTTAGTTAATTTTCATCATTGGTTATTTTCAAAATGTTATGTAAACGAATAACTATTGTTTGGAGTACATTTGACTTCGACGAAAAGCTCTGGTTATTTTTGTGTGTTTATAAAATTAACATAGTTGACCATGTTTGATAAAATACTGGCTACTCTTGCCGAACAGAACATCTTTTTAAGCTAGTTCACATTCTGCAGGATAATATCTATCTTGTATCATGCTACGAGACTAGATCTTCTTTTCTAATGTTTTCTACTAATTATAAGAAAGTATTATTATGGTAGTTATTACTATCAGAAGACCAATCATATGTCAAACACAATATCTATCTTGTATCATGCTACGAGACTAGATCTTCTTTTCTAATGTTTTCTACTAATTATAGGAAAGTATTATTATGGTAGTTACTACTATCAGAAGACCAATCCTTTGTCAAACACAATATCTATCTTGTATCATGCTACGAGACTAGATCTTCTTTTCTAATGTTTTTTACTAATTATAGGAAAGTATTATTATGGTAGTTATTACTATCAGAAGACCAATCCTTTGTCAAACACAATATCATCTTGTATCATGCTACGAGACTAGATCTTCTTTTCTAATGTTTTCTAATTATAGGAAAGTATTATTATGGTAGTTATTACTATCAGAAGACCAATCCTTTGTCAAACACAATATCTATCTTGTATCATGCTACGAGACTAGATCTTCTTTTCTAATGTTTTCTAATTATAGGAAAGTATTATTATGGTAGTTATTACTATCAGAAGACCAATCCTTTGTCAAACACAATATCTATCTTGTATCATGCTACGAGACTAGATCTTCTTTTCTAATGTTTTCTAATTATAGGAAAGTATTATTATGGTAGTTATTACTATCAGAAGACCAATCCTTTGTCAAACACAATATCATCTTGTATCATACTACGAGACTAGATCTTCTTTTCTAATGTTTTCTACTAATTATAGGAAAGTATTATTGTGGTAGTTACTACTATCAGAAGACCAATCCTATGTCAAACACAATATCATCTTGTATCATGCTTCGAGACTAGATCTTCTTTTCTAATATTTTCTACTAATTATAGGAAAGTTTTATTATGTTATTGTGGTAGTTATACTATCAGAAGACCAATCCTTTGTCAAACACAATATCATCTTGTATCATGCTACGAGACTAGATCTTCTTTTCTAATGTTTTCTAATTATAGGAAAGTATTATTATGGTAGTTATTACTATCAGAAGACCAATCCTTTGTCAAACACAATATCATCTTGTATCATACTACGAGACTAGATCTTCTTTTCTAATGTTTTTTACTAATTATAGGAAAGTATTATTATGGTAGTTATTACTATCAGAAGACCAATCCTTTGTCAAACACAATATCATCTTGTATCATGCTACGAGACTAGATCTTCTTTTCTAATGTTTTCTAATTATAGGAAAGTATTATTATGGTAGTTATTACTATCAGAAGACCAATCCTATGTCAAACACAATATCTATCTTGTATCATGCTACGAGACTAGATCTTCTTTTCTAGTGTTTTTACTAATTATAGAAAAGTATTATTATGGTAGTTATACTACTATCAGAAGACCAATCCTATCAGAAGACCAATCCTATGTCAAACACAATATCTATCTTGTATCATACTACGAGACTAGATCTTCTTTTCTAATGTTTTTTACTAATTATAGGAAAGTATTATTATGGTAGTTATTACTATCAGAAGAGCAATCCTTTGTCAAACACAATATCTCAAGGAGGAATGGGAGGTATCGGTGGTGGAGCATTAAGAATTTACTCACGTCATACAATTGTGGATGGCAGTATATCAGCTAACGGTCAAGATTCACCCACTGGTGGTCAACGTAGTGGTTGTGGAGGTGGAAGTGGTGGGAGCATATGGATAACATGTGATGAACTGGACGGATATGGATCCATTCAATCACGGGGTGGCTCTGGTTCGTCTGGTGTTGCTGGTGGCGGCTCTGGCGGACGTATTGCTATTTATTATCGTGATATTCACAACTATAATGGTACGTTTTCTGTGCGAGGAGGGTATGGGAAAGAGGCAGGTTCATCCGGTACTGTATATCTTGAGCAACATAATGATACACACATTACCTGGAGAAAACTTATTGTAGATAACGAGGGACAAGATTTTCCTAAAACTATTGAGAAGGATGGAAAAAATCTGATGCATCTATTGGGTGGTGTTTATAACGATGTTACCAGAGTTGGAACTGTAACGTGGCTTAAAGAGTCAACTGATTATTTCTTTGATGAAATAGTACTTCAAGGGAACTCTCATCTCGCTTTCTTTGGCAACGGATCTCGTGACAGTGTGAGAATGCGAGCAAATCTTTTGACTGGAGATAGATCAGCAGTTTTGCACATTGGAGCACTACAAACTATATATTTCCACGACATCGATGTCTACTTTCCTATAAACACGTTAGTCTACTCCAAAGGGGCGCTGTTTTTACCAAAACGTGTTTCGTTGCGTGAAGTCTGGATGCACGTCAATGGTTCGTTATCTGACTCGAAAGAGTACGTAATTGATCGTCTAGGAGAACTACACTTGTGGTCGGGAGGAAATAGTGAAGGAGAGAAAGAAGGAACGTTTGTGTTTGTTAATGTAAGTGTAAGATCACGTGGTAGACTGTATGCAACAACCTTACCAGGACATGGCAAAATGCACGTCAAGTCAAGAAAAATGATAATTAATGCTGGTGGTAAAGTTATATCAAATGATTTCCATTTAACTTCAGTTAATCTTACCATAGATGCTGCAGGTAAGAATTCATGAATTTTATCGACTTATCTACAGGGTTGCGCTCAATATCTGTCTCATGTGTATTTTAACAACTATAAGAAAATTTTGCATTATGTTACGAGAGTAGTTTCACTTTGCTAACGTTTTTCATTTACTAATTGTAGGAAAGCTTTATTACACCGGTAAATACACCATTTATAACACATATTGTTATACATGTTTTACTCTATCTTGATTTTGATTAATATCCTATATATATATTTCCGATATATGTAAAGCTACGGATATTGCTTGCCCGAAAATAATGGCGGTGGAAGAACGATGAAAAATTAAAAAGAAAACTGTTTGGCAGGACTTTCGCCGTTCTTGTAAAACGCTATTTTGTTCTTTTTTAAAGCGACACTCCACCCCTAAAACAAGTGTTACTTAAATGAAAGTTCTGTCACCTCACACGAGAATGGGTATTAGTTTTCTACCATTATTATTATTATTATTATTATTGTTATTATTATTATTATTATTATTATTATTATTATTATTATTATTATTATAACATGATCATCGTGTTTTTCTGATGTTTCAATTCATTTTATTGAAGTACTCCCCTTGAACAATTTTGGTGTATGTTGGTAGGTAGCAAACCAATTATTTTAAATATATTTTTACACTATTTATGTTTTAGGTGAAATAACATCTAATGGTCTTGGTTATCCGGCTAGGATTGGTCCTTCTTATAAGAATGGTTCAAGACGAGGTTGTGGTGGTGGCCACGGTGGTAATGGAGGTAGAGCACGTTATCAATTACAGTCATCCTTGGCGTACGACTCTTTGTTCACGCCAAAACAGAAAGGCAGTGGTGGTGGAGGGGGGTCAGGAGGGGGGATTGTGTACATTAACGTTACTGATATGTTTAGACTTGAGGGAAATGTCCGTGTGAATGGCCTAGTGTCTAATAATGGTGGAGGAGCTGGGGGTACAGTTGTAGTGTGGACCAAACATTTTGATGGCATGGGGACAATGGAGACTAACGGTGGAAATGGTGATGCAAGTGGTATTATCGGTGTTCGTGGTGGTGGAGGTGCAGGTGGTAGAATAGCGGTGTATCATTCGGGTATAAGTACTTTCATTGGAAAACTTGAAGCTTTTGGTGGCAAAAGTGTGTCGGAAAAAGGTGGTCCTGGAACAGTTTATGTTCAAGACGATAGTGGAAACATGACTCGACGAAAGTTAATTATTGATAATGGACATTTTGCAACATCTTCAAAGATAAAAGAAACAAGACAAGTGTTAATTATTGGAAACCCCATCAGTAATTACTATATCACTTCCTACACCTCACCTGGTGGTATAGTACTAAGTACCAGTGCAAGTGGTCAACTTTTTAACTTGTTCTCGGGAACCGACAGTTTTTATTACACCTCGTCTTCCCAACCAATTATCACGTACACCTTTCCATATCTACTGACAATTGATCACGTGAGAATTTTTCCACAATGTAGTTCTGAATATTGGACAAAATTTCGTGTGCAAGGCTACCTGGGAAATACTGTAGTTTATAACAAAGCCTCGTGGACTGAGACAACTTTTTGCAGACAAGGTCAATATGGACGAGAGGAGATACAAAAGGAAGTAGATAAGGTAGGGAAGATTATGAATAATATATGAGAGATTATGAATAATATATGGAAGATTATGATTAAGGTCTGGAAGATTATGAATAAGGTAGGGAAGATTATGAATAAGGTATGGAAGATTATGAATAAGATATGGCAGATTATGAATAAGGTAGGGAAGATTATGAATAAGGTCTGGAAGATTATGAATAAGGTATGGAAGATTATGAATAAGATATGGAAGATTATGAATAAGATATGGAAGATTATGAATAAGGTAGGGAAGATTATGAATAAGATATGGAAGATTATGAATAAGGTATGGAAGATTATGAATAAGGTAGGGAAGATTATGAATAAGGTAGGGAAGATTATGAATAAGGTAGGGAAGATTATGAATAAGGTCTGGAAGATTATGAATAAGGTAGGGAAGATTATGAATAAGATATGGAAGATTATGAATAAGGTAGGGAAGATTATGAATAAGGTATGGAAGATTATGAATAAGGTAGGGAAGATTATGAATAAGATATGGAAGATTATGAATAAGATATGGAAGATTATGAATAAGGTATGGAAGATTATGAATAAGGTATGGAAGATTATGAATAAGGTAGGGAAGATTATGAATAAGGTAGGGAAGATTATGAATAAGATATGGAAGATTATGAATAAGGTAGGGAAGATTATGAATAAGATATGGAAGATTATGAATAAGGTATGGAAGATTATGAATAAGGTAGGGAAGATTATGAATAAGGTAGGGAAGATTATGAATAAGGTAGGGAAGATTATGAATAAGGTCTGGAAGATTATGAATAAGGTAGGGAAGATTATGAATAAGATATGGAAGATTATGAATAAGGTAGGGAAGATTATGAATAAGGTATGGAAGATTATGAATAAGGTAGGGAAGATTATGAATAAGATATGGAAGATTATGAATAAGATATGGAAGATTATGAATAAGGTATGGAAGATTATGAATAAGGTATGGAAGATTATGAATAAGGTAGGGAAGATTATGAATAAGGTAGGGAAGATTATGAATAAGATATGGAAGATTATGAATAAGGTAGGGAAGATTATGAATAAGGTATGGAAGATTATGAATCCTAGGGAGGATTATGAATAAGGTATGGAAGATTATGAATAAGATATGGAAGATTATGAATAAGGTAGGGAAGATTATGAATAAGGTCTGGAAGATTATGAATAAGGTAGGGAAGATTATGAATAAGGTAGGGAAGATTATGAATAAGGTAGGGAAGATTATGAATAAGATATGGAAGATTATGAATAAGGTAGGGAAGATTATGAATAAGGTAGGGAAGATTATGAATAAGGTAGGGAAGATTATGAATCCTAGGGAGGATTATGAATAAGGTAGGGAAGATTATGAATAAGGTAGGGAAGATTATGAATAAGGTAGGGAAGATTATGAATAAGGTAGGCAAGATTATGAATAAGGTAGGGAAGATTATGAATCCTAGGGAGGATTATGAATAAGGTATGGAAGATTATGAATAAGGTAGGGAAGATTATGCATAAGGTAGGGAAGATTATGAATAAGGTATGGAAGATTATGAATAATATATGGAAGATTATGATTAAGGTCTGGAAGATTATGAATAAGGTCTGGAAGATTATGAATAAGGTATGGAAGATTATGAATAAGATATGGCAGATTATGAATAAGGTAGGGAAGATTATGAATAAGGTCTGGAAGATTATGAATAAGGTATGGAAGATTATGAATAAGATATGGAAGATTATGAATAAGATATGGAAGATTATGAATAAGGTAGGGAAGATTATGAATAAGATATGGAAGATTATGAATAAGGTATGGAAGATTATGAATAAGGTAGGGAAGATTATGAATAAGGTAGGGAAGATTATGAATAAGGTAGGGAAGATTATGAATAAGGTCTGGAAGATTATGAATAAGGTAGGGAAGATTATGAATAAGATATGGAAGATTATGAATAAGGTAGGGAAGATTATGAATAAGGTATGGAAGATTATGAATAAGGTAGGGAAGATTATGAATACGATATGGAAGATTATGAATAAGATATGGAAGATTATGAATAAGGTATGGAAGATTATGAATAAGGTATGGAAGATTATGAATAAGGTAGGGAAGATTATGAATAAGGTAGGGAAGATTATGAATAAGATATGGAAGATTATGAATAAGGTAGGGAAGATTATGAATAAGGTATGGAAGATTATGAATCCTAGGGAGGATTATGAATAAGGTATGGAAGATTATGAATAAGATATGGAAGATTATGAATAAGGTAGGGAAGATTATGAATAAGGTCTGGAAGATTATGAATAAGGTAGGGAAGATTATGAATAAGGTAGGGAAGAATATGAATAAGGTAGGGAAGATTATGAATAAGATATGGAAGATTATGAATAAGGTAGGGAAGATTATGAATAAGGTAGGAAGATTATGAATAAGGTAGGGAAGATTATGAATCCTAGGGAGGATTATGAATAAGGTATGGAAGATTATGAATAAGGTAGGGAAGATTATGAATAAGGTAGGGAAGATTATGAATAAGGTAGGGAAGATTATGAATAAGGTAGGGAAGATTATGAATCCTAGGGAGGATTATGAATAAGGTATGGAAGATTATGAATAAGGTAGGGAAGATTATGAATAAGGTAGGGAAGATTATGAATAAGGTAGGGAAGATTATGAATAAGATATGGAAGATTATGAATAAGGTCTGGAAGATTATGAATAAGGTCTGGAAGATTATGAATAAGGTCTGGAAGATTATGAATAAGGCAGGGAAGATTATGAATGAGGTCTGGAAGATTATGAATAAGGTATGGAAGATTATGAATAAGGTCTGGAAGATTATGAATAAGGTAGGGAAGATTATGAATAAGGTATGGAAGATTATGAATAAGATATGGAAGATTATGAATAAGGTATGGAAGAATATGAATAAGATATGGAAGATTATGAATAAGATATGGAAGATTATGAATAAGGTATGGAAGATTATGAATAAGGTAGGGAAGATTATGAATAAGATATGGAAGATTATGAATAAGGTCTGGAAGATTATGGATAAGGTCTGGAAGATTATGAATAAGGTCTGGAAGATTATGAATAAGGCAGGGAAGATTATGAATAAGGTCTGGAAGATTATGAATAAGGTATGGAAGATTATGAATAAGGTATGGAAGATTATGAATAAGATATGGAAGATTATGAATAAGGTAGGGAAGATTATGAATAAGGTAGGGAAGATTATGAATAAGATATGGAAGATTATGAATAAGGTCTGGAAGATTATGAATAAGGTAGGGAAGATTATGAATAAGATATGGAAGATTATGAATAAGGTCTGGAAGATTACGAATAAGATAGGGAAGATTATGAATAAGGTCTGGAAGATTACGAATAAGATATGGAAGATTATGAATAAGGTAGGGAAGATTATGAATAAGATATGGAAGATTATGAATAAGATATGGAAGATTATGAATAAGATATGGAAGATTATGAATAAGATATGGAAGATTATGAATAAGGTATGGAAGATTATGAATAAGATATGGAAGATTATGAATAAGATAGGGAAGATTATGAATAAGGTCTGGAAGATTACGAATAAGGTCTGGAAGATTATGAATAAGGTAGGGAAGATTATGAATAAAAGGTAGGGAAGATTATGAATAAGATATGGAAGATTATGAATAAGATATGGAAGATTATGAATAAGGTCTGGAAGATTATGAATAAGGTCTGGAAGATTATGAATAAGGTATGGAAGAATATGAATAAGGTAGGGAAGATTATGAATAAGATATGGAAGATTATGAATAAGGTATGATAGATTATGAATAAGGTATGGAAGTTAAGATTATGAATAACAATGTTCTAACATATACCCATTTTACTTATTCCTGATCTATTGGATAAATACTTATAAACTATAGTATATTCATTGATCATTACCTTTGACGTCATGCGCAAGGGCTTTATTAGTGCAGAATGAAAATATCAGTGAAACATTTACTTTACAAAATCACCGGCCTATTGTGTTGCTTTCAAGGACAATTACATTTAAGGAAGTAATTTTTTATCTGTATTTTTATTTATTTAATATATTTGTCGCAAATTAAAAACACTTACATATAAATAAAACAGGAAAATAAAAATGAAATGCGACTGGCGGAAGAAACAGGACTAATGTCCCAATTGATATCAACCTCCTGTAGTGGAGTTGGAAGCGATTATGTTTTTAAGATATACCAACAATTGGCCGTAAAATGTTATTTGTATATTATATAACTATGGATCTCTATAGACCAGCGGTCTAACGGAGTAAGCTCTGGAGCTTGTTACCATGAGCTTGATTCCGAGTTAATTAAAACAAACCTTGTCTGTCACAATTTCCAAATCAAAATCCAACTCAATTTTTCGGAGAATGAACGTTGAAAACTGCTATCCACTTTTCATTCGCTAGTTAGTTCCTTGACTTTGCTCCATCTCGTAGTATTTATCATATTTGTATCTTAACATTGATGTTTGTTCCTTCATCTTTCGTTGTTTTCTGGCTGTAAGTGACAACCGCCGTTCGGGATTAGTACTCTAGTACTATTATTATTATTATTATTAGCGAATTTTTACAGAGGATAAACATTTCAATATGTAACATACAACAGTATATAGATAACAATCTATATGCGTCCTCTTTCTATATTACCTAAGATCTAAGTGTTGATTTTACTGAAGGAGGAAAACCGGATACGCCGGAGGAAAACCCTCGAAGCATGGGATAGATCAAATAACTAGTAACTCTACTCACATGAGTTCAAGCTCGCAAATCAACACGAGGTTATTCCCAGATGGTCACCCATCCAGGTACTAACCTCGTCCGACCACCCGTGCTTTAATAATAAACTTTATTAAACACAGAATCCAAAAAGGTAAACCTTATTTACATTGGAGCTGTGTAGAGAAATTGAATATAAAACTAGTCACAAATTACATCAGAAAAACAATTAGAAAAACTTAAAAACTGGACCAATAATTGATATTGAAAGTACTTACTGATAAAGAGTTTTTAGTAATTACATTAAGACTATTGTATAACTTAGCAGCAGAAAAGGAAAAGGAACGAAGGCCTGAGTTAGAAGAAACTTTAGACATATGAATGTTATTTCGAGAACGTGTGTTATAACTATGAACATCTGAATTTAAACAAAATAAATTAGAAAGATAAGAAGGACAAAATCCATTTAAACATTTAAATACAGTCAAACACTTATGATAATTCCATCTGGCGGTAAGGTTGACCCAAGCAAGTCTTTTAAATGGAGCTTCTGTACGTTCATCACCAATTATTTTACGTAATATGATGCGAGCACCTCTCTTTTGAAGTTTATGGAGTCTTTCGAGATTGGTTTTGTTAGCATTAGTCCAAATTATGTCACAGTATTCATATAATGGCTGGACCAACGATCCGTGCAACTGTCTACAGGTATCTTCACTGAGGTATTTTCTTATTCTGTTGAGCAGATTTAGCCTGCTTTTCGTCCCCGGACCTTGTATGATTAGCATTAGGGCGAGGGGATTGATGTCATGGTCTATCTATCTATCATGCGGACGCATCCGAGATATATTTCGCAATGCGCCGCCAGGAATTAGGATGGCATGGTAATGCCGGTAAATATGTTGATAATCAATAATTGATAATCACTATTTGACATTTGTACTCGATATTCATTTTAATAAGTTGTGAATTTCGAGTACTAGAATTCATATAATATATATGCCAAATATTGAATTTTAATATATTTATTGCTTGTCTCCTTTTTTGACGTTATTAATTAATATTAGTTTACTACCTTTTTCTTTTAAAGTGTCTATGCAATGAAAAATTCAGTTGTAAAATAACTCTTTTGTTTGAAAGAACTCTCGAAACTATAAAGACTAACCATTCACAACTTTTTCATATCTCACTTCACTCTTTGATATTAAGATTTGTTTAATATGTAAATGATCATACTTATGACATCACAATGCATAATGACTTATTGAAAACGCTTATATATCCTTGAGATTATGTAACGAAACACTTGAAACGCGGCATGTTGTAAAACATGGACTGATAAAACATGGACTGGACTGGACTGATAAAACATGGACTGATAAAACATGGACTGATAAAACATGGACTGGCAAAACATGGACTGATAAAACATGGACTGATAAAACATGGACTGATAAAATATGGACTGGTAAAACATGGAGGGTTAGGATCTTTGTTGTTTTGGGGTTAGCGATTATTTGTTAATGTAGACATCTCATATATGATGTCTATCTCAAGAGTGAACTGCAGATCATTACATAGGCACTTTAAACAAACATTATTGGAACGTAATTGATGAAAAAACGTCATTGCACTTAGTATAGTTTCAACAACATTTACGCCTGCATTCTAAAAGCTCGCTCACACTCACACTTGAGTTACGCTCCAGTGAGATGCACTCAAGTAGAACTGAAGTGTGAGTGAGAGTGGAGTATGAGTGTGAGTGTCCACTCAACGAGGGAGCACTCACGCTTGAAATTATTAGGCAGATTTGCATTCATAGAGGTCGCTCGAGTGTGACTTGCTGGAGTGTGTGTATAACGTTGAATATTGATGAGGTTGGGAAGTACCATATAGGCATGTTGTAGAATCATCAATTGCATTCGTACTGCGGTGCTGCACAAGATGTCTGACAGCAGACAATATTATTCGCAATTAGAAAAGGCGCTTGTAACGGAGTTAGTGCGAAAGCACAAAGATCTGATAGAAAATAAAAGGAACGATTACAGAACGATAAAAAAGAAAAACAGCGCGTGGGAAGCTGTATCCGAAGAGTTCAATTCCCAGTCAGGTGTGACTAAGAGGGATGCGAAGCAGTTAAAAAAATGTTGGGAAAATTTAAAGGCCCGTGCCAAGAAACAACTGGCTAAAGAGAGGAGAGAGTGTAAATTAACTGGTGGTGGCCCCTCAACATCCAACCAAGACGACGAAGCTGCGGCTGTTGCATCTATTATTCCCGCTCAAATAGACAGCCTAATTAACCCGTTTGACGACGATAATTATGAAACAGGTATGACAATGCTATAAAACATTATCCAGGTGTGATATAATTGCACCATCCGATCTATTATATTCCATGTTGTAAACATCAACACAAGCTAATATGATTTGTTTTATTGGTGCATTTATAGAACACGACGACGATGAAATTGATGCAGAAGCGACAACATCAGTTACACCAAACCAACATGAATTGCCGTCATGTGTCGTTGAGGCGGCGCTAACACCGTCCTTGCCCAAAAAAGCGCAAATATCCGCGGCCCAGGCACGTTGTTTGGATATGCAAACCAAACAGCATGAGGCGGAGATGGAGATCCTGGATATCAAGAAAACGAACATCGTAATTGCACACAAACGGAAAATGGAAGTGCTAGACGCGGAAGGGCAATATTGGGAGACGATGACGAAGGCCATGAAAACAACACAGGAGGAACAACCTAGACCAAACACACGGGCTAGGAAGCAAAACTAGCTACCAACATTAATGACGTAAATAACGGCTAAAATGTACACGCGTGTATTCTCTTGCATGTTCTGGGCGGAATTAAGTTGTGTTATTAGAGAATATGTAATACCTGTATATTAATTGTGTTATTAAATGGGATAAGTTGTTCAGACATTATGTGAAATGTTGCACGATCAGGGCTTGACGCACAGCATTTCCCAAACGCCGTTCACCATCAGGCATATCAGGTACGCCTTCCTCAGCAGCCGGAATATGCTCGGGTTCGTCAATAGGGTCATGTCGGCTTCTTATATAGTTGTACAACACACCTGTAGCGACAATGACAGTTAGCGTCGTTTGCAGTTTTGTACGCAGGGTCGTTGATAGACATGGGAACAACCTCTTCCATGTGCCAAACATCCGCTCCACTGTATTTCGTGTACGTATTTGAGCCACATTATATGCGTGTTGTGGTCGGGTCTGCGGATTAAGTAGTGGTGTCATGAGATATGGCCGGCATGGGTAACCGCTATCACCAAGTAAGATGCCAGGGATATCACCATGTTCGAATTGTGCACAAATGCGACTGTTATCGAAAATTCTGGCGTCGTGGACGCTACCTGGCCAACGAGCAACAATATTTAACATTTCTAACGTGGGTCCGCACACAGCTTGAACGTTGATTGAGAAGTATCCTTTTCGATTTCGAAATAGTTCAGCATTAGCACCCCCCGGGCATGGTATCTTTATATGAGTACAGTCAATTGCACCCACAACACTAGGAAATGCACAAATTCGCCAGAAATCACGTTTGAGTTGATCAAGCATTTCATCTGCCGGAAAGGTAATGTAGTTATCCTTTAAACGTGCGATGGACTCGGACACACGTTTAATAATCCGACTTGCTGATGGCTGTGAAATATCACACAAGTCTAGCTCCGCATGCTAGCTGGAATGTACCCGTGGCATAAAACCGCAGCGTCAACAATAGTTGAATATCAGCAGGAACGGGTTTTCCTCGGTCGTTGTGTGCAGAGATGTCTGCCTTGATTATTTCCAATAACTCACGAAATCCAGCCTTAGTTAACCGGTATCTGCTCCGGAATTGCTCCTCATCATATTTCCCATAATCAAACCTATATGGTTTTCGTTTATTTCGGTTGTTTGTTGCAATATTATCCAAACATTCTAACCTATTTAGCCACCTCTCCGCCATCTTGTTGTGACTAAGTACACATGAGTGCAGCTCAAGGGACGTATACCTCTCACTCACACTTCACTCCACATCTGCGATTCACTTGAGTGTGAGTGGTGTCTTTGAATGGTTGAAGTGTGAGTGTAGCATTATACTCAGTGAGTGTGAGTGGACACTCATTGAGTGGTGAGTTGCACTCATTGAGTTTGAGCGTCCACTCATTGAGTGTGAGTGTGAGTGAGCTTTTAGAATGCAGGCGTTAGTTTCTTGCAATACATACTCAAGATATAGTAGTTTGGTCATATAATATCCCTGATTTAATTTTTGGGAGCACGTACAATTAGCTATAGTAATCCGTTTTAAAACTCGCTATACAATATCACTCTGTTGTTATCTTTTTTTATTTTATTTATTTTTATTTAGAGTCGATCACGCAGGATAAGGTTACCCTATTTATCCGAGCCAGGCCCGGTTGCATAAAACCTCCACTTAAGTGTCTTCTTAAGTGGGACGCTTGGGATTCAGCGAAGTGTCCATTTGTCGGTGTTGCATAAAGAAACTTATAGTTTTCGAAAGTGTACGAGTTGAGGGATCGTTTAGGGGTTAACGTTGCTTTAAAGCCTTTACTAGCTGACATAAGTGAAAATAGTTTCACGTGAATCTACGGGACATCCCGAGGTCCGTAGGTTTACAGGTACGTGACAATTTTCCCACAAATCGTACACTTTTGAAAACGATAAGTTTCTTTGTGCAACATCCATAAATGTCACTTTATGTCATAAGTTGAATCGCAACAGTCCTACTTAAGTGAGGACACTTAAGTGGAGGTTTTATGCAACCGGACCCTGAGGCTCATGTTTTAAGAGCTCGACTATTCAGTTTATCACTCTTAGGTGAACGGAAAACCCAATTGATAGGGATTCGTAGGGCCTACGATTTAAGGTCGTTTTCCGAGAAGACCCGAAAGTCTTACGATTTGCTGGTGTTGTTGCAAAGGCAGCACCTTCTCAATTTTTTAAGACCCTGAGTGATGGCCCGACCCAGGATTTGAACCCGCTACCTAAACCACAACAGCTGGTTAAACCACAACAGCTCAATTAAATGTTCAAATCACTTAATGTTCTTATAAAATATTAATATAATAGAGTAGTGACCGAATGGCATTAAATTAGCAGTTAATAAAGTATACCCTGGATTTTCTCCATATTTAGGTGGTTATCTATCTAACAAAAATTTCCACCTATGCCGCTTTGAACGAAGTTCAGTTGTTTATGCAAGAAGTGTTCCCCAATCCATCACAGTCAATGATTCAAACCAC
The DNA here is from genome assembly GCA_035772405.1 of Chrysogorgia sp. JL179-B06. Classification (NCBI taxonomy): domain Eukaryota; kingdom Metazoa; phylum Cnidaria; class Anthozoa; order Scleralcyonacea; family Chrysogorgiidae; genus Chrysogorgia; species Chrysogorgia sp. JL179-B06. The sequence continues at coordinate 1,933,815 of JAYKKM010000496.1, read as the reverse complement.
TGAGTCGTGGATCATTTCAGAAGATGACGATTATACAACAGATGATTCTTTATCGTTTGATGAGGTACATAGTTGTTAAGGAATATCCAATCATAGTGTGATATAAACACACGAGATAAATCGTAAATATCGTATGATAAAATGTGTTATCTTCATTTGACCTACAAACCTTTTAAATAATTCCTAATGAGTTGTATTGTGTGCAGAATTTGACTAAAGATACTTGATAGGAGAGTAGAAACATTAGAAAAACGTTTTTCATGCGTTCAATTTTTTAATTCTTTCTTTTAGAAATCTCACGTCGGTTTCCGATGAAGAGAACTCAAAAGAAAATCTGAATAAACATGAGTTAGTAACTTTAACGTAGTAATTTATTTTTCTTTAAGCTCGTATTACGAAATGGAGGACACCTAAGTTGGTCAGGCCAAAATGTCCACTTAAGGATACACGAGATGAATGGGGATGGAACAGGATCGCTTAACATTCGGTCCTCTCAACGTCTATCAGTGAATCAGACTACAAACTTTTTCAAGACTGAGTTACTGGGTCACGTGAACTCCTCCGTAGAACTTCCCCAGGATTTCAACTGCCACGCGGTTAATGTTGTGTTGCGTGGACAAGTTAACAACATTGATAAAGTCACTGTTGGTCCACGTTGTAAGTTTTCTATAGAAAACAAGAAAGATCTTAATATGATCATGGGAAGACTTGTCATACAGACTGATGGTGAGATGAAGTTAATGGCAGAGAACGGGAAAGTAGAACTGAATGGTACATCGCTAGATATAAGAGGTGGTGCTAAGGTAAGGTGGGTTTGAAATACTACATGAATGGAAGGAGAGAATGAGAAAAAGTGGCGGAGCGAAACAATGAATAAAAATATAAACAACAAATACAGAATACAAACTGCAATGGACATACAAAAAATACAGAATACAAACTACAATGGAAAAACAAAATACAGAATACAAACTGCAATGGACATACAAAATACAGAGCACAAACTACAATGGATATACAAAATACAGAATACAAACTGCAATGGAAAGCATAAGAAATGAAATTGAGGAAGGGAAGGAAGGGAAGAGATGGAAAAGGAAGAAGCGAGAGAAGAATGGACATGCAAAAAGTAAACTGAAATGAAAAGACAAAGACATCAACAGGGCATTTCGGTTACTAATTTCAGCAATAAATAGTAATTTGATTCACCTTTATTTGAATGCGGTAGTCTCAATAAGTTAAAAACCGTTCTTTACATGAAAGTAGTATATATTATTGTTAATATTAAATTACAATTAAATAAGAATATAATAAATACTACAATGAAAGAATGTGTTATTACAATTTAAATAATTATTTATAAAAGGTATAGACCAAAAATATAATCACACAAGTAGACAATTAAAAACTTATTAATAATTTATGATGAAAATTCAAAATAAATCAATATTTAATTGGTATTTAGAAATAAGGGGAAGATTACGGCCAAATTTCGCTAACGTTAACCTCGATTTTCTCACAAAATATGGATTCGTTTGAGAAGCAAGTTCTAGCACCCGTAATTGTACATCCTCTAATGTCTAAGTACGTACAAACAGGTTAAAAAACTCGGATGCGCCTCGTATTAATACTTACTCGTGCGTGTTAGAACTATTACATAAAAGTGTTGTGTTGCGCAAGCAGTATTAAAAAACAAACAAAAACTCTAAAATGTCAGTATACTATTGATATAATAAGCAGGAGGTCTAACTTTTCGAGCGAAGGACATTTGTCAGAGAGTGAAAGTGAAAGTCAGTAATTTAGCAACATTTAATAGTAGACAAATGAGAATAACTCTTGTTTCATATGTTTTAGATGAGTTCTAATAAATTGAAATTAGATTTTGCCAATATAACCCTGGAACCTTATTCATCTCTCTCATTGGATAATCAAATAATGTCAACAGCTGCTCATGTCGGCAACAGTAAGTTAAATAATGGTGGAAGTTCTGGTGCCGGCCATGGTGGTCATGGAGGATCAGGTAAAGCACAGGACTTGGTTGGAGTTTCATTCGGATCGTTCAGGATTCCTCGTTTATCCGGCCGGCCGGGGGGTTCTCCAGTGTTTCCAAGGGTACCAGGCAGTGCTGGAGGAGTACTGGAACTTGTTGTACAGAATACCGCTCACCTAGATGGAGTTATTTCTGCTAAAGGTAGAAATATGAACTCCCCACGTGCCAGTGGTGCAAGTGGTGGGAGCATTCTGGTGTATGCTTTGTATGTGCATGGTCAGGGTTTACTCGATGTTTCTGGAGGAGATGGTGATCTTCAATATGGTGGAGGAGGAGCTGGTGGGAGGATCAGTATTTATTATAAATTTAATAATTATCTTGGTCAGTTTCTCGCCATTGGTGGAGCAAGTAATATTGAACCTGGAGGAGCAGGCACTGTTTATCTAGAACGGATCACCCAGGATAATACAGAAAGAATTGAGATATTAGCACATCGTAACTACTATATGAATGACAGTGAGTTCGAGTATCAGAATCGTACGCTGTACGTGAACGCACACGACCGGATACCTCGAAATCCACACAAGAATCTGAGTACGAGCTTTGGAGATTTTACTAAAGGAGCGTCGGCACGTACTTGGATAACTTTAGATCTTGTTGAAGAGAACGTAACTTTGAGTGAGTTACAGCTCTATGGTGGTGCTCAAGTATTGTTTACCATGCCTCAAACGTCGTGGAGCTCGTTATCGATCGTCATCAGTCGAATGCAAGGTGATCGCAAAGGAAGGTTATACATTGGGTATAATCAGTCATTTTTGTCGTTAGAATCATTTCTTCCTTTCAGTATGGTTATATACCAAGGTGGAGTAACCACTATGCAAGGTGAATTATTGGTAGCAGGGGTAACAGTGGATGTTGATGGTATCCTACAGAAATGTCAAAATGTCACGATTGCTGATGGTGGTGTTGTTATTATGAAAGAGATGTATGACGTCAGAGGAAGAGCAACAAAGGTATGTATATTTAATAACAATAAACAAGAAAGCTTCTTAGTTTACAAAAGAACGAAACCCATTATTAAAAGTATATATATGTATAACAATTAGGTTATTAGATAACAACTGAGAGCGAATAATCTGATTGTTTTAGTAGAAACTAACTCTTATGTTTTCGTTATTTCTTCAAAATTATTTCGAAAAACGAGACATAAGCATCGTTTTTTTTCGAAAAACTTCACTCACCGCTACTCGATATCTATTTAACAATTAGACAACCAGCCTGAGTTTTCTATTAGCTGTTAGTATCAACCAACTAGTGGTCTAGTACAAATTCGGCGTTCTGATTGGCTGAGCTACTAGTGGTCCATTGGTGATAGACCACTAGTAGCATTATCCAATCACAAATCTTATCATAACTGGAATATTCCTATCCTGACCTATCAGAAGCCACGACCTATTCACACTGCAACATAAACAGGAAATCTAAGCTAAACATGTCGACGTATACGTACAATGGATACGAGTGATTTTAAAGAAGTTTAATGGTCATACAAACGAATAATACAATAACAATAAAACAGGAATAAAAACAGGAACGAGTAACACTTATGTAACAAAGTAAACAAAAAAGAAATACTAAGTATACAAGACTAAATATGTACAAGTTAAGAGATTACATATATGCATATATCTAGCCATAATGACAAAATGAGAGTTAATACTTAATAAGGGTAATACTAAGCGTAAATTAAGGTCAATTACAGGTCATGCCCAAATAAAGCGCAAATGACAAAAAACGAAACTAACAACAGCATATAGTCTGTATAATATGAATAACTGCGCAACAATATAGAGTAAACTAAGTTGGGAGTAATTAAGATGTATCAGAAATATATATAAGTATAATACCTAATGTTTGAGAAGACTTGAACTTGGTGTCTGGAGAACTGGCGATCGTAAATCAACTGAATCAACTGTGACAACTGAACTTTCATGGTTCACTGCTCCTAATTTATAGTAACGTTTAGAAAGGTAGTAAACAGTATACTTAACCAAATAAGGTCACAATTCTGGGTTGGGAAACCACAATAAAGCTGAAATAGGAAAATGACTAAACATATTCTGCAATAACAGGATTTAGGTAAAGGAAGTGCGTTGCCGCTGATCATGACTATGCTAATCGACCACAAACAGCTAGGTGTGTAAGGAAACCAGAGAATGTAGATGACTTAGCAAGTAACTACTTAACAAACAACTTAAACTACGTGATCATAATAATAATATATTAAAGTGATGACATTTATATACGAGTGATGAAATCATGAAAATATTGGCCCGAAAATAATGGAAAATTGTTCAGTTTGACATTTTCGAATAGGAAAATGAATTCGCTTATGTCTATATAGAGTATATCTACACCGAATTTGAAGCAAAGTTATTACAATCTCGTTTTTTATAAACCCCAAACGTCCTTGACCATAAAAGTAATTCTATAAATGTATATTTAGATCGCCAACAACAAATGTCGGTCAGCCATTTCCTTACACTTACAGACTTACTGAGTTACACCTTTAGTAACCAGAGAGACAAAAACAAACAAAACGTTTGAAAAATTATTTTTTTCCTATATTAAAACAATCTGTTTCTATCCAGTCGATGTAAAGTTGTTGTAAATATCGAAAGGAATATTAGTTTTAGCCTACGATTTAGGACAGTGAACTTTTCTCGTAACGAACTTTGGAAGCGAAGCGAGCGACATTTTGAAATGTGTTTTGTCTCCAGTTATTTCGTTTAAACGAACCTAAGTAAACAATATAAACGTCTTATCGTTAAACATGTTCATCCCATTCATTTGTTTGCTGTTTTTGTTCTCTCTAGTACAGTAAATTTACATAGACTTTGCTTAAAATCTTTGCTTTTTTATTTGAAGACGCCATGTGTTTTTTTAATTATTAACTATTTAACAATTAGTCACTGAAGTCGAGGTGATTATCGGTGAATAATTACCGGTGAATAATTATTTTAGTATAATTTCAGGCGTGAACTGAATATCCAATTGACAAGTTTTAAACAGACAGTTTGAACTGTGTTAGATATAATTTGTAAATCCAATGCTCGATGTTTTCTTCACGCTTGACAGCTTTCAAAAACACACTAACGATCAAAACGGACGTAAAAATACAAATAATTATACGATAAACAACTTCCTTACCCTTAGACAGTTCTATCTTGAGAGAAATCTGATATATACAATGTGTTTATGCTAAGTTTTTGAGCCTTTTCGACGATTTATTAGTTATAATGATATAGTCGCCATTTTTAAAAAAAATTCGTCATATTTTAGAAACCATACATCAAAATGATGATTCCGAGAGGGGACTGGAACGAATAAATTTACTCAAATTCATTCAAAAACACTTTTTCAAGTATGATTTCTAGTGATGTGACAATCGACTCAGAGTTACTGATCAGTCAGCCAATCAGAACTCGTTTAAGCTCAGAAATTATACTAACGCCTGATAGATGATCACTTGATTAATAATAGCTCAAAATGCGGACAAACAAACTAAATTTGACTCACAAATAATTTCAAATGAGCTATTTTCTTTTGTAATAATTATGGGTAAATGCAGACAAACATGGCTACTGACGACATCTCGACGGAGTGCTATTGTCTGTTTCGCGCTAAGTGAGTGTGGGTCGTCCCTAATTGTCTGTTTCGCGCTAATTGGAGATCGTCCCTAATTGTCTGTTTTTCCCTGTGGAGGTCGTCCGTAGTGGCCTGTTTCGCCTTAGTCGTTGCCGTGAAGTTCCATTTTTTGGAACTGGTCCTTAATAATGACTGTGTCTAATATATCCTAACCCTTTTATCTTTTTTTAAATTTATCTTTTTTAACTTTCACCTAAAGCAGCAGATGCTTGTTCGATTAAATAAGGAACTAATAAAAATGAGTCATATAGACATTCATAACCAAGTTTAAATGCATTTTTTAGACCTTTGATTTCGAAGAGATCAATATTCGTAACTATGGAACAATGAAAGTAACTAACCAAGAGAACGTACGGGAATTTAATGGGCGATCGTTACATGTTTTTGCTGGAGGGCGGCTATCAGCGGTAAACCTTCATGTTAATGCTATGCATGTTACTGTGGATACACTGGCTATATTTGAAGCAAGTTTAGCTGGACAAAACTTTCTTCTCCCTGGTAAGAACATTTTATAACTTGGTTTTATTGTTTCTTGAAGAATGAGTGTCAACCGTGACGCCATTTTTTGAAGCACGAAATTCCCTTGGGGAACTCATCCGTAAATATCTTGTCAATCATTGATATAAATTTTTCATTTTGTCTTTTAATTGAAAGAAGATATACCTTAGAAAGTAATTATTTCTGTATCTTTCGCAAAATTCAACGTTTTCTTGACTTTCGTTTCGAATTATGTCAGCCTTGACTGACGCGAAGCGTGGAAAACGACCAAGTGACGAGGTTCAAACAAAAAATTCATGTTCCGAGTCCACGTATTTGGATTGTGGATGAATAAGAAAGCGCGACAGTTGACACTCACTCTTTAATATTACCTTATTTTTTAGTTTTGGAACTTTTAAATCTAAAATTTCTGTATTTATCCTTGCTCTTTTGCCCCTGAATTGTTGTTTTCAGCTCACATTTCTGGAGCTAAAAATCATTGTTATACTAACAACAAATTTGGAATATCCATCATCATTTCAACAAGCATTCACAAAAGACATTCAAGCACTCAATGACGTCAAAATTGAGAGGAACCCCTCCGCTAAACATCGAGTTTGAGCCATCAAGCAAACACTAAAATGGCGGCCTCTAGAAGCATTTTGTTTTTTTAGTATTTTATGTTAAGGGGTTAGGTGTCAATTGGGACGAAAGTCCTGTTCCTTCCTCCTGCCATAGTCTCATTTTATTTTCTATTATTTATTAATTTTGGCTTTGTACTGTGTATTGTAAATTCTATATTTTTGTAATTTTGGCGAACCCATTAAACTAAACTAAACTAAACTAAGTGTAATAAAAAACAAATTACTTTTAAATAAAAGACCTTTTAGATAATGTTTAGAAATGTTAATAGTTTTACGATATCTGCTCTTGTACTCGAGAAATAACGTTTTCATTCTCGTATTTTAATAAAAAAGGAGTAAATAATAGAAAATAAAATGAGACTATGGCAGGAGGAAGGAACAGGACTTTCGTCCCAATTGACACCTAACCCCTTAACATAAAATACTAAAAAAACAAAACAATAAGAAAAATATACCTCCTAAATAATTATTTAGGAGGTATGTAAGTAACACGTTTGGCTATATGTACAGGTTTGTCATACATGTTTTGAATGTTGGTATAAATTAATTGTTTCTTCAATCTTAAGGTCCCGGTAAAGGAGTAAATTATATCCCAGGATTTCTCGGTGGAGGAAGTGGTGGAGGACATGGTGGCCGTGGTGGCAGAGCTGCTGGAATGATATGGTCTGGGGCTTCCTATGGATCATTTCTAAATCCGCTAGAGTTTGGTGAGAGTATTAAGTATTTATTTCATCTTTTATTTCTGTTAGGTCAATCAGTTATGTATATAATTTTGCGTTGTTTTCTAAAAATTATTTTTAGAAAAATGTTTATCACCGCGAAAATGATATGATGAGCCAATTACATATATATATATATATATAATTATATATATATATATATATATAATTATATATATATATATATATAATTATATATATATATATATAATTATATATATATATATATATATATATATATATATATATATATATATATATATATATATATATATATATATATATATATATATATATATATATATATATATATATATATATATATATATATATATATATATATATATATATATATATATGTATATATGTATATATATATATATATATATATATATATATATATATATATATATATATATATATATATATATATATATATATATATATATATATATATATATATATATATATATATATATATATATATATATATATATATATATATATATATATATATATATATATATATACCTATTACCTATATATATATATATATATATATATATATATATATATATATATATATATATATATATATATATATATATAAATAAATAAATAGATAAAATAATCCAAAGCATGGATAATCTCCCAGAAGTAGAGTGCTCAATACAAGGTTGTCGCCGTGTAGAACGTGATATAGTATGTTATTTTTTTTTGTATCGTGAGCGGGCGGAATCCTAGCCTTTCCTGCAACCTGATTGGCTGCAGCAGCGGGCGGAATTTTACGATATTTTGACCACGGTCACGGAATCCTAAATGCTAAAATTTTTTATCATGATTTTTGCTTCATTATTAACTGGAAAATGGAAAACTAATACAGAATTTGATTCAACTAAGCTGCAAATAACTATATTATACAAAAACTAAAGTATTTTGGTTTGTTTTTCTTTCCTTATCCAAATAATGCAGTTTTACCGAACTAAAGTAACTCAAGTCTTTTACCTTGTATAATAAAAAAATTAATATGTTATTTACCGTTTTTGGTCGGTCCGGATGCTTTTTCTTTTTGGAAAATCCTTTATTAAGTTTCCTAAGGGCTGATTTTTTCCTTTCCATAAAATTCACAAGTTCAAAAGCCGAGATTGTTTTACATTCCTCTTTCAGAATGTTTCTATTCTTTCTCCCCTTCTTTGTTATCTTTCTGTTTTCTCTTAACCTCTCTAACTCAGCTTTAGCGATAGATATCATCTTTCTAATCTTCCGGTCGGCCTCTTTTTTGTCCTGGTGTCAATTTCCTGATTAGTGAAATCCCTTGGGTTTGAATTAATTTATGCAAGAGTTGGGCTGATAACTCTAATAAGCCACGTGCGTCTTCGTCTTCTTCTTCGTCTTCATCTTCTCTTGCTATTTCACTCTCTCGTTGTGCATTCAATGGGGTATGTTAATTTGGGTCAGCAACTTCTTGTAAATTTGAATTTGGTGTTGTCAACTCTTCTATTTACAAATTCTCTTCTCTCGTCTGATTCTCTCTCATTCCCACCCTTTTGGATATAGTTTCCGCTAAGTTACCAAGAGTTTTCTCCAATCTAGCCGCTTGGTCTCCCAGATTCTGGCTCGTGAACGCTAGGTTTTCGTAACCCATCTCCTCCCATAGCTCCTTCATCACTCGCATATAGCCCTTCTTCCTGCCGTCTTCTTTGTGAGGCGGTTTGTCTGATTTAGTCACTGCAATCTTCTTCTTACAATCCAACAGGTCACAGTTCATTTGATCTGTCCACTTTGTTCTTCCTATTCTCCCTGATGGTTGTTCAATTCTAATATTCGCCATCACGACAAGTGAAGCTGATAATAAAACTAATACAGACAAACTTGCGTTTAGAGACACCAGCTTGTCTTTTTAAAACATCAAAGCAAGTTGCGAAGTACATCTAGTTACTTTTTGAATCTGCACTGGTGCTCCCAACTTGGCCTGCTTTCGAAACAAATCTTCATTTAGCGAGACCGCCAAAATACGTCCGCTATTATTGTTATTAATAATATTATTTGTCTTCTTCGCAGAACTTGATGTTCGGTTGGTGTTTATCAGTGCCAGCTGTCTACACCCAGTAGACTAAGGTGGCATTGGGTTGTTTAGATTTCTAATGTTTTTCTTAGTATCCTTGTTGTTCCAGTAGCGTCGTTTTCTGGATTTGCTTAATCTTCACCTTGATTCCAATCTTTTCTATCCACTGTTCAAACTTTTTACTCACAGCTCCTAGAGCTCCAACTACAACTGGGACTATTTCTACCTTACTCATCATATTTTCTCCTTCCTTCTTTCCGACTCTGTTGTCTCCCGGGATATCGTTTATCAGGCATTTCCGTTCTTTTTTTGTCTACTATGATTACAGGTATATCTGGTCTCATACATTGGTCACACTGAATCATAAAATCCTAAAGTATTATCAGATTTGATTCCACCACTCCTTCGGGGTATGCTCGTACCATTTGTCCATGACTCTTTCTAGGCCATATTTTCCACATAGTGTCCAATGAATAATCCTTGCAACATTGTCATGGCGTCGTTTTTTCTCGCTTTGTACATTCACTTTGTACATTTCAAGCTTTGTACATTCACTGAATAGGTGTCCCACGCTTTCTCCCTTTTCTCCACAGAGCCTGCACAACGGTGATTCTATTCTAATATTATTATTTTAAAAAAATTATTATTATTATTATTACTTCATGGTGAGCGGTTTAAATACGGTTTTCTCCACAGAGCCTGCACAACGGTGATTCTATTCTAATATTATTATTATTATTATTTAAAAAAAATTATTATTATTATTATTATTATTATTATTACTTCATGGTGAGCGGTTTAAATACGGTTTTCTCCACAGAGCCTGTACAACGGTGATTCTATTCTAATAATATTATTATTATTATTATTTAAAAAAAATTATTATTATTATTATTATTATTATTATTATTACTTCATGGTGAGCGGTTTAAATACGGTTTTCTCCACAGAGCCTGTACAACGGTGATTCTATTCTAATAATATTATTATTATTATTATTTAAAAAAAATTATTATTATTATTATTATTATTATTATTATTACTTCATGGCGAGCGGTTTAAATACGGTTTTCTCCACAGAGCCTGCACAACGGTGATTCTATTCTAATAATAATATTATTATTATTATTATTATTATTATTTAAAAAAAATTATTATTATTATTGCTAGTATTACATCATGGCGAGCGGTTTAAATACGGCGAGCGCGATAGCTAATACAACAAGAAGGCCAGGAAGGTTAAAATGGACTGAGCAAATGAACCGAGATTGTTTGGATTGCAAAAGGAATGCCCTTATCATGGTTTCGTCGGTGAATCCGCCTCTAAACGAGAATGGGAGAAAAAAGGCTATATCAAAGTCATGAAGGAGCTATGGGAGAGACGAGGTTATGCAAACCTAGGATTGACGAGTCAAAACCTAAGAGATCAAGCAGCAAGACTAGAGAAAACATTGGGAAACTTGTCGGAGAATACTAGTGGTAATGGAGATATTAGATTAGAGAGTGAGGTAGCGAACTCAGCGAGAGAATGTCGAAGCGTTGATAACACCAAATGCAAATTCGGGAACTTTGAGCCTAAATTTGCATGAAACGGTTGACAGGCGACAAACAAGAAATTCCCATGGGTCTGACAACCAACTCGAAGACGATACACAAGAAAAGGTAACTGAAGAAAGAGCCCTAACGCGTTTTCCAGAATATAACCCAGTGAACAAACCTACTATATGGTTGAATGGGGAAAAGATAGCGATGGTGGCCCGATAATAATCCAAACATCATGCATTACACAGGCATGTAATGAAATCATATGATGGAGAATGGGCGGTCTAAGACTCATAAATCCATGCGAAGAAGCAGCCACAGAGTACGCAGCATCGATACAGATAACAACACCTCTGGTGGAAAGAATTACATCGCAGACACAAGAATTGCCGGATAACTCACTCATACAAGAATTGAAGAAAATAGCGAGAAAGGGGAAAAACTATGCTTTAAATGAAAAAGTTAAGTTTCTGGAAAAAAAAAGATCACTGGAATTTGCAGCCGAAAAAGGAGCTTCTACTTGGCTAACAGTAATTCCAATTTCAGAGATGAACTTCAACTTAAATAAGAGGGAATTCCGTGATGCCTTAAACCTAAGATATGATTGGAGTATAATAATAATAATAATAATACAAATACTTATATAGCGCTTATAACAAGGTTTCTAAGCGCTTTACAACTCAATAAATCCAAAACTAATCTATTTTACAACCAGTGGCTAAAAATACACAGAATAATAATTACTAACTATAATAGAAAATACTCAATTAAAAGTGTTTCTAAAAAGAAACGTTTTAAGGTCTCTTTTAAATTGCTCAACTGTCAATACAGTTACAATGTTCCTGGGCAAGGAGTTCCACAAGGTTGGGGCGGCTATACTAAAAGCACTATCCCCATAAGTCTTGGTATTAGATCTAGGTAAACATAGCAAATTAGCTGAAGAAGATCTAAGCTGCCTAGAAGGTCTATAGCAAGTCAACATTTCAGTGACATAACCAGGAGCTAAGTTATGTAATGCCTTAAATGTAATAAGTAACAACTTAAAAATTATACGTTGCTCTACCGGAAGCCAGTGGAGTTCTTTTAGTACAGGTGTTATATGCTCAAACTTTCCAGTAAATGTAAGAAGACGTGCAGCCGAATTTTGGACATACTGAAGTTTATGTAACGACAGTTTATTGATACCATATAAAAGAGAATTACAGTGATCTAACCTAGAAGTAATAAGTGCGTGAATAAAGATCTTATTTGAGTCAAAACTTAAATACTTTCTAATTTTTGCTAAACACCTCAATTGATAGAATGAGGACTTACAAACAGCATTTACATGATCAGACATGCTAAGATATTTATCAATAACTACACCTATATTTCTAGCAGAATCACTAGGACTTATAATTTCTCCTATGTCCATAGACTCTACTTTTGGCTCGGCGCGATATTTCGATCCGTTCTGACACATCCATTTTTCGAGCGCAGCAACACAAATCTTGATCTTGTTAACAGCAAAGGCAAGCTCGTCATCACTGGTAAGGCGGAAAGACACGAAAAGCTGGATGTCATCAGCATAAAGATGATATGACATGCCATGTTCACGTAAGATATCACCCAATGGTGCCGTGTACATTAGATAAAGTATTGGGCCCAACACAGACCCTTGAAGCACTCCAGAAACCACATGTTTAACAGCAGATCTAACATTATCTATACAAACAAATTGACGTCGATCACTCAAATAGGAACGAAACCACTGCAGAGCACTTCCAGTTATCCAAAATCTGTTCAACAAACGTGACAAAAGAATCTCGTGATCAACGGTATCAAACGCAGCTGACAAGTCCAAGAGAAGGAGAATGACAGATTCCTTGTTGTCGACTGCACGAAGTAAATCGTTCTTAACACGCAAAAGTGCGGTCTCTGTACTATGATAAAGTTTGTACGCTGACTGATATAGTTCATGCAGACCGTTATTTTATTTATTATTTTATTTTTATTTAATGTTATTTATACACGGTAGGCTTATCAGCTATATTATAATAAAATATTTAAAATTAAAAAGCTGTTTTTCAAAGGGCCGTGTATCTAATTAACAAACAGTTACTAACTAATTAACTTCACCAACTAACTAACTAACTAACTAACTATATTACTTACAATTCAATAGGTTAAAATAATAAAACCATGCAACAATACAAATATAGAACTCTTGCTAAAAAAAAACTAACTATATACAAGTTAAGATAATTTTAATGAAAATGAATTTAATTTACTGAATTCCAGATCATGGCACCTCGATAACTAAAACTTTTTTTCATAGCATTAGTATTCGGTTTGGGTAAGGACAGCTTCTTATTATTACTTCTCAAATCATAACAGTCCCGGTTTACCAACTCAAATAAATTACTTAAATTTGATTTTCCACTGACGCATTTATCAACTAGGGACAATAATTGCTCATCCCTGCGACACTGCAATGTTTTCCATCCTAATTTGGACAAAGTAACAGTGGCTGATGAGTAATAGCTGTCACCAGTAATAATGCGAGCTGCTCTATTCTGTAACTTTTGTAATTTATCTTTTAATTCACCTGAGCAGTTGTCCCAAACAAGGGAACAGTAATCAAAGTGAGGTAGGACTAGAGCTTGATATAATTTCTTTATACTATCCTTACTGACTACATCTTTAGCTCTTCGTAGGATTCCTATTCCTTTTGATATTTTTTTGGATACATGATCAACATGGGTTCTCCATGTTATTTTTTCATCAATAAAAACACCCAGAGTTTTTGTGGTAGTCACACGATTAATATTTTGATCGTCAATTTAAAACATTAGGGTCTATTTCAATTCGCGACAATCTCTGTCGAGACCCGATGATCATGTATTCCGTTTTGCTGATATTTAGAGATAATTTATTCGCTAGTAGCCAGTGATGTAAGCTATTTAGTTCTATGTTTAGTTTACTCTCAATATCTTCACCCGAAACACCGGTTACAGTTATATTAGTATCATCAGCAAATATCGCAGGAATGGAATCGTTTAAACAGTTAGGAAGATCATTTATGTAAATCAAAAATAATAGTGGACCCAGATTCGATCCCTGCGGTACTCCAGTTTTTATATTTTTCATGGATGATAATGATCTTCCCACCTTACAAATTTGACTACGATTGCTTAAATAAGAAATGAACCATCGCAACATAATTCCCTTGACACCATATAATTCTAATTTTTTTATTAGTATGTTATGATCAACGGTATCGAATGCTTTTTTGAGGTCTAGAAACATAACCCCGTTAATAAAACCTCGATCAATGTTAATAAGCCAAGTATCGGTGGTACTCAATAAAGACGTGGCAGTAGAGTGGCCTCTACGAAATCCTGATTGATAATGTGTAAAAACCTTATTTCGAATTAAATATGTATTCAATTGCTCAAAAACTAGTTTTTCAAATAACTTAGAAACAACTGATAACACAGAGATTGGTCGATAGTTGCTGCAATCTTCTTTGTCTCCGGATTTGAATATCGGAGAGACACGGGCTTGTTTCCAGTCGTTAGGAAAAATACCCTGAGTTAATGATAAATTAAAAAGTTCAGTTAAAAAAGGCACAATGACTTCCGAAGAATCTTTTAATAACCTTGCGGAGATCTTATCAAGGCCAGAAGCCTTACTCGGTTTCATTTCATTTATAGCCTTAGCGACAAAAAGGTTTGTTATTGTCGAAAATTTAAATTCATTCGAAACAGGTGTGACATATTCAGAAAATGCCCGATCTGTTTCGTTTAGGTTAGAAGACAATTTTTCTCCTATTTCGCTAAAATATACATTTAACGTTTCTGCGATTTCGTTTTCTTTTGTAATAGTGGTATTATCCACTTTAATTGAAGATATCGATGTTGTTTTCGAGCAGCGACCACGACGACCAACAACCATGTCGATGTTTCTCCACATTTCCTTTGGATTGTGTTTATTACCATCTATAGTTTGTAAGCAAAATGTTCTCTTTGCATTTCTAATTAAGCTATTGACACGATTCCGTTGTGTCTTATATGCAATATGAAGGTTATTGCACTTTGATGCAACGGCTCTTTTTTTTAAGTAGTCACGATGGTTCATTTCCCTAATTATAGCTGGGGTTATCCATGGTACGTATTCGCTCCTCACTTTACGAGATCTAAGGGGAGCATGTATTTCTGATATTAGGATAAAAATACTTTTAAAATTATCCCATATCTCATTAGGATCATCTGAGTGGCAATCGCATTTACTAAGAGCATCAAGAAGATCCCTTCTAAAAAGATTATGGTTGTATTTTTTGAAATTTCTACTTTCAACGATCTTTGGATTTTCTTTCGGTATCGATATTTTAAAACAACCATAAATAAGACTATGATCACTGATCCCTATATGTAGTACTCCAGAGGTTAACAATTTATTCGGTTTATTTGTAGCCAAAATATCAATTAAAGATTCATGATTATATGTTATACGAGTAGGATCAGTAATCACTTGCTCAAGTTGAAAGACATTTAAAATATCAATCAACCTATTTGTATGGGTACGATTATCATTTGTTAAGAGATCACAATTTAGATCTCCTGTAAGAATCAACTCTTTATTTTCTTTGTCTAGTTCATTTAAGACCGTTCAATGAAAGATACTCAAGCAGCTGAACAGCCACTGCTTTCTCAGTCGCCTTAGAGATGAACATCAGATTCGACACAGGTCTAAAGTTCGCATAGATATCAAAATCCAAGGACACTTTCTTGAGTAGAGGAGCCAGCGCATCCATTTTCATCTTCAATGGTACACAGGAATTCCTTAAGGATAGATTGATAATATCCATGATAACGGGTAGTAGCAAATTCAGGCATTCACCTAGAACCATAGCCGGTACAGGATCTAGGACACAAGACTTCTTGGATAAGCGCTGAACAATAGTAGTCACATTCTCCAAGGTAACAGGAGAAAACTCACTCAACCGGGACAAGCATTGACATGATTCACCGGGACAATTTGAAGTATTGAGAGTAACAGGTAGACTCGCTCTAATTAATTCGATCTTAGTAGTGAAAAAATTCACAAAGTTATTTACAAGAACTTTAGTTGAGGTGCAAGATGGATAATTCGCAACAGATTTAAGATTCAGTAACTTGTTGAAGTTTCGAAATAAAACCTTTTGATCAAATTGGTTTTCGTTTATTACTGAGGAATAAAAGTTCATCTTGGCTTCAAAGATCATGTCGTTAACACGTTTGCATTGCTGTAGATAGAGCTTTTTGTCTGTCACAATCTGGAATTTACGCCAACGACGTTCCAGCCTACGACGGCGAGTCTTCTCTGCTTTAATCTCATCAGTGTACCACGGCGAAACGGGGCGTGCGATCACTACACGCGATTTTATTGGCGCATGCGCGTCAAGAATGCGTGTCAATACTTGATCATACTGGTCAGCGGCTTCCACCGAATCAGCATACGACTTCGATAATAACCCAGAGTCAGATATATCACTTCGAAATTTGTCAAAATCTATAGAACCAAGCTTACGATACGTCTTTTGAATTTTAATGTTTGGTGGTTTATCCATAGACAGATCACATTGTAAAGCAGAGTGGTCAGAAACACCAAGATTACGCACAACAAAATGAGAAGCTATAGTTTCCTCTTTACGTGTAATAATAAGATCTAAAGTGTGACCGTCCTTGTGTGTTGGACCAGTAATATGCTGTTGGATATTGAAAATTTCCAGCAAGTCCATAAACTTTAAAGCCTGACTATCAGATTTATCGTCCACATGAACATTTAAATCTCCAATTATTACCAGTTTACCAGAGGAAACTACCAACAGTTCCAAAAGAGATGTAAATTCATTCATGAACATAGAAACAGTAAGGCGATTTACTGCAGACGGAGGTGGTCGATAGATTACTATAACCCGTAACGTAGACTTAGTTGATGGTAACGTTAAATCCAAATCCATCATTTCAAAAGATTTGAAACAAATCACAGGACTCTGCTTGATTTTGATGGATTTTTTAAAAAGAAGCCCAACACCCCCACCAACAGTGCCTCTTGGGACATGCTTGAAAACGAACCCATCAGGACACGCTCCCGCTATCAGCCCTTTGATGTGTGTATGTGGAAGACGTTTACTATAGATCACGCAATGATATGTAAATTCAACGTAATACAACGCCACAATGAATTACGAGATCTGGAAGCTGAACTCTTGAACATGGTATGCAACGACGTTGAGATTGAACCCACTCTACAGAATGTCAATGGAGAGACCCTAAACCCGGGAGCAAATATATCTGCTGGAGCGCGGTTAGATGTTCATGCAAGGGGCTTTGGGAAAGATTTGCCTTTTTTAATGTCCGGATTTGTCACCCAAACGCAGAATCTTATGTCCCAAACAAATTTACAGAAAGCACGAAAATGAGAAGAAACGTATGTATGGCAAAAGAGTGGCAGAAATTGAGCAAGGAACGTTGACACCACTCGTTTTCACTACAACCGGAGGAATGGGAGAGGAATGCTTACGATATGACAGCCGACTTGCTGAGTTGATAGCAGACTCACACACAATATCGTGGATAAGAACAAAGATATCATTCTCCATCCTTAGATCTGCCTTGTGTTTAAGAGGCTCGAGAACACTTAGAAGAGTACAATGCAACATTAAAGACATAGACTTAGATATAGAGACCGTGATGGCAAGAATTCATTAGTTTTGTAAATTTTTATTATTATTAGTTATGTTAATACACTGCTGTAGTGAATGTGGGAGAGCTTGGAGTTGATGAGTTGTTTCAACCTATCGAAGAGATTATTATTGAGAAGTTAATTCCTGCCTTAACTGGACGAAGTCACTGTTCCATTGCAGAAAGAAAGATGTTATCATTACCAACAAGACATGGTGGTCTGAATATCGTTAATCCAGTTGAAGAAGCTTGCCATCAATTCCATGCATCCAAAAAGATTACTGAGCCTCTGAAGCAAATGATAATTGAGCAAGCCGATTCGTATCGAAAACCTGATCTAAGCGAGATTAAAACGACGACACGTCGAGAAAAAGCAGAAAATCATGCAAACAAGGCCAATGCCGTCAGAGAAATGCTACCCGCCACAAAACAAAGGTCAATGGATCTCCTAAATGAGAAAGGTTCTTCTTCCTGGCTCACTGTGCTTCCGCTGAAAGAACACGGTTTTAACTTGAATAAGAGCGAGTTCCGTGACGCCCTGTGTCTACGATACGGTTGGCAGCTAAAGAATCTGCCTCAGCACTGCGTGTGTGGTGCTAACTTCTCTACAGACCATGCTATGATCTGTTCACACGGTGGTATGACCATTGTTCGCCATAATGAGGTCCGCGACATCACTGCTGATTGGCTGAGTGCGGTGTGTAACGAAACAGAGAAGGAACCACAGCTACAGCCAATTACGGGTGAAAGCATATATCCGCAGTCTGCAAACCGACAAGACGAGGCTAGATCTGATATAAAGGCTAAAGGTTTCTGGTGTCGCCAACAAAGCGCATTTTTTGACGTAAGGGTGTTCCACCCAAACGCGCCTAGTTATCGCAACACCAGCAGATACAGAAGCCAGGAGAATATGAAAAAGAGAATATGGCGACAGAGTAAGAGAAATAGAGCATGGTACGTTTACACCTTTGATCTTTTCTACAAGTGGTGGTCTGAGCAAAGAAACAACGATTGCTTACAAGAGAATGGCAGAGATGTTAGCAGTCAAGTGGAAATGGGAATATGCTGTCACCTTAGCATGGATGAGATGCCGCCTCTCCTTCGCTCTATTAAGATCAGCCATTGCATGCATGAGAGGGACTAGAAAATCCCCTAATCAAGTGAAAAACAAAAACTTAGAACTCGGTTTGCTGGAGAGCCAGCTACGTTGCTAATGACTTTTCCTTTATATCAGAGTGTGATTTTACTGACATTTTTAATTTTAATCTTTTTAACTGCCATGAGTTTATATGTATTATACTGTTATTAACTTCAATAACTAAATTATTGTAAAATATAGTTATAAATTGTGAAATAAAGTTTATATTATTATTATTATTATTATTATTATTATTATTATTATTATTATTATTATTATTATAAGAGCATGTACCATACTAATCCATAAGAAAGGCAACACAAATGTCCCCTCGAACTTTCGTCCCATAACACTCGAGACAATACCTTTGAAGGTATTTACATCTTGTGTTCGAAATGTAATATATTCCTTCCTTACATCAAATAACCTCATCGAACATAACATACAGAAAGGCTTCACACCTAACTTGTCTGGCACTTTAGAACATACTGCGCAAATGGCCCACATTATTAATAAAGCCCGGATCAATCAACGCTCTCTTATCATCACGCTACTTGATCTCAAAAACGCTTTTGGTGAAGTCCACCACAACCTAGTTCAATCCGTACTTGATTACCACCATATCCCTGACCACATTAAATTTGTTATAAAAAGTTTATACACAGATTTTAAGACTTCGATAATTACATCTAAATTCCGCACTCCTTTTATATCTGTTGGCCGTGGCGTATTGCAAGGAGATTGTCTGAGTCCTCTTATGTTTAATATGTGCTTTAACACGTTTATTCAACATATTAAAGCTGACAAGTACCGTCAATTTGGTTTTTCTTTCAAACTATTAAATCCAATTCATTGGTTCCAGTTTGCTGATGATGCCGCTGTAATTACTGGTCAAGAGTCAGAAAACCAGCATCTTTTAAATCGTTTTTCCATCTGGTGCCAATGGTCAAATATGTTAATCCGGGTTGATAAATGCAGCACTTTTGGAATCAAGAAAGCCATTACAAAGTCAGTACAATACTTGCCAAAACTCCTTATCAACCAAAATCTTATACCAGCGGTTAACATTGGAGAATCATTTCAATACTTAGGACGCTATTTTGATTTTAGCATGTCGAATCAA
The DNA here is from genome assembly GCA_035772405.1 of Chrysogorgia sp. JL179-B06. Taxonomy (NCBI): domain Eukaryota; kingdom Metazoa; phylum Cnidaria; class Anthozoa; order Scleralcyonacea; family Chrysogorgiidae; genus Chrysogorgia; species Chrysogorgia sp. JL179-B06. Next base: position 1,913,702 of record JAYKKM010000496.1, on the reverse strand, counting down.
AATAATAAGACTGAGCTGACTACTCTCGTTGATGAAATAATGTCTGACATTGACTCAAAACCACTTCACCCAAAAAATAAACTTCTCCTGTATAGTCGCTACGTCTTATCAAAATTATCCTGGCATTTCACCGTTGCTACACTGTCCAATACTTGGATTTCTGAAAATATTGATTCTGTAGTCAACCGATACATCCGTAAATGGCTTGAAATACCAATATCAGGAACACTAAGTACTATATATCTGACACGTAACAAATTTGGTCAAAGTATCTATCCTCCATCAGTAAAATTTTTTCAATGCCAAACTGTTCTACGCAAAGCCTTAAAATATTCTCCAAATGAAGCAATTAACGAACTGTGGAAATCCACTAATAATCATACTAATATTCAATACGACGTCTATAACTCTACTAAAGAAGTTCTGAAAGATTTCCGTTCTGGGCATGAAGATAGACTTCGAAACCACTTGACTTGTCAGGGATCCTTTTTCTCTAACGTTACAAAGTTCTCTTTATCACAGCTTAACAAGGTGTGGTCAATTGCTCAATCAAAAATGCCAAAAAACATTTATAACTTTACTATTCGTTATGTGAACAATTCTCTTCCGACATGCAAAAACCTTCACAGATGGGGAATATCTTCAAGTCCAGAATGCTCCTTTTGTCTGAGCCCAGAAACACTACTACATGTTGTTGCTGGTTGTCAATCGTATCTTGAACGTTTTACATGGAGGCACAATTCAATTCTTAACTTTCTTGCAAATACCTTTCAAACTGTTAACGGTTCAAACCTCTTTGTCGATCTACCTGGATTCAAAAGCCCATCTATCCTAACTGGTGACACGTATCGTCCAGATTTGCTATTGCAATGTTCAAACGGCTGTCTTTATGTTCTCGAACTTACTGTTGGTTTTGAATCAAACCTTCAAAACAACGTCAAACGGAAAGAAGAAAAATATAGTGAACTAGTAAAACAGCAAAGTGAACATTTTAATGAAGTTAAATTTATAAATCTCTCCATGAGCTCCCTAGGTGTTTTTGCGAATGAGTGTTCTACTTTTTTAGATATGCTAGACAAGGTTGGTCTTGATAACAAGCACCAAATGTACTGCGTAAGGAAAATGATGACTACAGCTATCAGAACTACATATTACATTTTCTGCTGCCGAAATAAGGAATGGGGAAATCCCGAATTATTAGCTTTTTGAAATATTTGTATATAAATTTGCATGTTTTATTATAATATAGTCATTAGTTGTTATTATATATTATTAGTTGTGATTCAAGTAGCCAATTGTAAATTACCTTAATAAGCGAGATTTATAATTGTATATGTAGAAAAGAAAAACATTTAATAAAGTTTCCATTATTATTATTATTATTATTATTATTATTACTTACATAGATTGTCTTTCTGTTTCCTTAGGAAGTTCTGGTGGTAAAGGGGGATTATACGACAATGGTGGAGTTGGAGGAGGTATTTTGTTTCTTAATGTTTCTGACCGTGTTACTGTGAACGGTGAACTTCGAGTTAATGGAGAAAACGCCCCAGAATCCTACGCCGGGGGTGGCAGTGGTGGAAGTTTATACCTGGTGACAAAACAATTTGACGGGAATGGGTTAATTCAGGTAATATTTTATGGGATATTCATCCACGTTTTCAGCAAAAATGAACGAGAATTTCCTTGTTAGCAAATGTGTGAATGTAAATCTCGATAACCTACGAACAAAAGGAGTCTGAATAATTTAATATTCAAACTTATAAGGTTCAAAATAAAAATAATATTACTACAGGGTGTACAACATTTACGAAGCCCTGCTTGTCATTATTGAACAATAAAAATTAATCAAATTGTTCTGGTTTATTGTGACTGCAAGTCTCGACATGTCAAATATTTATTGAAGCGCGATGTTAAATACTAATGCCCTGCACAAAACTCGAATAAATCCATAACGTTTTTTTTTTTAATTATAAAGTATCATACCGTGGATTTTCCCACATGCGTTATCCACGTTATCAGGTAACCATAATATCAAATTGCCCGACCAGAGATTGTACCATTCGCGAGGGAACAATATCACGAACATTTCAGTGCAAAAAAGCTATTGTCCATATGTTGACATCATTTACCTAGCTACATTAGAAATTAATAATACCGAGATAGAGCAAAAATGTAGAATAATTACTGTTCTAATTCCTTTTGCGTTTCTGTATGTTGTTTTCGAACGAGTGAAAGATTCACTTTCAGATTTTACAAAGTTTCTTGCTGTCATTAAAAGTTTTCTTATCTTATACAGGCTAATGGTGGTAATTTGTCTAGTAGATGGGCAATAGGTGGTGGAGGATCAGGTGGTAGAATAGCACTGTATTATAAAGAAATGGATTATGATGGTTTGTTAGAAGCTTATGGTGGGCTTGGAAAAGATGAGTATGGATCAGCTGGGACAATATATCATCATCAAGTAATCACAAATAACACCATTCCTCGACGCAGTTTGTACGTCAATAACAAAGCTCATTGCCCGCAGACACAACGTGTGAATCAGGTAATAGTGTCCATAATATATTAATTATCAAGTTGCTATCAACCAGTTCTGTCTTCTCTATTTTCGTCTGTTTAATCAACAACATTGCAAATGTTAATAAATATGTTGTTACTTTATAGTTTATTCCTGCAGTAGTTGTTGTTTTTGTTGGTCGATTATGAAGATTGTTGTTGTTGTTTTGTCGTCGTCGTCGTCGTAGTTGTAGTTGTAGTCGTAGTCGTAGTAGTCGTCGTGGTCGTTGTTGTCGTTACTGCAATACTGCGTGGGGTGACTATTGACGATAATTTTCTATACTATTATTTCGTTTTTCAATTTCTCAAGAATTGTTATTATTATTTATTTTTGTTGCATATTTTTTGTTTTTTATACATGTTTTTTTGCATAGATGTTTTTATTGTCCACCTTTTAGTTTCCGGAGCCATTGAAACTATCAGATATGTCTGGAGGATTTACTTCTACAACGTACAAAACATTAAATGGCATAACAATTTCAACAACTGGGTTATCCCACACGATAACATACCCACTGGCTAATCTCGTGGACAAAAGGTTAAACACGTGGTATGCTACTACGTCTTCAAGGGCCAAGATCACGATAGCGTTTGCCCAAAATACGTATGTGTATCGTTTAAGAATATTTCCGGTAAGTTTATAAACAGTAACACCGATGTTAACCACGTAAATCACTACAATAGCCTAGCGTCTGGCTGCTATTAATAGCTCAAAATGCGGACAAACAAACCAAATTTAACTCACAAATGATTGCAAATGAGCTATTTTCTTTTGTTATGGCCGCAAGAATTATGGGTAAAAGCGGCAAACATGGATACTGACGCCATCTCGACGGAGTGCTATTGCTTTATTGCGATGCTGCGAAATCGGCTAAACGTTAAATTGCAAATTTCATAAGAGAAATATTTTAATATTTATGTCAGCATACTGTAGGACATAATCTATATTTTAAAAGTCAGTTAACTGCTGTGTCAAAACATTATTGAAAAAAATTAAAAAAGCATCAATAATTTCAATTTCAATAGAATCATTACTTGATCTGTTTTACGCTTAATATCCATAGGCGTACCAGGCGGTGAGCAGGGGGGCAATTACCCCCTACAACGTTTTAAAAATGAAAATTTCGAGCACTTTTTGAAATAAATTTCGGGTAAATTCGGGGAATATTGCTGTTAAATATTCATGAAAAATTATATTTTGAACTGTTTTAATATTAAAGTAATATTAAAGAGTTGTTTTGCAGTCGCCCGGTTTTAAAATTATACTAAGGGCTATATCACATACGATAAATGAAGTACTCCCCTATTTTGGTGAGGAAACCGCTGAAAAACTAGTCCCATGTAAAGTTGGGCCTGCCATGCTGCATCCCATGTCCTGACGTCACAATTTCAACACTATTTTGGTTATTCTCTAGGTACAAAACTAACCCTTACCCTAAATCAAATCCCATCCGATGATCGACAGTTTTCGAGCAAAAATGTTTCCCCCCCAAACTTAGCTGGTCAGGTACGCCTATGTTAATATCAAAATCTTTATTATAGACATGTGTCTCTGGATTTCGTGTTTCTTACCGTGTTTACACTGTTGGACTTCATGGAAAGGTATCTCGTACACCAACACAAATCTCAACTCGTGGGTGCTTTAATACTGGTGTATTCCAAGACATATTGATCAAAACTAACTTGAGCTCAATAGAAATACAGTTATCTTCCCTTGAAAAATATTCATCATTGTCTGAGATCCAGTTGTTTATTGGACAAGAAAATACCGTTTTCCAAGCTTCAAACCTGGTTCAGGATAGCAGCAAAACATGGCTAGTCCCAGATAAAAATAATCCTCAGGGATTCCAGTTTGAATTCATGGAAATAAGTGGTTGTGCACACGTGGGTTTGTTGTCATTACCAACATTCGACAGTAGTTTGATGGTTGGTGAGTTAAGTGGTGATCATACTGGAACACTCCATATTGGTGCTCAACAAATTATCAACATAACAGTTCCACACTCGACGGTGATACCATTTAATATACAGACCTATAAGGTATGAAGAACTTCATATTATGTATTATGTATTATGTATTATGCATTATGCATTATGCATTATGTATTATGTATTATGTATCATGTATTATGTATTATGTATTATGTAATAGATCAAACACGAGACTGTTTCATGCGATATCCAAACACCGAGAAGTGGGTTGGAAAAAACGAAGCCGAATATTCTTTTAACCGACTTTGATGTGTTTGGATAGTGGATGGAACACTCTTTCGAATGTTTGATCTAGCTTTTCAGACGAATCCCTTTTTAAGAGAAAATCGAGAAGAAAGTTGGGTTAATTTATTTAAGTTCTTCTTCACATATTCAAACATCCGTCTCCGTAATGATTACCTTTGTTATTATCTTATGAATAATGACGTTAAGGACCTCCAAATCATTGATTGTGAACCGGCCATTTGTCAGTTAAAACCGTTTGCAACTTTTTAGTATTATTTGATGCACGTTGTTTGCGTATTAAACAATATAACTTAAGTTCTTCACATAATGCACATCCATTCGAAGTCCAAACTTGATTCGGTGCCATATAGTTTGTTTGATTTAAAAATTCATTTTTATTCATTCATTTTTATGATTACATGATTTAATGAATGTAGTGAGACAAAACCTTCTCGGCACCGGAATAGTGCGAGTACCAAGAAGTCGTATATGTCCCACTAATACTCACTCTAATCAGGCGCGGATCCAGACTGTCGCGAATGTCGCTCGAGCGATAGTCAGAAATTTCAGATAAAAAATGCAAAGCAAAAAAAGACTTAAATGTCTAAGCAACTAGGTATTAGTCTGCAAGTGAACAGCGTGATTCAGTCTCGCCAAGTATACACGCAAGCTACACGCATTTGTTATAGCTTCATATTTACGTGAGCTACAGTGGATTGAACAGTGGATTGAACAGTGGATTGAGGTCAAGCCAATTAGAATTCGAGTTGACTATCGCTCAGATATGACTGAAGCGACACTGACCAGGTCCAACCAATGAGACGTCCAGTTGACTATCGCTCAGCTATAGAAACCTCTATTTTTATTTTTGACATTATTACGTCACCCATACTATCTATCTATCGCGCGCGTTGATTTCGTGGTCCATCTGACCTGAAGAAGGATACATGATACATCGTCTGAAATGTCAGCCATTAATATACGTAAGTACTCTTACTTAAGTGTTTTTCGACACATTGAAGTTCTCTTATTTCTCCTTTTCATATTATATCCAGTTCTTTTGAGAACTTACCAGCTTTCATAATTTTTCTAAATTATCTGGTCCGCAGTTAAAATGCCAAGTCGATTAATCGAATAAATCTTGACTGTGGTTAAATATTATTCTTTAATCTTTAATCTTTAATTTTATTATTTTAACACGGTAGCCTTTCAGCGCGAGCTGATTTTCAAAGGGCCGTGTATACAATACATAAATATAAATATTATACATATAAGAATCTACACATTTCACAGAATATTACAATTAAAAAATTAAATTAATTTAATCTAATATAATCACTTAAATGCCTCTTAAAAGATGATACTGATTGTATTAATTGATCAGTCAGTTCACTCGGAAGTCGTTCCATGATTTAGCAGCTCTGTAGGAAAAGCTTCTTTTTAGGAAATTTGTTTTAGGTTTTGCCAAAGAGAGTTTAACATTATTACTTCGTAAGTTGTAATTCTCATTTTCACATTTAGTGAATAACTTAACAAGATATTTTGGTAATTTTCCTGTTAAAGCTTTAAATGTCATGATAGTTTCACGATTTTTTAAATTCTTCTCGTAATATAATTCTATTCGTAATGCAGATAACTCGTTTAAGTCTGGCGCCCGCGCATTATTTATTTAATGCAAATAATTCCATAAACTAATAATATTCAGAGGTGTATGACGTTTGTGTCTTCATATGACGCCACATCATGTGACCCCAGCGTTGAGCGATCATGCATGTGTTAAACCGCCAGAAAGAGCAGCTTTCAGGTCAGACGGATTACAAATTTCCCCCTAGTCGATAGCGTAGCAGAAATGCAGTAAGAATTGCGGAATGTTTTACCAGATGTACTGAATGTGGAGATATACAACAACAGCATCAGTACAGATTGCTTGTCATGCAAATGTTTCAATTCCCAAAGGGGAACAGATAAAGACAATCACTTAGATTAATGTCGCAAAGGCTACTTCGCGTAAAGATAGATAACTTTATTTAAACAGGCTTACAACGTCAACAAAAGCTGGTTTCCACGAAGGGCGTGTACAACAATAGAGACAAATAAAACAGTATAAAGTACCTAGTAAGCGCTCTAATATAGTTGTATTCTGTTAAAGTAATATTCAGTTAACGTAATTACCAATAACAAGAACAGGGCGAGGGTTTTCCCCGCGAAGTGGATTCATTGCTGGAAAAAGTTTCGGATTAAGAAACTGAATCAGCATTTGTGTTAAATCGTTGCCCTGCCTCCAGAATATCCAACGCAAGCGTCCCTTCACTCGATATTGCTAATATCACGTAATGGTGGGGAACCCAACTTGCATAGCTGTAATCTTTAACAACAGCTGGTGTTCCACGAGGACTATATCGATATAGCGAAGCGCGCGGTAATGATGTCAGTATGTATGTTTGTCTGAGTTTGCTATAATTATTGCATTCCAAACAATAGAAAAAGGTCGTTAGGAATCCCTTGAGAGTCAATTTCGGTTTGTCTGTCTGAGTTTTGGTTCTATAAATAGTTAACGCGCTCCGCTATTGCCGAGCGATTCGTTTGTCCTATACCAGCTAGAAAAGAATAATCAGGACCGTTATCACACAGTGGAAAATCTGATTTTAAGTATAGGTAGTAAAATTGATGTAACTTTACAACTGACAATGCCTGTTTCATCCAGGAAAACCAGTTGGTTAAAAATGCTAATTTAGACGTTCATTTTGCTAATACGCAGTTCGCTACACCTATCCAAGACGTTTGCATACATCATACATGAATGTTTTCATTCGTAAATAAATAGTTTCATTCAGTGTTCACACGAGAAAAGAAATGGCAAATACAGTACGACTCATGAGTAAGATTTTAATAATTGTTGTTGCCTTCTTGCGTGTAATTCCAAGCATGTGTATAGCTTTAAGTCTCTGCATTAAATGCAGAACTAGTCACTATAATATTGAATTGATTAATTTAGTTGCTATTTCATGTAACTGAAATTAGGATTTTGAAAGATAGAATCCATAATAACGTACTCCTCCTGCAGATATAATGTTATACTTCCACTTAAACGACAAAGGCAACAAGGTCTTACATCACCTGTGTTAAAGAACATATACAGTAGACAGTTTTCGGACAAACAAATAGCTACGAATGTTGATAAACCATTCTCCATCTCAAGTCATCCGCCTATGGTCGTGGCATCTTGCGTTATTTGTCAAATACCGCAGTTCCTTTGCCTGTACGGTTGCCAATGCTATATATATATATATATATATATATATATATATATATATATATATATATATATATATATATATATATATATATTTTAATCTCCAACAATATATATATATATATATATATATATATATATATATATATATATATATATATATATATATATATATATATATATATATATTATATATATATATATATATATATATATATAATATATATTGTTGGAGATTAAAATGAGCTTTTGGGGGGTTTTTTCTTTTAGAATTCATCCCTGGTTCTGCCAGACGAAACCCATATCTCAAAAAGCGTACTAGTTGCGCAAGGAAAAATATATGGTTTGAAGAGGCTGCGTATTGATGAAGACGGAAGGTTTGATATGTTTCCCGAAGCCAGCGTAAACACTCCAACTCCAAGTACGTTGAACCTGGACAGTCTACATGTCTACACAGGTGGTTCCTTCCGTCAATATTTGGGTGATTTACCTATTAACTTATTAACTATTAAGTTGTTGAATGATTTCGTAGTCAACGCATATGGTACTGTTGATATATGTGGTATTGCTGTTCAAGCTAAGACAATTCAACTGGATACTTCGTCAGTACTGACTGCACGTGGTCGTGGTTATAGCTCAACCAAAGGGCCTGGTTCTGGAGTATCATCTCTACGTGGTGGATCAGGAGGGGGACATGGAGGAACAGGAGGACGTGGAGCTCAATTAAGGGTCGGTGTGTCCTATGACTCGGTAACGAACCCTACCCAGTATGGAAGTGGAGGCGGACGTGGATCTCAAGATCTGGTATACTTTTTAGCTTATGATGTTATATTTCCGTAGCAAACAAATATCGTATCAACGCTAAGGTTTTGGAAAATACATTAAAACAACGAATAAAAATATAGATATTCCCATTTTGCCATATTTAATTATCGGAAAAGATCATGGTTTTCAATTGACTTACAAATATTGTAATGGTTTGAAATGTAACAAGATGCAAGCGAAGACGAAGTTTAAAAAGAAACTTGAAATTTGACAATAGTAAAAAAGTCACTCTACTTTTTTACTATTGTCAAATATAGTTTCTTCGTAGACACAGTGTTTTGGATATATAGCAAAGTTAAAAGGTGGTAAACTGCCAAGATTTTTAGTGACGAAATACTACTGACGTTTCAAGCGGAGCCCTTCATCAGAATAATTACTCTGATGAAGGCTCCGCTCGAAACGTCAGTATTTCGTCACTAAAAATCTTGGGAGTTTACCACGGACCTTTTCACTTTGTTACATTTGAAATGTTTTGCACATAAATAATTCGTGTATGTAAAACCGTTTATAGCAATTTGCATGTACAATATCTGATCTGCCATATTTGGGTTTTTTCTTTACTTACAATTTTTCTGTTTATTTCTTTTATCGATTAAAGCCGGGAGGTGATGGTGGTGGTGTTGTCGTTTTAAGAGCTGAGTTTATCATCGACGTTGACGGAAGTATTGACGTTAGTGGTAGTCATGGTAAATCCGGTAGTGGTGGCGGAAGTGGTGGGAGTTTAACTCTAGAGACCAAGAGGCTGATGGGTAAAGGTCAACTAACTTGTAATGGCGGGAGTTCATCGAGTAATGGTGGAGGGGGTAGTGGTGGACGAGTGGCCATTTATTGCAACGAAACAGAGTTTAGTGGGAATATAAATGCACGTGGTGGAGCAAGCGAAGTCGAAGGTGGAGGATCGGGAACTATTTATAAAATGATTATCAATGGCAAGAAAATTAAACGAACTCTTGAGATAAACAATGGTGGATTAACCCCAATTGATAAATATCTGGTTAGCGCGAATCAGCATGAAAATGGTGGAAAGTCTTGGGTAGAAGTTCAGTCGCCCGCTGACTTGTATTATGACGAATTGCGTCTGTTTGGTGGGGCACATGTTTCGTTTGTCCAGAATGTATCTGGAATGATAATTGTAGAGAAATTTGTTGGAGATAACACAGGGATTATTCATATCCAAAATGGAGATAAAGTATATTTAAAATCTGCTGCTATACAGTTTCCATCGTGGTTCCGTGTTTATGAAGGAGGTTATTTAGCTCTTCCTAATATCGTCCATCTTAATTATTTTGGCTACAAAGAGCTGTTTGTTGATGGTTCCCTTGGATACATGAAAGAATTTCGTATTGGAACCAAAGTTTCAGTCATACTTGGAAGCAAGGTAAATAACCTTAGAATCTTATATTAACGACAAACATATTATTATAGCTTAGCTTATGGTGTACTGTAATGTGTAAATTCATCAGAGTTATGTTGCGCTGCTCTTACACTACATTTTTAATAAAGGACAATTCTCAGATCACAGCTCCCCTTTCCTGGAATTAATGATCTGCAATCAACCCGAATTGATAGCTTTACAAGCAGAAAATACACGTAGTAGTGGCATTATTTCCAAAACATCTTGATGAATTAAAAACTTTAATAATGAAGAAACCAGTTGATGTAGTAAACATTATTGGCCACATTATGTTCAAAACGATAAAGCCAGGGATGGTTAGCGGTGTTGCCCTTTCCATAAGGGATGTTTTAAGTTATTAACAAAGTAAAATATGTCCCCTGCAACTTATAGAAGCCGTATGTAGTGCATGTTGTAATAATTAAACCCAGATCTAAGCCTATACTCTCTACCATATATCGACTTCCCAGTTCGGGATCTGACTTTATGGATTTTTTGAAACCTATTTACCACACTAGATAAGGCACAAGGAACTATTAGTAATAGGTAATCTTAATTCTGATCTTTCCCTGAGTGTTTCACAACCTCAATCCAACAGCCTCACTGCATGAGCTATGTAATTTTTTCAACACTTGCGTGTTAACGCACGACGCAACACCCACTCACACTAATTATGACACAAACAATCGATGACGTAATGAACCAGATATATATATATATATATATATATATATATATATATATATATATATATATATATATATATATAGTGAAAGTGGTCTTACCTCAAAATGATAAAAGCCGCAACTGTCAGTTTCACGCAAGGCGATCTTCAGGCGAAGATTCGCCTGAAGATCGCCTTGCGTGAAACTGACAGCCGCATCGCCTGAAGATCGCCTTGCGTGAAACTGACAGTTGCGGCTTTTATCATTTTGAGGTAAGACCACTTTCACTATATATTCGCTCTACCTTTGTGGTATTGAGCACTTTCAACGTTCCGTGAACAACATCACATTCGTTTCAGTATATATATATATATATATATATATAGATTTTCGCTTACCTCAAAACTGGTCTGCTACAACTTGTTTCATCTGTAAAAAGAATCTTCAGGCAGTTTATATATATATATATATAGGTAATATTTGGCATTTCACTCGATCAAACTACATGTTGAAAGGATTTGTGGTGAAGGAAAATTTCGAGTGTTGAAATACATACATTTTTAAGACCAAACCGGGACCAGTTGCGAAAAATGCAACTTAGCGGCCTTCCGGTAGGAATTGAACCCGCGACCCTGCGATTGCTAGTGCAGTGCTCTGACCACTGAGCTACGGAAGCCGTTGCCGAGAGCCTAGTCACGAGTTCTGTATATATGGTAGTAATGCCGGGATAAGATTCTGGGTTATTATAGGTAATATTTGGCATTTCACTCGATCAAACTACATGTTGAAAGGATTTGTGGTGAAGGAAAATTTCGAGTGTTGAAATACATACATTTTTAAGACCAAACCGGGACCAGTTGCGAAAAATGCAACTTAGCGGCCTTCCGGTAGGAATTGAACCCGCGACCCTGCGATTGCTAGTGCAGTGCTCTGACCACTGAGCTACTGAAGCCGTTGCCGAGAGCCTAGTCACGAGTTCTGTATATATGGTGGTAATGCCGGGATAAGATTCTGGGTTATTATAGGTAATATTTGGCATTTCACTCGATCAAACTACATGTTGAAAGGATTTGTGGTGAAGGAAAATTTCGAGTGTTGAAATACATACATTTTTAAGACCAAACCGGGACCAGTTGCGAAAAATGCAACTTAGCGGCCTTCCGGTAGGAATTGAACCCGCGACCCTGCGATTGCTAGTGCAGTGCTCTGACCACTGAGCTACGGAAGCCGTTGCCGAGAGCCTAGTCACGAGTTCTGTATATATGGTAGTAATGCCGGGATAAGATTCTGGGTTATTATAGGTAATATTTGGCATTTCACTCGATCAAACTACATGTTGAAAGGATTTGTGGTGAAGGAAAATTTCGAGTGTTGAAATACATACATTTTTAAGACCAAACCGGGACCAGTTGCGAAAAATGCAACTTAGCGGCCTTCCGGTAGCAACTAGGCTCGTGACTAGGCTCTCGGCAACGGGTTCAATTCGGGTTCAATTCCTACCGGAAGGCCGCTAAGTTGCATTTTTCGCAACTGGTCCCGGTTTGGTCTTAAAAATGTATGTATTTCAACACTCGAAATTTTCCTTCACCACAAATCCTTTCAACATGTAGTTTGATCGAGTGAAATGCCAAATATTACCTATAATAACCCAGAATCTTATCCCGGCATTACCACCATATATACAGAACTCGTGACTAGGCTCTCGGCAACGGCTTCCGTAGCTCAGTGGTCAGAGCACTGCACTAGCAATCGCAGGGTCGCGGGTTCAATTCCTACCGGAAGGCCGCTAAGTTGCATTTTTCGCAACTGGTCCCGGTTTGGTCTTAAAAATGTATGTATTTCAACACTCGAAATTTTCCTTCACCACAAATCCTTTCAACATGTAGTTTGATCGAGTGAAATGCCAAATATTACCTATAATAACCCAGAATCTTATCCCGGCATTACCACCATATATACAGAACTCGTGACTAGGCTCTCGGCAACGGCTTCCGTAGCTCAGTGGTCAGAGCACTGCACTAGCAATCGCAGGGTCGCGGGTTCAATTCCTACCGGAAGGCCGCTAAGTTGCATTTTTCGCAACTGGTCCCGGTTTGGTCTTAAAAATGTATGTATTTCAACACTCGAAATTTTCCTTCACCACAAATCCTTTCAACATGTAGTTTGATCGAGTGAAATGCCAAATATTACCTATAATAACCCAGAATCTTATCCCGGCATTACCACCATATATACAGAACTCGTGACTAGGCTCTCGGCAACGGCTTCCGTAGCTCAGTGGTCAGAGCACTGCACTAGCAATCGCAGGGTCGCGGGTTCAATTCCTACCGGAAGGCCGCTAAGTTGCATTTTTCGCAACTGGTCCCGGTTTGGTCTTAAAAATGTATGTATTTCAACACTCGAAATTTTCCTTCACCACAAATCCTTTCTCTCTCTCTATATATATATATATATATATATATATATATATATATATATATATATATATATATATATATATATATATATATATATATATATAGTACAATATCTACAGACACGTGTTTCGCTGTTCCACAGCTCATCAGTTCTAGATATGGGCATGAGTACCAATTATACACAAACGATTGCCAGTGACAACCGCTTGTGGGATAAACAGCGGTCATGCGCACATCCAGAGAGCGTGAAGCGGTATAGGGCCAGAGTGCTCAAACTACCACAAGGGTAGTGGGCGTTGCATTATCGCTAAAGGACACCTACACCAACTTCACAGAGTGCTCAACAACACCGAAGTGAAGGAGCGTAATAGTACAATATCTACAGACACGTGTTTCGCTGTTCCACAGCTCATCAGTGTAGCTTGGTACAATCTAGATATGGGCATGAGTACCAATTATACACAAACGATTGCCAGTGACAACCGCTTGTGGGATAAACAGCGGTCATGCGCACATCCAGAGAGCGTGAAGCGGTATAGGGCCAGAGTGCTCAAACTACCACAAGGGTAGTGGGCGTTGCATTATCGCTAAAGGACACCTACACCAACTTCATAGAGTGCTCAACAACACCGAAGTGAAGGAGCGTAATATATATATATATATATATATATATATATATATATATATATATATATATATATATATATATATAATATATATATATATATATATATATATATATATATATATATATATATATATATATATATATATATAAGGATTTATGATGAAGGAAAATTTCGAGTGTGGAAATATATACATTTTAAGACCAAACCGGTACCAGTTGCGAAAAATGCAACTTAGCGGCCTTCCGGCTGGAATTGAACCCGCGACCCTGCGATTGCTAGTGCAGCGCTCTGACCACTGAGCTACGGAAGCCGTTGCCGAGAGCCTAGTCACGAGTTCTGTATATAATTATAGTGGTGGTAATGCCGGGATAAGATTAGGATTCTGGGTATATTACAAGTAATATTTGGCATTTCACTCGATTAAACAACAGGTAATAAGGATTTATGATGAAGGAAAATTTCGAGTGTGTTTAATCGAGTGAAATGCCAAATATTACTTGTAATATACCCAGAATCTTAATCTTATCCCGGCATTACCACCACTATAATTATATACAGAACTCGTGACTAGGATCTCGGCAACGGCTTCCGTAGCTCAGTGGTCAGAGCGCTGCACTAGCAATCGCAGGGTCGCGGGTTCAATTCCAGCCGGAAGGCCGCTAAGTTGCATTTTTCGCAACTGGTACCGGTTTGGTCTTAAAATGTATATATTTCCACACTCGAAATTTTCCTTCATCATAAATCCTTATTACCTGTTGTTTAATCGAGTGAAATGCCAAATATTACTTGTAATATACCCAGAATCTTAATCTTATCCCGGCATTACCACCACTATAATTATATACAGAACTCGTGACTAGGCTCTCGGCAACGGCTTCCGTAGCTCAGTGGTCAGAGCGCTGCACTAGCAATCGCAGGGTCGCGGGTTCAATTCCAGCCGGAAGGCCGCTAAGTTGCATTTTTCGCAACTGGTACCGGTTTGGTCTTAAAATGTATATATTTCCACACTCGAAATTTTCCTTCATCATAAATCCTTATTACCTGTTGTTTAATCGAGTGAAATGCCAAATATTACTTGTAATATACCCAGAATCTTAATCTTATCCCGGCATTACCACCACTATAATTATATACAGAACTCGTGACTAGGCTCTCGGCAACGGCTTCCGTAGCTCAGTGGTCAGAGCGCTGCACTAGCAATCGCAGGGTCGCGGGTTCAATTCCAGCCGGAAGGCCGCTAAGTTGCATTTTTCGCAACTGGTACCGGTTTGGTCTTAAAATGTATATATTTCCACACTCGAAATTTTCCTTCATCATAAATCCTTATTACCTGTTGTTTAATCGAGTGAAATGCCAAATATTACTTGTAATATACCCAGAATCTTAATCTTATCCCGGCATTACCACCACTATAATTATATACAGAACTCGTGACTAGGCTCTCGGCAACGGCTTCCGTAGCTCAGTGGTCAGAGCGCTGCACTAGCAATCGCAGGGTCGCGGGTTCAATTCCAGCCGGAAGGCCGCTAAGTTGCATTTTTCGCAACTGGTACCGGTTTGGTCTTAAAATGTATATATTTCCACACTCGAAATTTTCCTTCATCATAAATCCTTATTACCTGTTGTTTAATCGAGTGAAATGCCAAATATTACTTATATATATATATATATAGGCAAACCCGAACAAACACGCTTTACTTGACTCTGAAGATGACCGCCGCTGAGGCCGTCGAAACGTCAGTCACTAATAATATAGTCTTTCTCAAGACTACAACAACCTGGACGATTAACTAATATAAATAATAATAATAAAATACATTAACACTTTCATTATCAAAGTAAAATATACCGAGATTTTCATTTATTATTATATATAATTTTCATATTTCAGGCAAGAACGTTTGGAACAAAGAACAACAATTTCAGATTTGGTTCATTAACAGTGATGCCCGATGGAAATCTTGAGTTTTCAAAACCAAAATCTCTTTCACAAAGTCTGAAGTTGATGATTTCTGATACATTTCATGTGTTTCCTGGAGGACGAGTTTCCAGTCAAAATATTCATATACGAGCACAAAATATTACAATCGAAGCGGCTGGAATCTTAGTCACTAAATCTATCGGTATGACACTGGGTTCTGGGAAAGGTATGTTATGTTAATGTAATGTTTTATGTTTTTTTGTATTATCTTATAAAGATTAAATAATAAAGACTACATATCAGATATATGATAAGACAATTTCAATTGGCTACTATTTACATTAAACGATACGGTACAAACATAGACAATAAAGGTAAGCTTAGCACTAAGTATAAACCATCACTTAGCAAATAAAATGGAAAGGTACACGTGAAACACATAAACAATCCAAACGTTAGTTTTAACTAAGGTTGAACGTAAAGCAAAATAAAAACAGATTCTTGTGTATTTCAGGCAATGGTGGTGGAGGGCATGGTGGTAGTGGTGGTTTTGGAAGTACCGTAACTGATTTCCCAGGAATAGCTTATGGTGACTTTCAAGGACCTATATCATATGGAAGTGTTGGTGGTAGCAATGGTGGACAAGGTGGTGGTGTTGTTGAACTCAATGCAAATGGAAGTATTACCCTTGATGGAATTATCACTTCTAACGGAGCAAGAAGTCCTCGTCTTGGTACTGGAGGAGGGAGTGGTGGCAGTATTTTTATACAGAGTAAACTCTTTGGTGGAAGAGGAACCATTCAAGCTAATGGTGGTGATGGACTAAGCTATGGTGGTGCTGGTGCTGGTGGTCGCGTATCCGTGGTGTTTTCAAACAGTACGTACACTGGAGACATTCAAGCATTTGGTGGTCGAAGTAATTTTAGTTCTGGAGGATCAGGAACAATTTACTTAGAAAATACGGGAACTAATTTCCGAAAACTAATCGTAGATAACAAAAATATTGGCAAACCATCAAGTGATACAATTAAAGATGTAAAATACGATGGTGGCAGAACATGGTTAACACCTTCAATTGATTCACGTCGCATTATCTTAAGTCATCTTGACATTCGTGGTTTAGGTCAGTTGGCTTCTCTCAATAACTCATCCAATGGTTCCCTGGAGTGGAATGTGGGAGTTATTACTGGAGATCAAACTGGTCTGTTACATATTTTACAAATGCAAACACTTGTAATTACTGGAGTTGAAAACAAAAGTACAGTTGCTGATTTACCATGGGGTATTAATGTGTATCCAAAAGGTAAACTGACCTTGTCTGAAAGTTTCTTAGTTGATGGAATTCAAATTATTGTTGCTGGTCAATTAAATGGAGCAAAAAATTTAACCATTGTAAATGGTGGAAAAGTCATCCTTAGGTGAGGTGTTAATAATTATCATTGTCACTTTATCATTATCATTATTTTTGTCAGCGTTATCATAATTAACATAATTAACATTATAATTATCATCGCTACCAACATCATCACAATTAGAATCAATATGATTAATATGATCATTAACATCATTACTATAATTATTATCATTACAATCATTACCATAACTAAATAATAATAATTACACTTATATAGCGCACATATCCGCTAATTAGTAGATCATTGACCGCCGTGTTTAGAAGGTTTTTAGTATTGATAAATACGGTAGTAACTATACCGTATTAGTGTTAATATATACACTGCTGTAGTTAATATGGGAGAGCTTGGAGTACACAGACGATACATGGACGATCGTCAAGCTCATATCCTCAGAAAAGAGTCCCGGACACTACAATTACTACAGCTGTGTATATATATCCAAGCATTACTGATATCAATCGAACCAGTATATCATTATAACCTTCACTCTCCATCTGAGTCATGGTATCTCAATGATTAGAGCATCTCACCGGCAATCAGAAGGTTACAGGTTCGATTCCTGTCCAGGACTCAGAAACATTTTTCTGATGATATGAGCTTGACGATCGTCTATGTATCGTCTGTACCGGATTATCCAATTTCAATTGAACATGAATTTATTTTTGTTTAAATATAGGCAAATGGTTGACGCTGATGGGAACAAATCGCGACACACTATATTTGACGTGATCAGAATTCGTGGAGGAGGAGTTTTTGAAGTGGAAAGTGACTCTGAAGGCTTGTTTATATTTTGTAACGAACTCATTATTAATAGTGGTGGCAAGTTTCAAGCTTCCAAACTTGTTTTGGAAGCAAAGACTGTAAGAATTGATCAATCTGGAATTTTGGAAACAAACTTTAAGGTAATGATATTTAACAATAATTGGATGAGGTGAAGAATGATATCGAGAATTATCAAGAGCGAGGTTTGTGTTATCTGCCGAAGGCTGAGTCGGATAACACAAACCGAGGCCTTGATAATTCTCGATATCATGCGAAAACTAAATCCAATAATTGTTTTATTATGCATAAGAAGTGCTAAAGCAATGCGTTGGCGAATCTTTGCGACGAACCCGCCATTTTTGGAATCGTCTTCGATCGTGTACTGGACACACAATGGACACAGACTACGTCATAGACACATCAAGGTTGTTTTCTCGGGATTCAGAAGCTTTACAAGAACAAAATCCCTAACCATAACCCAAATTAACGATCTACACGGTTCTCAACCACATGACCCAACATGATAATACGCCCACTACCTACGATGGCAGAGCGCAGATCGGAGGGATGGAGTCAGTAGCTAATAATCCTAATATGCCGCTGCGACAAGCAATGATGCGACAATAACAAGGGACCTGCTGATCCCCCCGACCAACGGTACCTCCTCCATCCCCATATCTACAAGTCACCCGTCTAAACGGGGAAAAATTAAAATTAAACTACAAGAATACATAGGTACTTACGGTTTCGGTGATGGAGACGAAGCTAGATTAGGGACAGTAGATACTCACCACAGTAGAAGAACCTTCCGCCACTGGGAAGGACTGGGTGTGACAAACAAACAAACAAACCAGGAACGAACAGGTACAAACAGCCCTGCTGGACTAGACAACTCATAAGAGCAGTGCTGAAAAAGAACAATTAACGCAAACTAGGCGCCGAGGGAAGCGGGCAGCTAAACCGCCCCAGGGAAGACGAAACTAAACAGAGGGTGGGGTGAAGAAGACCCCAAGACAGGGAGGGAGAGCAAACGAAACACAAGTAAGCCGAACATGATTAAGCTAGACCTTTATATAACTCTGTAAGTGGGGTCAACATTCCGGGGGCCCCGGCACTGAAGGCCCCCGACCGAACGAGAACTGACACCGTTTATTGTTAACTTCTTTTATTAATGCTTAATAAAATACATTAAAAACTCTAGTCCTAACCCTGAAATAAAGGAATACTAACCCTACTTTTAAACTAAAGATTTCAATGATGTAATATTCTGTGTCCGGCACACGAAGTAAGAGCCTCATTTTCCCATTTTCTTTCGCCGTAAACAAACTGGCAACAGCAAGCTAGCAACAAGATATTGGAATAATGACGTCATAGCTACACTTTTTGAACCATAATATTGGAACATTGACGTCACATGAAGCTGATGTGACGCGTTAGCTGTATGCCAACAGCCAATCAAAATCGAGATAGAGTAGAGAATGCATAATAATAGACGATACGTGGACAAATCCCAAGCCTAACACCCCCAGAAAATGTTTCTGAATCCTGGGCGGGAATAAGTTTCTGTAGCTAGAGGAAGGGAATCGAAAATGAACAAAAAGCCATATAATAAATTCCTTATTGACATCGTTTGCTCGGTCTGTACGGGAAAATATATTTGCCTTCGTTTTTTTTCTCTCGCAAACCTCGCTCCTTCGTTGCTCGGTCTGTACAAAAACCTTAGGCAAATACTTTCCCATACAAACCTCGGTTAATAAGTCATTAGTAGAAGCACTAGGATGGACGTTTCTCTTTATCAAATATGCCAAGAAATTATAAAAAGTCTACGTTTTTATGATTTACTGTACGTAAATTTTGCTACATTATTACCAGTTGGTTAAAAAAATTCAGATTATAGCCAAGTATTTGAGAAAAATAATATAGTTTTGAACAATGATTGAGTATTTTGACATTCAAAATACCAACCTAGCGTGTCACGTGAGCACCAGCGAGACATACTGTACACCATAACCATTCATGTTCTTTTTTAAAATAATATGTGTTATTTTATATTTTACGCATTCTTTATTTAATAATAATAATAATAATTTTTAATATTTATATCGCGCAAATTTACATGAGAATATGATCAAATGCGCGTAACAAAATATAATAATAGTAATAATGTTTACATATGCTAAGATAAAAAAAAACGGATAAATCTATGTACAATATGCAATTTGAATATGAATATAAATATGCAATTTGCAATTTATTTTTTTTATTTAGAGCTTTGTTAATGATTTGCAACCTGGATCTGGTTACTTCTACCAAAGTGGTTCTTCAGGGGCCGGCCATGGTGGTCGTGGTGGTCGAGGTAGATCACAGAGTAAAACTGGTTCATTTTACGGTAGTGTCTTTTCCCCCTCGGCATTTGGTAGCGTCGGAGGTGGTGGTAAATCTTGGGGTGGAGGTGTACTTAAAATAACGGCGAAAATTATGAGAATTGATGGCAATATTGAATGCAAAGGAGAGCGATGGGAAGGAGGTGGTCAGGTCGGTGGAGGAAGTGGTGGCAGCATCTTGATTAACACCACGATGTTAGAGGGAGAAGGTGTGATTGATGCAAGTGGAGGTGATGGGAATGGGAACGCTGGAGGTGGCAGTGGTGGTAGGATTGCAATATATTACCATAGTGGTACATTTGTTGGTACTATCACATCAGTCGGTGGTAAATCTTTATCAGAAGCAGGAGCTGCTGGAACTATTTATCAAGAAGATGTCAAAAGAAATTTTAAATACCTTTTAGTATCAAACGGGAATAATGAACCACGTTCAACTCTTGTAACTGACTTTACTAACTCTGTTTCGGATAGTGCAAGGACATGGTTGCCAGACTTAATGACTAGGGAACAAC
The DNA here is from genome assembly GCA_035772405.1 of Chrysogorgia sp. JL179-B06. Lineage (NCBI taxonomy): Eukaryota > Metazoa > Cnidaria > Anthozoa > Scleralcyonacea > Chrysogorgiidae > Chrysogorgia > Chrysogorgia sp. JL179-B06. The sequence goes on along the minus strand of JAYKKM010000496.1, from coordinate 1,892,750 downwards.
ATTCCATGAACTTGCAGTACGTATTTGACGAAGTAAGCTTAACTAGAGGTGCGCATCTGGCAATGGAGGCTAGCACGTCATCGCAAAGTACCATGGTAATTGGCAAACTGAATGACGTCAAACCTAATGATGTGAAAGGTTATCTTCATGTTGGGCCTTGGCAATCAGTGCAAGTGTTTACAACAGATAGAGACTTTCCAGTGAATGTCCGTGTCTACTCAGATGGTATACTAAAGCTGCCACCAAGTACTACTATAAAGAAATCAAAGTTTGAATGTGACGGGAGGTTGTTTGGAATTAAAGAGCTTACTATATCTGAGACTATAATTAAATTTGGTGCTGCCAGTGGATCCACAATGAGCGACAGTTTTTACACCCGAAAGTTCTCTTTTGAACGTGTTATCGTGAAGGCTGGTGGGAAGCTTCAGTTCTTAAGCGCTGAGCAAAGCAGTATTCTAAATACAAAACATCTCGAAGTTAAATCAAATGGGGCAGTTCAAGCAAGATCCCTGACCATTTTCAGTGATGTAATTCAAGTTGACGAGGCTGGTATGATTAGTCTCAGTGGACAAGGATTTGTTAAAAATAGTAAATTATTTCAAGGTGAGTTGGACATTCACATCCTATACACACCCGTCGCTATTTGACAATTGGGGGTTTCAGGAGCGCAAATAGAAAATTTCGAGGGAAGGGGTTGAACGCAAAAAAAGGGCAATGTTGTAAACAATTTGGGATACTAGATATCTTCGTTATGCTTCTTCAAGAACACTCAACAACCACAACAACAAACACAACAACAACAACCACCACAACAACATTACAGCAACAACAACAACTTTTATTTACCCCAAAATTAACTTTATGATTTACAAAATATATAAAGCACGTTCTACGAGTTATGACATTCGTGTAGCATCTTTCACAAAGCATCTTTTACAACTAGAAGCCTCTGAGTCTCTTATTGTATTGTGTACTGCAACAGGCGATTAATTATTTATTTACTTAATGTCTAAGTAAGTACTAGTATAGTATTAGAAGTCTCACAAAAAGGGCAGGGGTTAAAAAGGATATGGGTTGCAACCCCCCAACTCCCTCCTAGTTGCGCCCCTGGGTTTTAAGCTTCATATTGGAATACTGGACTATAACTAGGCAAAGGTAAAATTCTTGTTTTTTTAAAAAAGACAACAAGAAACGTGACTTCTCAAGTCAAGTTATTAGATGTGAAATAGCCTAAAGTAAAAACTCTACTTTGCCGTTCGCTGTATCCCTCAAACGTCAGGTGTAATATTTCTAGTATAAGCCACTGAGTTCGTAATGTCGACTGCGCGTCAAAATGACGCGTTCTGCGTTGGGATAAAATTAAACTTATTTCAATTCATAACATCAGGCTGGGGAATTCAGTATAACGAATTTGCAATTGTAAATAGAAATGCAAATGTCTAATGTTGTTTTAGCCAGATGTTATGAATTGAAATAAGTTTTATCCCGACGCAGAACACGTCATTTTGATGCGCAGTCGACATTACGAACTGGCTTATTGGAGACCATTGAGTTAAATAAAATGTCAGGGAACAATATCTGTTGAAATTACTCGAAACAAAATCCTACGCAAATTGGTGCACACTTACAAATGTACCCATTTGTCTAATCATATAATGCACGCAGAGAGGCCAAAATGACGATTTCATTTTATCGAGGCTTTGAAATTGATTTTTCGCGAAGTTGATACTATTCGTTCCTGGATTTATTTTCAAAGACGTTGTCGATTTTCGTACATGAGATATTGAGTGTTTTCACGCTACATATTTAAAAAAAAGATTGAAATACAGTTCTACCCATATTGGATCATTAAGCCGTTTTACACAAACATAAATATAGAACATGAGATAACCTGGGTCGCCACGACGTAAATGAACAAGTTTTGTGATTGGTTGAATTAAAACAAAACATTGCTTTGGAAAACGCATTTATTATGAATGGTGAATGACAATGTTGAATAGTTCAGGTTAAAAAGAAGTTGACAACATGGTTGACAACTTATCAAGTACTACGTCGTCTGCTGGTAAACTGAAAAACAGAGCAGATAAATCTTGAATGACGTCACCCAGATTAAGTGACGCTTAAATAACGACATTCTAAAAATAAAGTATTTTTGACGTCATAATATTTGGATCAAGGAACTTAGTGTAGATGGACTCCATTACCTTCAATTGAAACAATGAGCGGCAGATTCTAAGCATTCTAAATGATTTGCATCTGAATAGATTGCGGCACAGTGAGCATTGGACAAAACATGTTTTGCAATCGCTGAGTCACAACTGACAATTTACTCGTTACGATATTGCCGTTTTGGTTGATGGTGAGTGAAAATAGTTTTATTTCGAATGACAGAAGGCACTTGTTGTTTAATTCTATCAATTAATCTATGGGTAGAAACCAATAACCCTAACCACTTTTGTTCCACGTAACCAATCACAAAACCTGTTCATTTATGAATAGGTTATTAATAGCTTCTTACACCGAACATTGTTCTCAATTTTCTTGTTCATGTTATACGTTATTCTTGTGGAATACAAATTGAAATAAAAAAGTATTCTGCTCAATGATTTTTCCTCAATTCCTTTTTTGCATTGATGATCTCTGGCTTGAAAAAGTTATTGAATTTAACTTACAGTTGTAATTGTTTTTATTCAACTTCAAATTACCCTGGAAATCATTTCTGTATTTTTACGATAAACTGCAAAAGAAAACTTCCAACTCATTCATCAATTCGTCAAATATTTTACACTATAATTAAAGATGAGGAATAATGTTTTGTTTTGTAGCTTTGTTTCGAGATTTAATTGTATTTTGGTAATTGTGTTGTGTTACCCAAATGTTTTTAAAGGTACGCTGTCGTCAGGAGGCTCGCACGCTGGACTAGGTGGTCAGCGGTTACATGGACAACCCTACGATAACATTCTTGCACCAGTTATGGCTGGAGAAGCAGGTGGTCCTCCCCCTGGGCAGGCTTATTTAATTGCGCAAGGAGGCGGAGTTCTTCACGTCATAGCACGGAAAGTGTTGTTCAACAAAGGGGAAATTTCCTCAAGGTACGTATATCAAGAAGAAAAAGGTTGTGTTACAAAGTCATCAGCTTGTTGATGTGTTTGATTCACAGTGCCTAAAATAATTTCCCCATTTGTATATGTATGTGTTTTTTCTATTGCACACCTATTTTTGTAGTACATGAATATTCTACATTAATAATGAGATTGCTAATTCTGAGGTTGCTAATTCCGACAGGATTCAAGTTCCATTAATGCGAGTTGGCCAAATGAAATAAATCCCGTTTTGAATTATGATGTGACGTACTAATAGAAAATATAATTGTATATTTATTTGTTCTCTCTTTTTTATTTTTATGCTACGTTGTATATTTTCGTTTTATTACTTTACTATTCTTTTAGTATGCTGTACCAAATTCGTCGAAATGGGCGAGGGGTTGTTGGTACACGTATTTCTAGTCTAAAAATAGATTTCTAAATAAATTATTTTTATTTTTATTCTTCGTTTGTACCTTCTCTTGCTACTTTATATCTTTGTATTCACTTGATTATGCTTAAACTATCATTTGTTTTGTGCTTATGAATTATTTCGCAGGGGAGACAATGGTCGCAACGGTTTTGCCGGAGGAGGAGCTGGTGGAAGCGTATGGGTTTGAAACAGTTTCTCTTCAAGGTGATGGTATATTTTCAGTTTCTGGTGGCAACGGTGGAAGTCACGGAGGAGGGGGGAGTGGTGGAATGCTTGCCTTGTATTACAAAGAGTCGCCATTACTGTTTGACTTCAGCATTCAAGGTGGACATGGTGGAACTATTGGAGGATCAGGGATGGCCTATTTTAAGTACAAGGCGTCAAGGTTTGGGAAACTTCTGTTAGACAACAACAATCAAAAAGGTGCCGCGAGTTCACTAGTATGTCAACAAAGTGCGATGGACTACTTCTTTAGTGAAATTGAGATTAGACGAGGCGCAAAACTTACTATGATACCATGCACTATAGATCAATCAATGTCATTAATTATCAACAAACTTAACGGGGATAGGACTGGGTCACTTGAAGTTGGCACCAATCAAGACCTCTATTTATCTACACTCTTCCAAGGAGTTCCAACACCTGTTGAATTAATATGCAATATTTATGTTAAATACAAAGGCTTACTTTCGCTTCCTGCATCCATTTTGTTATCAGAACGTGTAAATCTACATGTGAAAGGAAGCCTCGTAGGTGTAAAGAACTTAACTGTTTCTAGTAATGGAAGATTAACCTTAGAGTCCCCAGGAAGTACAAGTTATCGACGATATACATCAACGTTTCGCCTTAACATGTTACATGTGAAACGGTCTGGAATTGTGGAGAGTTTGTCGCAGAATAAAGTCAAGTTTTATGTAAATCTTTTAAAATTAGATTATGGTTCTCAATATGGTATTGGTGATAGGGTCACTAGTTATCGTCATAAAGTTGTTCAAATGAAAGGAAAACCGTTAAAGAACATTGCGTGTCCACATGGTATTGTAAATTTTACATCGCCTACCAACTATAACCCATGTGGAGAAGGAAAATGGACGTCTACTCATAATCCAATACCATACCAAGTTGAACGGAATATCTCGCAAGATATGGTTTATAAACTTGTTAATGTGACGTTATATTGGGAAAATTATAATATCTCTTGTGACTATTCAGATTTCCGTCTTCTTCCTGGACAAAACTGCGTATTTAATCCTGGTCACTATAAATACAGAAGTCTTGTAATTCATTCTGAAGCCACGATGAGTTTTGAAGCGGACATCTGGCGTATTATTACGAATACGCTAGAAGTTGAGAAATTGACGATTTTTCCTGATGGACGTGTCCGAGGTATTCCTGGACACTGGACAAGCAGATCATTGGGGACAACAGATGGAGGAACACATGGAGGCTTTGGTGGTCAAAATAACATTGATAAAGTTTATGGCGAGGTACGAAATCCTACGAGTTATGGTTCTAGTGGTGGGGGGTCTCTAGGGTACCAAGGTGGAGGTGGTGGACAACTAAGGATTCATGTTACTCAAGAATTTATCAACGACGGGTTAGCAGAAGTAAATGGTGGTAATGCTGGTGCCAGTGGAGGTGGGGGTAGTGGTGGTAGTCTTCTAATAACAGCGAGAGAATTGAAAGGAACTGGTTCTTTTAAAGCAAACGGTGGTAGCTCTTCAGCAAGTTCTGGAGGGAGCGGTGGAGGAGGACGTATTTCTTTTCAGATCAACTCTTCTTTCAAGAGCTTTTTAGGAACCTACGAGGCTTACTGTGGTACAGGGCATCAACGAGGAACATCGGGAACAATTTTCATTCAAGATAGAGATAGTAAACAAGGAAGACTGATAATTAAAGGAACTGGAACCAAAGCCGTTGTTCTGCCATCAAACTCTTCCATGATACAGGTAGACTTCTTGCGTTTACTAGAATCATCGATTTTCAAAGTCTCCCTTCCTAACTTTACCGTGAATATGTTGTATACTGATGGAAGTGGTAAGATAATTGTGCCCATGGGGAACAGTTTTAAAATTGAAAAACTTCCCTCATCAGAAAGCATAAGTTGTGATTTAGAGATTAGAGGTGTTTTGGACGTTCATGTCCCAGTTGTAGTTAATGGACCTAACACAGCTATGATTCTTTATGGAATGGTTCAGACGCCAAGTTTAACAGTGGGGAAGAACAAGTTTGTTCATTGGTTTAGCGGAGAAATAAAGACAAACGCGTTGGTGTTAAAACAATCTTCTACTGTCAACATTGAAAATATACGAAAGATAAATATCAATGAAATATATGTTGGTGCTAGTGCAAGGTTGATTGTTGCAAGGAATGATGTTTTGCTCGTATCTAAACGTCTAACATTTGATTCATACTCTTCCCTTTATTCCAAAGCTCCAACAAAGTCTTTCAACATAACTGCTGATACTATTACAATAAACAGTTTTGCCGCGCTAGGTGTTACAGCTGGAGGGTACTTACAAGGTCCTGGGTTTTATAGACAATCTGGTATTGGTGGCAGCCATGGTGGACAAGCCGGTGGAGGAAAACAAAAACTTGTTTACGGTTCCGTGTTTGAGCCATTTCACTTTGGTAGTGGAAGCCTCGATACAAATAGAGTTGCTCATCGTGGCGGAGGAAGACTGGTTATGAACGTAGGGAATGTGTTAGTCGTGAACGGAGAGATACACGCAGACGGTGGGCGCTCAGGACTTGATGGAGGAGGAAGTGGTGGAAGTATAATGATAACAGCCAAGGTTCTTAAGGGTTCAGGTGTGGTTCGATCCAATGGGATGCAAGGGGGATCAGGAGGACGCATTGCTTTATATGTAAATGATAGAAAAGATTTCTCAGGTCAAGTTAGCTGTTATGGAGGATGTGGAAGTAGATGTGGTGCAGCAGGAACTATTTTTATCAAAGAATATCTTGTCGGCATTCCTTATAATACTACCATTGTTAACAACGGGGATAGGCGAAGTGATGGAGTGACCAGCATCATGCACGGAGATCAAACTAAGTATACTTTAGGAAAACTAACAGTGGTTGAAGAAGGAAGGATTGAAGTTATTAACCCTAATGCAACACAACCGGTAATTATTAAGGTGTTAAAGCTTGAAGGAGATTTTACTGGACAAATTCGAGTTGTTAGAAATCAAAAGGTGTTCCTTGGAGGGAGCAGTGCATCGGGAGCTCAACCGTTTGTTCTTCGTTGCGCGGTTAGCGTTGAAGAAGGCGCTGAGATGATCTTAGCTTCTAAAGTGTTTGTAAAAGAAACTTCTCTATCGCCATCTTTGAATGTGTCAGGTAAAGTGCAAGGCAGTCAAGAGTTAATTGTTGGTCATAATGCTGTAGTGTCAATATCCTCTGAAGGAGTGATTGGAACCAAGAGTTCACGGAAAGGTACACTGACCTTTCGTACTGTAGATGTCTTGAGTGGTGGAGTTATTGTGTTCAATCGTGGTGGTCTGACCCCAATGGAAGTCAGAGCTGTGGAGATCAATATCGAATATAACGGTGTCTTAGAAAGTCCTCATGTTATTATTAAGACACCAAGCCTAAATATTCACATGGGAGGAAGTATAAGGGCTGATGGCCTTGGTCACGGTCCATCCAGTGGGCCTGGTGCTGGCGGCAGTTCAAATTATTATGGAGGGAGCTACGGAGGTTGTGGTGGAGGCCATACTTCTCAATCGTGTCCTATTTATGGTTCTCTATTTGGTTCTACTGAGCCAGGAAGTGGTGGTGGTAATGGGAACGATGGGGGATCAGGTGGAGGTGTTATTGTGTTAGCGATTGATGATCTGTATTTAGATGGTATTGTATCATCTAATGGCGGACATGGATTAAATACGTGTGGAGGAGGAAGTGGGGGGAGTGTTTTCGCAACGATAAAAAAGACACTAAGTGGTCGTGGTGTAGTGCAGGTACGTGGGGGACACGCGGATACACAAGCGGGAGGAGGAGGAGGAGGGCGTATTTATATTAATGCAAAAATAACATATAACTTCAAAGGGGAGGTAGATGCAAGAGGTGGCGTTGGTTTTATTTCAGGCTCTCCTGGAACAGTATGGATTCTGAAAAACAAACATGGATTACAGACGAAGAGTTTGGTAATTGATAACAAAGATGTCAGTCTTAACAACAGCTTGCCAGTGATATTTAAAGAAAGTGGTATTAGAAAATATAATTTTGATTTACTTCAATTAATGGGGAGAATTGTTCTGTCTCCTGATCATCACATGATTGTCCAACGCCTTGTCACAAGTCCTCATAGTACAATTACCGTACCCGATGGACTTATTGTAGAAATTGAAACTAGTTTAGGATCGACAAGTCCAGTGTGCAACTTCCACGTGGCAATTAATGGAGAAATACGACTTCCTTCAGTGGTTACGTTCCTGGGACCAGATAATAAGTTTTCTGGAACTATAACTGGCGTGCTTAATATGATTATTGGGGAAGGTCGTAGGACAGAGCTATCAGTGTCTGCCCGAACAGCGCTCTTTATTGATGGCAACTACACGTTTTTATCGAAAAGAGGGGAATATAAATTTGCTTCTCTTCTCCTTGAAAGCAATGCTATTGTGTCTTTTGAGAAATCAGAACTTAAAGAGGTACCTTTATTGTTTGGATCATTAGAATTGCGTTATGGTTCGATCTTGCGAGGAAGTTGGTTGAATATTCAAGCTGATACCATTCATGTTCACGCTGGCGCTAAGATTGATCTGTTAGGTAAGGGATATCAAGGTGGACAAGGGACCGGAAAGGGGGCATTTGTCCAAGGATATGGCACGGGAGCTGGGCATGGAGGAGTAGGGGGAGCTCATGGTAGTACAGGTGGTCGGTGGTATAGTGATATGGTCTTCCCCACTGCTTTCGGTAGTGGCGGTGGATCGAGGTATATGGTTGATGGTGGATCGGGTGGTGGATACTTGCATATTACCAGTCAACAACTGACTGTCGACGGCTCATTTTTGGTCAGCGGTGGTGATTGCAGTGAAAGCGACTGTGGGGGAGGAAGTGGAGGCACAATCTACATTAAGTCGAGATCCTTTGCTGGAGTAGGGCTAATAGGAGCCAGAGGTGGTAATGGGAACAACTCAGGTGGCGGCGGTAGTGGTGGTAGAATTGCTATTCACCTGAATGTTAAAATGCTGTACGAAGGTGTATTTGAAATTGAAGGTGGTTCTGGAAAATATCTTGGCGCGTCGGGTACTGTTTACATAGAAGATGAAACAGATAAGATTAATAAAAAGAAAGTAATCGTCAACAATAAGCACAAACAATCCACAATGAAGCCACTTACAGCAATAACGATTAATGATGGAAGTAATATCAAGTTAGATGAACTGGAATTAATTGGTCCAGCTAGTGTTTCGTTTTTTGACCAAAAAACAAGAAATAAGAAAATGCAAATTTCTATAGCTAAGCTCTCGGCAGATATATATGGCGAAATAATTATTCAGGCTAATCAGGTTTTGTTTACACAAACCAAAGAGGCTCAGGAAACGTCCCTCGTTCTTCGAACAAACCTTGTAATCGAAGCAAACGCTGATTTTGTTGCTGCATCTAAGCTATTCGTTGACGGTGCTGCACTTCGTGTGGACGGTCGTCTTTTGAATGTCCGTGATCTAACTCTTGAATCGGGAAGTAGTATTACTTTTTCTGAAAAATCTCAAACTGGTACATTTCTTAGAGGCTATGGTCACTTGTTCCTCACTACCGCTGGTACACAACTTTTTGGAAGTCTGAATCTTAAAAGTGGTTCTTTGTTTAATGCTCCTCAAAACGTAAAGGTAAACGTTGCGAACATGGTGGTTAAAAATGGGGTGTTAATTAGTGTGAAAGAGCTTCAGATCCAAGCTTCAACCATTATCCTTGAACGAGGTACAACATTATCAGCTAACGGCGTGTCTACAAGCACCCGTGGTACTGAAACGTCAACTGGCGGATTTGGTTCCGGTGGTAGCTACGCAAGTCCAGGAGGTGCAGGAAAAGGTCAGACAATGGTCGAAAAATCTTATGGAAATTTATATCGTCCAGATGCATCAGGGAGCGCTGGAGGTGATGGAGCTACTTTAGAAAGTGCTGGAAAAGGCGGTGGAGTGATTGTGATTCGGGCCACTTTACTTAAACTGGATGGAAAGGTGACGGTGAACGGTGGTAACGGTAAACAAGGTTCAAATGCTGGTGGTGGAAGTGGCGGCACTGTCCTGTTAATTGTTGATAAGCTGATTGGAAAAGGAGTTATAGTTTCAGACGGTGGCATTGGAGATGGTTATGGTGGTTGTGGAAGTGGCGGACGGATAGCAATACACCTACAAGGTAAGAACACATTCCTAGGTACCATAAAAACTGCCAGTGGGAGTTGTAAGTCGTCGCTGTCTGCAGCAGGACCAGGGACGTTATATACAAGGGAGATGAAGAACAAACGACCATACACCAGTCTCATTGTCGACAACCGTGATCGGAACTGGAATGCGTTCGTTACTTTGGATGTAAGGCTGGACAATTTAAATTTCAACGAAGTAGTTCTTCGTGGAGGAGCAGCTATTCAGTTGCTAAAACGACAACAAATTCACCAGACGTTAAATATTGATCTTCTTACTGGCGATAATAGTGGACTTATTCATGTGCATAGTAACCAAACTGTTACATTAAGCGAACTAACACCAGCACGTGTTCCTATCAGCGTTAAAGTCGATGAAGATGGTTTTCTTTTAGTGCCACACAGTGTAATAGTTATTGGACACCGCCCTTATTCCATTGAATTACGTGGCACTATTTTAGGAATGCGTAATATGGAAGTTGCGCGGGCCGCAAAGTGAAGTTTTATGAGAGAGCTGTTCTTGGAATTGGAACAAGCATCGATGATTATGTAGGATCTGATGGGATACTCGAATTTGGTTCTCTGATTCTCCACAGCAGCAGTAAGTTGATCATTCATGACACGAAAACTATTAAAATCACTGCGGATAAAATCGACATAAAGTACAATGCTTCACTGATCTCTTCCTCGCTTTCTTTTACTGTTTCGCGTCTTCATGTGGAAATTGGTGGAAAGATAGACTGTTCCGGTGGGAATGACGTCATTCAAGCAAATGATACGACATCTAGTTTATCGATAGGGAGTGGGGCAGGCCACGGTAGTGACGGCGGGGAGGGTGCTGATGGACATAGTGGGATATACTATGGATCCTTATATAACCCTAACCAGAGAGGACAAGATGGAGGTGCTGGACCGCGAGGAAATCCTGGTGGCCGTGGGGGAGGAAATTTGTTTATCAAAGTTGGAACACGTTTCATAAATGATGGAATTATAATGGTATCCGGTGGTGATGCTGCTACCGGAAGTGACGCAGGTGGCGGAAGTGGCGGAAGTATCCAAGTGTTAACTAATTCATATCGAGGCTTTGGAATAATAACTGTTCGCGGTGGACGCTCGGGAGGTTCACGTGCAGGAAGTGGAGCTGGAGGTAGGATAGCGATTTATTGTAAAACAAAGATCTTGTATAAGGGGAGATACGAGGCATCTGGAGGATCTGGAACGGCTAATAGACATGGAGGACCAGGGACAATTTATTCTCAAGATTTAAGATATAAACAAGTATTTAAACAGTTACAGTTTGGTAATCGGGAAGGTGATAACCTGGTTTATATTACGTTACACGAGAAAAACATTACAGAGTATTTCTTCTCCGAAGTTATTATCGAACGTAGAACTGCTGTAAGGTTAAAACAAGATGGAAAACATAGAATGTTAAAAGTTGAAAAGTTAACCGGAGATGGTACTGGGTACGTTTATATTGGAGAAAACCACACATTTTATTTACAAGGATCAACTGGTCATGGTGAAGTTTCTAGACCACCTGTGAATTTAAAAATTGATAGCAAAGGTACAGCAGTATTGGATAGTTCAGTCTATATTGTAAGTGACAGTACAAAAAGCCCTGATGGACATGCATTTACTCTTAATGGTCGAATAATTGGAATGCAACATCTGTTTTTAACCAAAGAGAGAAAAATGATGTTTAGAACAGATGCGCAATTTTCTTATTACGTTAATGGTTCTTTAGAATCTACTTCACTTGGAACATTTATTCTTGCAACGTTGGAGGTGCATGACAGAGGAAAGTTGACGTTCATGACAAAAAATGGAATGAAAGGATTAGCCGGTGAAATTAATATCAAGTATGGTGCACAAGTTTTGGCGGATAAATTTGAGATGAGTAAGTATGCAATAAATTATAAATAAGCGAAGGAACAAACGAACCAACAGACGTATAAATAAATAAATATATAGATAAATAAATAATAATAATAAATAAATAAATAAAAGGTAACTGCATACATATCGTTGTTCTAAAACTGTCCGTACTGTTTGTTGGTCGCATAAAATGCTTAATGGGACGTACGTGTCACATATTCAAGCATATATATTTTTAAAATACCTTTCACGTCGCTTATTGCGGTAACATATGGAGTTAGAAATGTTTGGCGAATGCATTATTTCCGATGAAGAGTTGTTTTGCATGAAACAGGTCTTTCAGTCAAAATTGCTTAAAAATTACTTTTAATTTTTTTCTGAGAGCATTACGCATTCGCGAGTATTCTGCGAGCAGAACACTGATCTCGAAAGAAGACTGGATCGAGCAACCTATTGTCCGCCGATGGCAGGAAATGAAGCCCGTAAAATTTAACAGGCGCCATTACTAAGGGACCAAAGTCACAGTAAATCTGTATGCAGGTCATGAATCGTTTTTCTCAGTAATTTTTAAAATGTCTTCTGGTGTTTTTTATAGTAAAATTATTTTGTTTATGGTAAGAGCACATAATCCAACAAAAAACCTCATAGGTACCTCAGTTGGCCCCTTAGTAATGGCGGACTTCCGGATTTTAATTTTTGGTTTTCATTTTACACTGGAGATTTTATTTCATTTAGATCGTTGAAATGACGCTTGTTTTTTATAGATGTGACGTCATTGAGTATCGAAACTGGAGGAGTGATGTCAGCTGCTGGACCTGATAGACCAGGCTTTATCAAAGAGAAACGTCGAGTTAATTGTTATGGTGCTGGAGGAGGGTACGGTAGTGAAGGTGGAATTGGTCGTGACCCTTCCATTTCAATAAAGCCGTACGGCAGTTTGTACCTACCTAAAGAATTTGGAACAAATGGGTGCTCGGGAACGAATCCAGGTGGTGATGCTGGGGGAGTCTTTATAGTCAACGTCGGAGATGTGTTTCACTTAGACGGTACTATGTATGCACGAGGTCAGGATGGTAGTTCTAATTCAGGTGGTGGAAGTGGTGGAAGTATTTTAGTTCGAACAGTAGCATTTACTGGAAATGGAATCATTGATGTGTCTGGCGGTAAAGGTCAAGGGAAGAAGACTGGTGGTGGTTCTGGTGGAAGAATGGCATTGTATATAAGATCTCAAAGTCGTTACTTTGGGAAATATTTGGCAAATGGTGGGTCTGCTGGTGATACAAGAAGTGACCTTACCCGAGCATCCGGTGGTCCTGGGACGGTGTTTATCAGAGAATTGCGTTCTCATATCCCATATGACCAATTGTTGGTGGACAATAACAACAGACCGTTTTCTCACTACGTCACGTTAAATGAAACAAAAAACGTGTATGAGTTTGATGAAGTTCATTTGATGCAAAAAGCCTCTCTTCATATGATCGAGAATGGTAGAAAACTTAACCTGACTATTAACAGGATTCTTGGCGACGGAACTGGGCTAATACATGTACATGCCAACCAACTGTTGACCGCTGAAGTAAAAGATGCTAAGCAAACAATAACACGTGCTAAAACTAACTATAAGTTGGATGTTAATTCATCAGCTATTATGTCAACAGTTGTTCATATGATTGGTCGTGGAATAGTGGCTTTTGATTGGAGAGGTCGTCTTATTAATGTGTTGCACTTACATTTGTCCTACGGAAGAAGAGCTATCATTGGTGTTGAGGCTCATACAGGAACCATTAAAAATAATCACTTTGTATCTTCTGAAACAGATGGAACCTTCCATTTTTCAACTTTTGAGTTTAGTAGTAAATCACGTATTGACTACCCGTCGCCACATGGAATGCATTTTACTGTTGGTCTATTGGTAAGTTAACTGGCTTTATTTTCTCATTATAGTTTATTTTAGTTTATAGTTATTATAGTTTAATCCATCTATACACTATATATAAACTATATTACATTATAGTTTAGTCCACCTGTAGACGACTGATCCGATCGCGGATAAACGAGTGCCACAGACGACTTAACTATCAACGCATGATGCAACACCCACTCACACCAATTATGACACAAACAAACTATGACGTAATGAACCAGACGTATATACAGGCATACTTGACAAATCACTTTACTTACTCTGAAGATGACAGCCGCTGAGTCCGTTGAAACGTCAGTCACCAACAATAGTCTTTCTCTAGACTACAACAATCTGGACGATCAACTTCACACATCTAATGATACTCCTAGGTTCAAACCATTTACTATATGTACTTTATAATTTATTTATACATTTTTTTCTGTAAATGTCGTTGATGTTATAAATACGAATAAAAAACTCAGTAAATAAAAAAGGTTGGTGTACTGCCTAAATAATGAATAGAAGATTCAGAGAATGAAATGTACAGTGATTAGTTTTACTATCTGACGAAAGGCCGTCGCTTGAAAGTTAGACTTCCTAAACACTATATTTAGGAAACAAAACAACATTTTTGGAGTGTTTTTCGTAATGCTATTTTAACTATATTTCAAGTTTTTGTTTTTAAATTTTTATTGGTGTTTCGTTTTGAAAAAAAAATTGTTCAAAACATATCGAAACTGTCCAATTTGCGGAATGGTTTATATTCTACTCAAATATAATTTTAATACAAGTGTTATTTGGCATTTCACTCGATTAAACTACATATTCTAAGGATTTATGGTGAAGGAAAATTTCTAGTGTTGGAATATATACATTTTAAGACCAAACCGGGACCAGTTGCGAAAAACATGTAGTTTAGAACATGTACAGTAGTTTAATCGAATGAAATGCCAAATATTACTTGTAATAATGCCCAGAACCTTATCCTGGCATTACCACCACTATTTATACCGAACTCGTGACTAAGATCTCGGCAACGGCCTCCGCAGCTCAGTGGTTAGAGCACTGCACTAGCATCGCAGGGTCGCGGGTTCAATTCCAGCCGGAAGGCCTTGAAGTTGCATTTTTCGCAACTGGTCCCGGTTTGGTCTTAAAATGTATGTATTCCAACACTCGAAATTTTCCTTTTATATATATATATATATATATATATATATATATATATATATATATATATATATATATATATATATATATATATATATATATATATATACACTGGATCCAGAGAAGTTTGACCCAAAAACATAATATATATGTCGTCCATTAATTGTGCACGTGGGAATAATGATACAAGAACACATACATCAGATGACGTGCACGTTGCTCATGGTTGAATTAATTAAAATAAAAACATTGTCGGTGATTTTGAGTTTGCTTATTGCATGTTTACTAAACGCAAGCGATTTGAGAGAATAGCACACTCGAACATCACATGATTTGCACGTTAAATTGATAGCTCTTGTAGTCTCTAGCACCATGGTTTACATGAGTGAAGATTTACGCTGGCTAGTCGTTATCTATCGGTTCCAGAATAACATACATCCATCTGATATTGCGAGAATGCTTCATCTTTCACTTTCAACAGTGAAGCGAATAATTGCAAGGTTTAATTTAATTAACTGGTTCTGTCTCAACGATGAGAATGGGTCGCCCCCCATAAGTATGTTGTTAACGAGGTCTCAGATGCTCATATTATTTGAATACATCCTGCCCATGAGCTCAACGACGTTACAGGTTCATTGCTTACAATTCAAAGTATGCAATACCTATTGAAAATATTTGGATACTCACGAAAGAAAGTAAGTACGAAGTTTAACGTTTATAGCTTGCAATTCAAAAAGCTTAAGAATCGGTAGATTGAATCCACTTAATTTTAAATATTCATACCAGATGTCGCATACGCTTAAATTGTCCCTGCATTCTTCAATGATGAATTATAATCAAATTGAATTAAGTATATATGCAATTAAACCAAAGTCTCGCGCTGAGTAAACAGAAAACTGTTAAATACTAGAAGTAGTGCTGCATGAAAGGTCCTACGTTAGAAAACTTGCATTTTCGGATTTCCCTGACTAGCTACGGCAATAATAAACTGGGCAAACTTGTAGTGCAAATTACATGTAAGAACACTCGCATCCATGAATCAAAAATAAATTAGGTCTTGTACAGTTTTATTAGTTTCTCGCAGCTTTTTTGCTCCAGTGGCAACTCTAACCTGTATGGCGCTGGCTAAAATAGACAAGTTTTCCATTCGGACGAAAGGCCAAGCAAATGCAGATATTCTATAGATAAAGTGCGTACATTACAAGGCTCCAAAATGTATACATATTCAGTATTGTTTTATCAACAAGATTTAGTAGTTAAATATCTACCAAGTACATTTAATAGTGTTTTTAAATGTTGCATCACATGTTGCATGAATGGACTCGAATGATGTTTTGCTAGGTTTGTCGCCTTCGATGAATATTTAAAATTAAGTGGATTCAATCTACCGATTCTTAAGCTTTTTGAATTGCCAGCTATAAACGTTAAACTTCGTACTTACTTTCTTTCGTGAGTATCCAAATATTTTCAATAGGTATTGCATACTTTGAATTGTAAGCAATGAACCTGTAACGTCGTTGAGCTCATGGGTCATTTCTTTTAAGTATGTCGTCTCCTTACTCAGGATGTATTCAAATAATATGAGCATCTGAGACCTCGTTAACAACATACTTATGGGGGGCGACCCTGCATTCTCATCGTTGAGACAGAACCAGTTAATTAAATTAAACCTTGCAATTATTCGCTTCACTGTTGAAAGTGAAAGATGAAGCATTCTCGCAATATCAGATGGATGTATGTTATTCTGGAACCGATAGATAACGACTAGCCAGCGTAAATCTTCACTCATGTAAACCATGGTGCTAGAGACTACAAGAGCTATCAATTTAACGTGCAAATCATGTGATGTTCGAGTGTGCTATTCTCTCAAATCGCTTGCGTTTAGTAAACATGCAATAAGCAAACTCAAAATCACCGACAATGTTTTTATTTTAATTAATTCAACCATGAGCAACGTGCACGTCATCTGATGTATGTGTTCTTGTATCATTATTCCCACGTGCACAATTAATGGACGACATATATATATGTTTTTGGGTCAAACTTCTCTGGATCCAGTGTATATATATATATATATATATATATATATATACATACATATAATGCAACGCTCGCTACCATTGAGGCAGTTTGAGCGCTCTGGCCCCACGCGCACTTCACGCTATCTGGATGTTCTGATCGCCGGTGCTGTCCCACAAGTGGTTGTCAATGACGATCGTAAGTAAAATTGTTCCAATCAATTAATACAGACATGTACTCCATTCTATGAAATTTCTTAACAGGATATGAAATACGATTCACGATTTAACGCAGAGTTCTTCGAAATTGAAGCGACAGAGTTTTTCTTGGAAATCGATGCTGTAATTAATTCAAAAGGCCGCGGTTACACGTTTTATACTCTTGGTTCTGGAATGAATGGAAGTGATGGTGGAGCAGGTGGTAACCACGCAACAGCTGGAGGAAATAGACATGATATTAAGTTATATAACACTTATGGATCTCTCTATCAACCTGTTAGTCCTGGTAGCCGTGGCGGAATAGGCCCGAATACGATATTAGGTGGCCGTGGTGGTGGAAGAATGCGTATTAAAATTGGTTATTCATTAGTGTTGGATGGTGTGATTAATGTCGATGGAAATAACGCACCAGAAAGATCAGGTATAGTATATATGATACATAGTGTACGTCGTATTGTCTATAGGATCATATAACTGGTAATAATAATAATTTGTATTTATATTGATGGTAATTTATTTTGAGTCGATCACGCAGGATAAGGTTACCCTATTTATCCGAGCAAGAGGCTCATGTTTTAAGCGTTCGACTATTCAGTTTATCACTCTTAGATGAACGGAAAACCCAACTGATTGGGATTCCGAGGACCTCCAATTTAAGGTCGTTTTCCGAGAAGACCCAAAAGTCTTACCATTTGCTGGTGTTGTTGGAAAGGCAGCACCTTCTCCTCAATATTTTAAGACCCTGAGTAGTTGTCCGACCCAGGATTTGAACCCGGGTCTCCCAGCTAATAGATATGTGTGGTTACCACTATACTCAACAGCGCATATTCGTATAATGTTCATATTCATAAAATTATGTTATATATAATGTTATATAATGTTCATATTCATTAAAATGTTATACTGCGCATATTCATATAATATTCAATGCGCGTAACATTGAATAATGTTAAAAGATAATAATACATAGATAAGTAATGAAAATATATCTTTATAATGTGAACAAAATATGAAATGTATATGAAATGAATAATTAGACTTCGGTAAGAGTCAACTAAAGCCATAATAAAAAGGTGAGTTTTTATGATTTAAAATTAGAAAGATTATCTATGTTTCGGATGTCAGCGGGAAGATTGTTCCATAATTGTGGTGCGGCAAACATGAATGAACGGTCAGCAAGAGTTTTCTTTGATCTAATACGATGATAGGAAAGAAGATTATTGGAACTGCGGAGGTTATAGCGCCCAAGTGATTGAAATAAGATCGCACAGGTAGGGAGGAGCCATTTGATGAAAAACTTTAAATGCGAAGAGCAATATTTTAAAGGTAATCCTCAGTCTGACAGGCAACCAGTGTAGTCCCTTGAATAGTGAGGTGATATGGCAGTTTAGGTGTACAATAGAAAAAACGAGCACATGCGTTCTGTACATGCTGAAGATTGGCAATAAGGATATCAGACAGGCCATAGAGAAGACTGTTACAGTAGTCAAGTCTACTTGTAAGATAGATACATTAATTTCAAAAAAAACATGGCTGAATTTTTATTATTATTTTTGGCGCACAAATATAGATAATAATTCAGGAAATTAGAAAATTGATTGTTGGAATATATTTGTATAAGGTATATATTTAAGGTATATATTTCATTTGGTATAGTGTGGGTTATTGTGCTTTCGTAGGGTTATATCATGGCAGTGAAGCGTTTCGCCTAAAAAAACGTAAGGTGTGTCACCTGTAAAAATGTCGTATCAACATTTTCATAGTCTGAAATAATCTCGCCTCTAGGGCGTTCAAGACATGACTGACGCGGTTTCTAACGACAACATTATCCTTAGATGTATCGATATCTTTCTATAACATTAACATATTAGTAGAAAACATTATCCTTAGCAAACTCCGGTATATATGTATCGGTATATATGTATCGATATCTTTCTATAACATTAACATATTAGTAGAATCTTACCAGTTCTGTAATCTGATTGGCTACGCTGCTCATTATGTAAGTAAGAGTTAATTACCGAGAACGAGGGGTGTATTCTATATATCGCGCTTACGTCCCGACGTTCCAGATATAATGAACTGACTTATTTCATGATTGAGGAGATTTTCCAACAAAGTTTGTGTATTTTTTCACCTTGGACAAAGATTTTCCTAGTTTTTTCTTCATTTCTTATCTAATTTGTATTCCTAGGGCTGTATGCTATCTGTATATACATCCCGCGGTACATCAAAGAAAACCGACTCAATCATGACATAATTGTCGATAGATAATAGCGGCAAGTCGCGTGAAAAAGCCGAGCTTTTCACCAAAAAACTATGCTAATGTCTTTTTATTAAAAAAATGGGAAAAATTAATTTAAGTTAGTTTCTAATAAAACAATTAAATTATTCGCTCTTAATTTCTATGAAGTGATAGTTAACTTTAGAGCTCATAATCTAATTGTTTCTAAAAAGAACATTTGCTGATGTTTGTAGGCAGTGGAGGTGGTAGTGGGGGAACTGTATGGATTTCAACAAACCTCTTCAAAGGCCATGGCGAAATCACTACCCGAGGTGGAATGGGTAATAATTATGGCTCTAATTTTGGAGGTAGTGGTGCCGGGGGTCGAATAGCCGTTCACATGAAAAAGGAAGATGAATTTCGCGGAACATATTCTCCATTTGGTGGGACGGGAGATGGCCCACGTCAAGGTGGACCAGGGACGGTTTATGTTGAGGAAATGAGGAAATCTCATATCCATACCAGATTATATATTGATAACAAGAATGCAATGCCAGTAAAAGAGTTTGTATTAAATGAAATGAATCCACGAAAAGATTATCATAAACGAATTGATGGCGTAGATCCAGAGTACCATATAGACGAATTGATGCTTCTAAATGAGGTAAGTAGAATTGTGAAATTTTAAAATGATTAAATATTACTATGGGGGAAATTTCAAAAAGATGAATGAATAGCATGAACTGATTGTTGACAAGAAAACTGAACGAAGGCGCACATGCGCATACAGACGAAGGACCGGTTTTCACGAAATAACACAAAAGTAACCGCAAGCTTCTCAACAATGAGAAAATTATTTTATCCATTCAAAGATGAAGTCAGTGTCACTTGCCCCTGCTGCTTTCGAAATAAAATAATTATTGAAGCGCTTGCATCTAGTGTAAACAACTGATCTCTAAAAGAATAAAGTGCTGCGTATACTAGGTAGTGTTTTGGATATATAGCAAAGTGAAAGGTGGTGAACTTCCTAGATTTGTAGGAACGAAATACTTACGTCTCGAGCGTAGCCCTTTATATAACCCTCCAATCGGAGTGTTCCTATTACATGTTAGCATTTATTGGCTTTAACTAATTTACCACGTTACATGGCTAGTGAACCTGCAGTTGTCTTGAAAAGTAACACGTAAAATAAGAAGTTCTTTACACTGAGGAATGTTATTCACATTATCCAGTTAATCATTGTAATCCTTACGAATAGTAAGCTCTTTACATTTACTTGAGTTACAAGCCATACAGTTATTCTATGAACAACACAAAAACTGACCAACCATATCAGTTGTTCGATCGGCAACGTCACTCCAGTAGTATAGCAAGTAGGGCTGCGAGCTCAATCGACCTCAACCGTGAATATAAGTACCAAAACATCGCCAAATTTGCCAAGTCACGACTCGACAAATTTGGCGATGTTTTGGTACTTATATTCACGGTTGAGGTCGAATAAGCCCACAGCCCTACTTGCTATACTACTACAGCAATCGTTAGTCGATCTAAACACCCCTCCCACGTTTTCTACTAAATTGATGTCAAACACACGCGAGACAACACCAAATCACTATTTTAACGAAATACGACACGTTTCGTCAAAATTTAGAGAGAGTTTTGTGTCGCCATTTTCGCATTTGTGTTCAACAAACTATGACTGACGCGCTCTACCATTGTTTCAATTCGTGCGCGAAAAAAAAGCCACTAGATTGTGATTCTAGTGACGATGTTTAATAAATTTCAGCGAGAGAGCCACTAGAGTTTAGTGGTAGTGTTAAATAGATTTCATATGCGAGAGTGCTCTACCTGCTATACGAATCAAGGTCACCTGTTGATGTTGCTAACAACAACATTCCATTGCGAATAGCAACCACAACTTTTCAAAAAAATGTTTTCACTTTTAAAAAATGTTTTCACTTTTAAAAAATATTTTCACTTTGAAAAAATATTTTCATTTTAAAATATTTTTTTCAAAAAGTTGTGGTTGCTATTCGCAATGGAATGTTGTTGTTAGCGACACACCACGTACAACCACCTGCTGTCGTGCGAGGTGGAGATAGCTGACCACGAGAGAAGAATCGCGATGTTTGAAGAAGGGGTGAGGACCACCATGCTAAGACTGTCTAACTTTGAGCGTACACTATGATTGTACACTATAAATATCGTGAATAAAAAACTGTTGTGTGAATGGGCTCGCGCGGTTGTTATGAAACCACCTGCTAACATGCAAATTAGTCCACCCGCTCACTATTTTCAGTGTTTGTCGAACTTCTGAAATGGTGGTCGTACACATATTTAGACGTTGTGATTCCTCCCGACAACAAGCCCAAGAAAGGCACGTACGGTGTCACAATCGCGACAATGCTCTCGACGTCTTTTTGCGACTCGTCGTTTAGTTCGTCGGGATTTTCAATAGCGTTCAACCCATCCAGTAAGCTAGCGAATTTGCTGATTAACAAGTCGGTGAGAAAAGCGTTTGCAATCTCGCACGCGTGGAGAGAGTGACCTTATGGGAATCACGTCGCAGTGTTTAAGGTATGTCTCTCACTACAATGTTTTTGTGACCATACGCGTAGGAGTCAATACCATTTTCTAAAAGGTATCGTTTATCATCAAAACAGGATAACGACACCTTGTTAATTTCGTAACTACCGAGCTGATGTTTGACACTTCTAATGGTCTTCATTGTGTGTCGCAATTGTTTCTGCTCAAGTAACACACTTTTATAATCTTCGTGCTTGATCACTTTTTTAATTATATTCTTTCTAATGCCTTTAGCGGTTTTCCCACCACCCCCATCCTCTTTCAAATAGCTATACATTTTACTGCGCAACCCGACGAACTCAATAATTGGTGTTCCAGCGCACTCGTCCTTCATCTTGCCAATAACTTTCTTATTCTCTTTGAAAGCGAACGGGTTGTCTGCAGGGTAATCGCTATTGTCAAACTTTTCACGCTCCTCCATGAAGTCGGAATAAACGTCGTCAGTTTTGATTGAGTACAATAGACTGTCAGTGTCAGTGAAGTGCAATCTACAGGTGTCGCTAGAGTACTTTTTCATAATATAATTATAGTGGAAATTATACATCAGCGTTTTACTCAAGTCTAGTATGCACATACCCACGTATGCGGGTCTATTTAATGTCAGCGTCTCTTTGACTTTGTGGACAGCGACTAAATTCTCGCTAAATATCTTGCAAGACACAAACGTAGGCTTTGAGACAAGCTTTTCTAACTTTTTCTCGGTGGTCACTAATCTTACATCCACACGCTTCCTCAAATTCTCCATTGTTTTTCCAAACACACTGTTGTTCATCAACTTGAAGAAATCCTTCTCGAAAGCGTTCTTAGCCGCAGTTCTCTTGACTGTGTTAAAGTCGATGTACTTGCCTAGCCACTTGGACTGGTCAAACTGTAGGACCCTATGCACCTTTTTGATTTTTAGTCCAAGACCTGTGTACAACTGCAGATTTCCATAGTGACACACGTACTTTTTTTTGTCCATCAAATTAGTCACCAACTTTTTCACACCGCCAACACTCACATTAAATTTATTTTTGATTTTCGTGCAGTACTCCGACAACATGTCAACAGTTATCTCCATCTTCTCGGGAGCCAACGGGTAGTCGTTATGTAGGTCATGCAAATGGGCTGGATACTCCAAGTCGACTTCAAGCAGCAGGCCCTTTTCACTATTGTTGTGATAGTCGTGTAGATTAACCTTTTTTATTTCTTTCTCAGCCAACCACTTGAAGCCACCCGTAGGTAGACTTCGACTCATTGCCCACCCATATAAATTGTTGGCGTCAAGGTACATCAAATACTTCGACTCTTGCGTTTTATCGTACCCCTTCATATATTTATTGTTCGCCACGCCATGTCTGTTGCATATGTAGCTCACACCACCACGCATACCTAATTCTACGAACTGGAACATGTCGATGTCGGACAATAATTCGAGCTCCACCCCAGTCATCTTTAGCATAGCATCCCAAGCCAATCCAGGCGATGTGAAATAGTGACACGGGTCTAATTTATACTCACGATGGCATGTCTTTCTAAAGTTCTCAAAAACGTCGGCAAGCAAGAGCACATCGCTTTTCAAATACAGGTCGTGGTACCCACCCATGTTTTCAACGTCGAAGTAGTCCCACACATCGATGGCGCGCTCATGCATTTCTTCCGTAATGTGCTCATCGTTCAGAACGCTGTAGAAATCTTTTTTGGAGGGTAGCTCGCGCTCGTCGAATTTTTCAAAGGAGTCCATATAATCATAGGGATAGACCCCCTTTCTTGTCATAAGTGCCAACCCCTCGTCACGAAACACTTCTGACGTGTACTTGAAAGCGTCCCTTGGTAGGTTCTTCACCAAGTTGTCTAGGCCGCTACTCATGAACTGAAAGCTGTCCAAAAATACCAAGTTTTTTCCAAGCATGAACGCCATGTACTTCTCCATGTTGTTCGGTATCACATTTATGTCTTGACCAAACTTGCCAATCTCCTGCATAATGAAATGGCTATCGTAGCCACGTAAGTTATGAAAGATCACAGGAATTTTATCAGTCAATCTAAAGTTCACGTTACACTGACGATGTGCGGACCCTCTGTACTTACCTGAGACATGACAGTGGTCTCTCACTCTAACGTCAGCGCCAGTGTACTCAACACTGCAAATATGACAACTTTTAGCCTCGTCAAAGTTCTTCTTATCGGCGTCAGTCAGTATCATTTCTTTGTTAAAGTGACTCTCAGATGTCTCTTTACAATATTCGACAATTTCTAACATCTCCCCAATGAACTTGTTAACTGCATTTTCACCGCGATACACTTTCACTGGCTTACTATACTCGTTATCGTAGCAACAAACCAATTTATACCCATAACCACAGTCAACGTGCCTCTGGTAAGCATTTGTGTAGCTACACTCGCTTGATGGTGTCGCTGTGTGCACCTTCTGTGTGATAGCCTCGAAGTCTGCGTACACCACAAATGGTACATTTAATTGTCTGCTAAAATTCTCATATTTTACTTTCGCGCCTTTTTGTGGCATTTTAATAGCTTGCTTCCCATTAATGACCAAACACACTTCAATATGACTTTCAAGCACATCCGCACGGGTGAAACACTGCAAACAATACCTACAAAAGTGCTTTCTCGCCTTATACTTTGTCTGACGGTACATGAATTTGTCGAAATCGCGAATGTACACATAATGCTTGTTGCCCACGTCATTAGTTATCAACAATAGGTCCATATGGTCAGGATACGCCTCCTTAGAAACGTACACAGGGAATGGCTGCTTATTCTCATACCCAAAAACATTTATGCTAATATCGTTTGCCTTTTCGATCTTGTTGTAGTCTTTGAGTGTGACTGGGAAGTCAATTCCGTCATAGTTCAGCTCACCGACATGCCTAGCGTACTTTGACGTTCTGTCAGAGTTTTTTCCAACAGGAAATTTGTGTGCAAGGTGGCACCATCTAAAGCACTCGTTGTCATCATCGTTATTTACGTTCACCAAGCCCTTCATACTGTTGCGCAGCTCCTTTGGCAACACAATGTAGCTACTCCCATGCAAAGGTCTGTAAATAGCGACATTAACGTAGTGTGCGTCTATTTTGTCGATAGTCCATCCAGACCCCTCAGATAGCCACCCAGCTATCCGCGTCAAAATCTGCTCCGACCCACGATTGGCGACACCCTCGATGTCACGCTCGTTAATGACGACGAACGTTTCGCTGTTAAAGTAGGCAGTTTTGTATGTGGTCTTATTGAGTTCTAAAACTTTCTCAAAAGTGACCTTGACTGTCTCCACCACTTTCATTCCGTTGGTCTCACCCAGCTCACGTCTCAAAAGGTTAGTGACAGCACTTCTACTACCATTTACCTGATTGATGTCTCTGTCGTCAATTACCTCGACTCCATAAGACCTTGTGAACCCTCTCAGTGCTCGATCCAACAGATGCGTCGACGGTGTGAGGTCTTCGACTGCAGGTTGTCCCTCCTGATCTCTAAAGAAGCCGTGAACGTTGGTCGCTTCATCTGTTAGTGAATTGACAACGGCTGCACTCGTCTTATGCGCCCGTCTTTTTTTCAGCGGGTTTCTCACAGTCCGACTCATTGGCTTATACTTACACTACACTTTTTTTCTTAGCCCACTCATTGTAATAAATATCACCACTTTCACACCATCCCAGCTTTGGGTACACCACCCCAAACAAATTATCGTCAAACAAGTCTTTCACCTTCCCGTCTTTGAGGTCTGACACCTTCTTGAGTGTCTCGACTCGTCTTCTATGACACAACCTAATAATGTAGTATCCATATCTGCTGACATTTCTACCCTTTATCAAATTGCATGAGTGCAGCACATTGACAACTTTCAAGAAGTCCTCTTTTATCAACTCAAGGTGCTCGCCCTTCACAACGTTCCGTAGTCTTCTCCCCATCCACCAAGACCGTTTGTGAACGCTTTTTAATCGTGTGAGTCTCATGTCACCATAACTCTGAGTGAAACCCCATTCGGTGTCACCACACTTTGGACATGCGTACCCACCACAGTCAGTCACATGTTTCACAACGTCGCAATCCGAGCAGTAGTAAAGCCTGAAGGTGTCTCCACACTCAGTTTGCGTCTCACTCGCGATTTCGTCAATTGTGTAACCGTAGCTCATCTGCCTCATAAGTTTGTCCATCACTCTTATACTACTCCAACATATTTTTTTCACCGAACTAGCACCCACACTACTATTCCACTACCCAAGCCTAGCGCGCTAACAAACAATAATTGGTATTCCTTCATTTCCGCACTTGGTTGGTAGTAATCCACAATCTTCGGGGACTCAGTGAATACTCGTCCGCTGTACCGTATGGTCATTACGCTTCTAAGTTCTTCCAACGCGTGGTTTGTGTCATTGATGTCAGCATTAGCATCAGAGAGCCGTTGTCGTAAACGCTGGATCTTATCTTTTTTAGCGACTTCATTCTCATACCACACTTCTTTCGCACTGGCTAGCTGTTCCAACGCATGGTTATGTCTTTTCATCTCAGCTTCATAGCCTGAGTGATTAAACTTTGAAAACATAAAGCCAGCGCCTGCAAAAGCTACTGCATTAAATATCCCTCCAGCCACAACACTCACCATTAACTTACATTGATTTGAATGGATCTGTCGGTATCCACTTTTTTGATTGCAGCCATTTTACTAACAGCGTTCCTGCGCCAACAGCTGCAGCAAGTTTCACTGTACCTTTAACTGTCTCTGGTGTTCCCAATGGTTCTCCCAAAGCCCTTTTAGAAATCATGCTCACTGCCACAGCACCAGTCGTAACAAGTAGCGCATCGTACAATTCGTTCATAAGTTCTTTTCGATCGATCGCGGACATATATACATTGTCGTGTGTTTTGTTTAAGAATCAAACGTGTCTAACGCTGGACGACAAGTTCTACGATTTTCTGACGCGGGTGATGCTGCAGTACTCACAGGTTCTAGTCGTGTTTCTTTTTCATTACTAATTGTGTACCACAATGAAGCACCAGCAATGATTACACCAAGTGTTCCGACAATATAACCATAGCTCCACTCACCACCCTGTTCTTCGTTAACTATCATTTCACGCATTTTCTTTTCTTTCGCAGCTTTCGATATCTCAGCCAACTTTTTACCAGCAGCGACACGCTTCGGGTCCTTCACCTTAACACTTTTCACATCAGCCGTAATCTTCGCTTCAACAGCCGTCTGTGAGTCCTCAACCATCTAATACATTATCACGTGTTATCTTACTCACAGATGACCTCACAGGTGTCTCACAGATGACCTCACAGGTGTCTCACAGTTCCAGACCAAACGCATTAAAAATTAGAGCTTCAGCAGTTATTTAACAACGAACGACGGTTTCCACCACAATAAAAAATATTTCTCTGGGGGTATAGTAACCATGAGAAAAGTTGGTAGACTAGAAATCGTGATTGGTCCCATGTTTGCAGGAAAAACAACAGAGACTCTTCGTAGGTTAATCACGTTAAGTAAGTCAGGGCTCAAAGTCCTTTACATGAACAATGCAGGCGACACCAGGCGAACTGACCATGCGTTCTCCACACATCGTCAGACCATTGTTGTTGGATCAGACAGTTTACCTGCGAAGTTAATCACCAACCTTCCAAGTTCCTCCGAAGTAGCTGACTACAACGTCATCGGAATTGATGAAGGTCATTGGTACTCTGATCTACTCCCAGTTATTCACGAATACATTAAAGCCAGCATTCACGTCATTATTTGTGGTCTCATAACAACGGAGCATTTAAAAAGACTTGGTGAGCTCAACACACTGTTCCCAGTAGCGGACGACATCACATTTCTAAAAGCGTATTGCGCCGTTTGTCGCGACACTTACGGAACAACTGTCGAAGCGCCATTCAATTGGAGATACAACCCAGGGCCATCATTCGTTGGTGGTGCTGAGCAATATCGCGCAGTGTGCAGACGTCATCATCCTTCCACACAAAGTTAGGGGTGTTCTCGGATACCCCACTTTTTAAATTTAGACATTGGTCACATGAAGCGTCCAATGTCTCCCGTAGAAACATTTTTTCGCACAGTGGTCAGAAGGTTCGTGAAATAAATAGAGAGAGTTTCGCAGATATTTTTTACTGAGTTAAAAAACGTCTTTAAAAATGCTAGAGCAGTTGTCGCTTCAAACGTCGTCTCGACAGCGAGAACGAGTGCTAATTCGACTTATTACTCGCTGTCTAAAAAGTCTCTTTACAATAGCGTCTCTCATGGTTACTCAACGCTGATTTATTTTTAAATTTACGAAAACACTGGGAGCACTGAAACCCAACGTCAAAGAGATATTTTATTACTGTGGTAATAGCGTCGTCGTACGAATCGCACAAGAGTGTTAGATAACCAGCGGATTTGTATCTGAGTAGCAGAGACTCCTGCTCTTTGGATGCTTTGCCTGTGCCACCTGGATTCTTGAACTCAATCACAAGCCCGCTATGCTGTCGGTTTGCATTGGCAATAATTAAGTCAGGTGTTCCACGTTGGTAGCCTTTTTTCCACGAATTTATTCTTTTACTCGAAGTGTCTTGATTCTCACCACAAGCGGCTATCAAAATAGCTTCTGGATAATATTTTCTAAGAAAACCAACAACTTTCGTATGAAGGTCGAACTCAGTGATCATTTTAAACTGATTGTGCTTGAGACCAACGTCAGCTAAACTTTTTCTAACGTTTGGTAAGACCTCTGAGTGCACCCACCTTCCGAAGTGTTTCGCACGCTCCATTTTACTCGAGAACACCAACGAGTAGACCCCAAGTTCGTTGATAAATGAGGCCTGCTCCATCTTCATTTTACAATCAGGTTCGACGTGGTCGTTGACCGCATCTTTTGGTCGAGCGTAACCTAGAGCGCTTGCGACTTCTCTTGCTTTGAACCATATTTCACCGTTGTGATTAACCGTCGTGATTTGGTGACCATCGAATAATTGCACTGAGTTGGTTGCCATTACTATAACCCCACAAAAAAAACTACTCGACATAGGTGTCAGGTTTTTTATAGATCTGGTTTGTTGTGTACCAATGCAGCAGGTGTGTTTTATTAGTCTTCAGTTTTCTACGTCGTCTGAAAAAGTCTCTAATGTTACGAGCCAGCTTTCTAAGCCAACCCATTTTAACTTAGGTCACGTCTCCTACCACTCCCACAGTGTCTGATTCTGGCAACGTAATAGGTTCGCCGTAAGTCTTTTTAGACCTCATACCAATCTCAGCGTGGAGCTCGAGAGTAACGTCACCGCGACCAAATGATCCACCAGCTTTGAACATGTGATCAGTCGTCTTATTTATCTTATATATTTCATGAGGTCTCGAAATACATGCTCCCATTTACTTTATACCATATTCCTTCATCATTTCTCCACCCATGATTATGATGTCTCGGTTCGTCATGTAGCCACTCACAATTTTCACACCGTAGAATTCTATCAACGATGGGTGCGCATAAGGTGCGAGTGGTATTCTTGGTCGATGCATTCCAAAAATCGTTCCATAGGGTGTGCCTATCTTTTTCATATTCGCTATGAAGTCTGAATCGGTTGACTTAACGTTGTTGACTCTGACGTGTGAATTGTCCATTTGCCAGTGTATCGATATCATATGCACTTTACTTATGTCAACACCACTTGGAATAGTGCATATGCTCTCCATTGCTGGGACGCTACCACCATACGCAAGTCCATTAGTCATACCAGTCTTGTACCCTATGAACTTATCCCACTGACCGTCGTCGTTCGATATAATTGTCTCCCAATTTGATCCAGCGGTTCTCATTGGTAACCTCACCACAACAAAAATGGAGAGGTCACACCATTGCATACTGGGACAATTAAAATGGAGACCTGACTCAAGTGGGATTGGTGTTAGCACAGGGGATAGAAAACTTTGACTCACACCGCTGATGCCGACAATAGGACCATAAGCCGAGTTGTTTTGCACTAATTTACTTGTTTCACCAATGGCTTTCACTTTGTTTGAACCATTGGTGTGAAATTCCACGTTTTTCAAGGCGTGTGTGCTAACGTTGAAGTCGAGCACAAGATTGTAGGACTGACTCTTGAGGTAGCCTGACAGCAATTGTTCTAGAGTTCTTTTATTGGTAGCGTCTGAGTCATCGACTGGGTCTGCTACGTTTTTTATCGCTGAGCCTTGCATGTCTATTATTCCAGACATCCTTCCACCAGTCGCGCTTAATTTAGGATCTTCATCCAGATGCCTTTTCGTTCTTTTTAGTATTTTATCGTGAGGGTCGTCAGACTCATACCCATAGTTTAGACTCATTACTACTTCAAGGTGTATTTGGTTAGTAGATAGCCAGAGACTGCTGAGAACCCTAAGATTATCGCTAGCGTTGTCGTGTCTGACTCGCTTGTGGTGGTGGCCACTGTTTTTTTCACAGGAAGTGGTGTCACATTTTCTTGGTAAACTTTTTTAGCCACCACGTTTTCTTGGTGAACTTTTTTAGCCGCGAGACTCGCTGGCGTTACTAAGTTAGTCACCACATTTTCTTGGTGGACTTTTTTAGCTGCAATTGTTGGTGTTGTTGCATTCAAGCGAGTGTTCACTCCAAATCTCATGGACTCTGTGGCAATCTTTAATAAGTTGTTGTACCCAGCGATTTTATTCTTGAGAATCACCACGTTACTTGGCATTAACCATGTACTTGGCGACACTGCGAGATTTTGGACAACGTTGGTGTCTCTAATCGATTTGTTCATGTTGAGAATCCATGTCGACACGTCATACTGAATAACACTGTCAGAAAACAACTTGCGGAATTCTTGTTGGGTTTCTAAACTTCCTGCAGAACCACCAACGACTGACACACGTGTTCTCGCTTGCGCACCAAGTGTGGAGTACACAAAGGCTTCTATGGACTGGTTTATATATTGCAGCCCAATGTTGGTAAAACCGTCTGAGAGTCGCGCGACGTATCGTTTGTAATCATTCTGAACGTCGTTGAGTGTGAAGACTCTGGATTCGCCTAAAGTGCCATCGCTCAGGACTTTATTCTGGTAGTAGTGCTTTTTGGGAATCTTGGAAATCTTACCATACAATTCGGAAGCATTGAATTCTCTACTTATTGATTTCATGGTCTCACCACCCTCCATTCTTCTCAGAAGTCTTCTAATGGTGAAGTACAAATGAAATCTCATCACACTTGTGACCACAGGATGAACTTCTTGTGACACTGATAAATGTTGCAGCGAAACACCACAACAGAAACTCGCACAATACGTCGCAAACACAATGCGATAGTAAGATTCGTTGTCATCCCACTCTGATTTTGTCTTTGACGTGGTGACTCGCAAGGTTGGTAGCTTTGACATGAAGTAGCTACTCTGGTTAACAAAAACTTTGAAGTTATTCACTGGATAATTTAACACATTTTCCGTTGGGTAGCCGTCCCAAAGCCCCCAGTGGTTCTTATGACCTTTTGGCAGTGGTTGGATAGCTCCACCACCTTGCCATATTATTGGGAACTTACTATTGTGTAGCCACTTCCACATGTTTTTGTTATTTTTGAAGGTTGCGCTGGTTATGTCTGTGCTAAGGATGTCATTGTTTCTGAAATATATGTCGACACTCGTGATTTTACCATCTTGCGAAATATTTGGATTGAACTCGAATTTGCTTAAAGTAGCGTGGGGGTACTTTTTGATGAGGTCTGCCTTTGCGTTGTGTGTGGCCTTCGACGTGTTAGCCATCGCACGCTTGTAGTACTTCCCATAGTAGTTGCGAAGGGCTTTCTGCATATAATATACTATATGTTATACATGACGCGAAAGTTGACGGTACTCATTGAAGGTGTGGAAAAAGTTGTGTCCTTTGACAACGCGATGATGGTCATACACGATAACCCATACATTGTGGTCAAGACAGCTACTGTGTTTTGGGACTACCATAACACAACAAATGACGACAGCATTCAGGTCTTCACGCTGGATAGCTCTAGGGCAGGCTCTTTTAAAAAGATTAAAGTGGGTGAAGGGTACTTTAGCTTCGACGCATTGGTCAAAGTCTTGAAACATGAGTCTAGCGAGCTTAAGGTGGATCTTGAGATAGAGAAACTAGTGCCTACAGGTAAATGTAGGGTCAAGGTTAGTAGTTCAGCTGTGTTAGACACCATTGGGCCTCTACTTGGTTTCGCGAAGGGTGAGGTGATTCAGAATGACTCACAGTGGCACACTAGCCCGAACGAGGTCGACATGTATAGAGGTCTGAAGTACATAGAAGTTTCGTGTGACATTGTTGAGACGGATAGTAACGTGGGTATTGATGGGAAGCGTAGCGATGTGATCACAACGTTGCCAATACCCACTGAGCAGTCTTTGAAGGGGTCAGTGCAACGCCATGTGGATATTGAGTCCAAGGTGAGTGTTAAAAAAGGTGTTTACTCAAGTATGACGTTTCGTGTCAAACCAAATAACGACAATCTCAAAATTGGTGCGGTGCTATTGGAACTGTATATTGTGTGAATTATATGGAACTCGGTGTGGAGACAGAACAAGGGTTGCGAGACATCTATTATAATCCTAAGACGGGGTACAGTGGTGTAGAGAGGTTGTATCAAAGTGCATTGGGAGACGGATTGAAAATAACTAGAAAAACAGTGAAAGAATGGTTGACAGCGCAGGACACCTACACTAGGTACAAACCCATTGTGAGAAGGCATAAATTCCGTGCGACTTTTGTTGGGTTTCTTGGTGAAGAGCTCCAAATGGACTTAGTGGACATGGGTAAGTACTCAAAACAGAATGGAGGGTATTATTGGATATTGATAGGTATTGAAATATTGAGTAGATACGCTTTTGGCATTGCGGTTTACAGAAAAGACACTAAGAACATGACTAAGGCTGTTGGAAAATTGTTGGTTGACTTTAAAGATCGGTTTGGGGTCACACCTAAGTTAGCGCAATTTGATGAGGGACTTGAGTTCTACAATGTTGGTGTTAAAAGTTTGCTGAAAGAACATGGTGTTGAGTATTTCAGCACTAAGAGCGACAAAAAGGCTGCTGTTGTCGAGCGTTTTAATAGAAGCCTCAAGAGTATTATGTGGAAGTATTTTTATACCCGTGGGACGTACAAATGGATTGACGTCCTTGACCAGTTCGTGAGCAATTACAATAGCAATGTGAACCGAAGCATTATGATGAAGCCGAAGGATGTCAATAAGTCAAACGAAGGCGAAGTGTGGACCACTTTGTTTGGTCACCAATTTGCAGACAACCCATTGCCAAAGTTTAGAGTTGGTGAGTCAGTGAGAATTAGTAAATACAAGAGTGTGTTCACAAAGGGTTATGAAGCCAACTTCACTGAAGAGCTGTTTAAAGTGGTGAAAGTTATTCGTGGTGATCCTAATGTGTATGAAATTGAGGACCACACCGGTGAACAGATTATTGGTAAATTTTATGAACAGGAATTATCGCTGGTCAATAAGAAACGTGGTGACGATGTGTACAGAGTTGAAAAGGTGTTGAAAAGAAAGAAAGTCAGAGGGGAGAAGATGGCGCTGGTCAAATGGTTAGGTTACGAGAGCAAACATAACTCATGGATACCAGAAAGCGACATTCAAAATGTGAGCTAGTGTAATATGGCCGAAGGTGGCTTCGACGACTTTGAGATGGAGAGCTCTAATGAATACAGAGATGTCACTGACGATGAACTAGAGTATAGTTACGAAAAAGCCATTCAAGAACGCAAACTAATTGGGGGTGATCCAAACGCCTCAATGTTTAGGAGAACTAGACTAACTAAAGTGATGGGTGGACTAAAAGTCGAGCGTAATAGAAGACTTCGTCAACATATGTGGAGGTTTTTTAGTGATCCCACAACGTGGATTAATGACAACGTAAAAGATCGTGAAGACATCGCGAGGAGTGCGCCATTGTTAGACACCACACACGCAGAGTACGTCAACATACCCGAACTAAGACCAATCGAGAACCGCAAGTTGAGCGCGCTACTTAATCCAAGTGAGAGTGTGATGTCTGAGTCAAGAATAGGCGACACTGGTACGTTACAAATAGAGATAGATCGCTATCGAGACTTGATAAATGAAGCGAACAAAAGAGTAGCAGAGCTTGCAGTGAAAGACCTCACGACTGCAGAGAACGAAGAGTTCATCGATCTAGCTGAAAGAGTGATCGGACTTAAAAAGGCTAGAGACATGGTTATTGAACAGCGACAAATAGAGGAGGTTAGAGAGCAACAGGAAGTTGACATTAGCAGATTGCAGAATTTCAAGAAATGGGTTAGAGAAAATATGGTTGGGTCTAGCGCTTTAGCGATTGCAATAGCTGCAATTATAACAACCATTATTATCGCTGGGAGGTCTAATGTTATGAGAGGCGCTATGACCACGAGGTCGTTTGCACAGGCTGTTAAAAACGTGATAATGAGGATGGGTCCATGGGCTGTTGGATTGGCGAACTTAGTTTATGACGCGCTGGTGACAGGCGCAAAGGGCCTCGCTTGGTTAGCTCAAAATCTGTGGGTGTTTGCGGTGACATTCGCGTGGCTTGCGTACAATTATCTAAACTAGAGAGAAAATGTGATTCGTGGGAGTCAGAGAGCGATATTCAAAATGTGAGCTAATGTAATATGGCTGAAGGTGGGGAAGTTTTTGACGAGATTGAGATGGAGAACCTTGGTAGAGCTTACACTAATGATCAAATAAACGTCGAACTTGAAGAACTCACTAAACGTATAGATTCAATTGAGAAAATATACACCAACGACAATATACCACACATCGAACGTGTCAAGTATGAGAAATTGAATGGGAGAGCGAATAGATTGCAGGGTGAACTGGATAGAAGGTCTCGAGAAACAGAGACGTCGTTCACTGACACTGATGATGGTAAGACGGTGACAATAAGGGGGACTAACACAGAAGTACCAACAGTAGAGTTTGTTGAACAGAAGTTGTATGGTGACGTCAATGACGAGAGTTTTAGTATAGCTTTTGAAGAGGAGAAAGAAATTAAGAAAAGACTGGGCGAGCTAAAAACGTCCAACAAAAAGCTAACAGAAGACAACGTAAAAAGAATCAAGCTAATAAACAAGAAAATACATAAATTCAACAAAAAGGTACTCGGCCAAGACGACGCGTCAAGGAAAATAGTCAACAGGTCGCAGGTTGCGGACTCAGGGGCTATTCTTTTCAAACCGATAAACAAAGATGGTAAATATGGAGCACCCAAACGAATTCTAGTACCTTGGGGAAACGAATTGAACTA
The DNA here is from genome assembly GCA_035772405.1 of Chrysogorgia sp. JL179-B06. NCBI lineage: Eukaryota > Metazoa > Cnidaria > Anthozoa > Scleralcyonacea > Chrysogorgiidae > Chrysogorgia > Chrysogorgia sp. JL179-B06. The sequence goes on along the minus strand of JAYKKM010000496.1, from coordinate 1,857,615 downwards.
TAGTAAAGACGCTCGTAGTAAAAATGCGATTGAGCAGTTCAAACAGTTAGTTAGTCAAATCCCTGAGAGTACAGAAACAACAGCTGTCACAACAGAAGTGGCCCCAGACGACTTCCCAGTAATTGAGACAAGAGTGGATAATGATGACATACCTGATCTATCATCAGACGAAAACCGCGAACATAATGGTGTGCTAAACCCAAGTGATAGTGTGTTGCGTGAGTCGAGAATAGGCGACAATGGTGCATTGCAAATACAAGTAGACTATTATCAGGAAGCGATAAATGAAACGGACAAGAGATTGGCAGAGCTTAACAGAAAAGCTGAGCAAAGTGGTCTTACGAGTGACGAACAGCTAGAGTACGACGGTTTGCTTAGGAGAAAGGTGGGACTCACGCAAGCCAAAAAAGAAGTCTTAGAACAACGACAAATAGAGGAAGTTAGAGCGCGACAAGAGATCGACATTGACAGGTTTCAGAAATTCAAGGAATGGGCTAAAGAGAATATGGTCGGGTTGAGCGCTGTAGCAATTTCAGTGGCTGGAATTATAACAACTATTATCATCGCTGGGAGGTCTGCTGTTATGAGGGGCGCTATGGCTACAAAGTCATTCGCACAGGCTGTTAAGAATGCGATAACGAAGATGGGTCCATGGGCTGTTGGGTTGGCTAATTTAGTTTACAATATGTTGACGTTGGGTGCAAAGGGTCTCGCCTGGTTGGCCCAAAATCTCTGGGTACTCGCAGTGGTACTTGTGTGGTTTGCTTATGATTATTACAAGCTAAAACAGTAGCGATAAAACATATGTAAAGTATATGAACGTCACGTCAGCAGAGTTGAGCCCTGGTTTTAGACGAGCGACCATGGGTGGCATAAAAGGGGTGAGAACGCAACACGTAATCACGTTGAACCCTAATAAAGTCAGTCCTGGCGAGGAACTTTACATTGATATACCGAAGCTCAAGGTTAGTAGCTGTTTGGTGCCTGGATCGTTGGGTCTAGTGTTCGACTTTAAGAACGCGAACGCCAAAAGCTGGTTCTTGAACAATGTTAGCAAGTTGTTGGTTGAGAAACTTGTTGTGAGACTAGCTGGGGAAACTGTGTATGACAACAATGGGGAAAATTACACTGGTGTTTATCGCGACCTTTGGGAGAGTGTCACTGCGCGAGACCAAATGATTGACTATGGTATTGGTGGTGAGAACTTGAGAAAGTTAATTTCTAAGGATGACAGTGGTGCGACGAGTGGGAATGTCACTAAAGTTAACGACGCGTTAATGTTTGGTGTGATTGGAACGAAACAGCGGATTAAGCTTGGTAAGATCATGAATGACCACGGGTTGTACGCTCCTTTTAGCATGAACAACAACTTGCAGTATGTGATCACACTTCCGAAGGCCACAGACATCATGGTGGCGCAATCCGGTAGCGCTGTGGGCGGATACACTCTGGAGAACCTCGAGCTTGAGTACGAAACGATCGATAACCAGGAGCTCGCTGATGAGATAGCGTCGGGTTACGCAAGTGGTCGTAGTTTGTCATACGAGCACGTTACGTTGATGAAAACCACCGAATGGGATAAAGGTATGACCATTGTGAATGAAAACATTAATCTTCCAAGAAAAAGCATGAAGGCGATTGTGTTGCTATTCACGAATAAGGTGCGAACAGACAGCGAGGAGTTTCTTTACCCAAATATTGATAGTGTTAGAGTCACAATCGAAGGTGTGCCAAATAGTGTGTACTCACAAGGCATCCCAAAGTCGAAGTTCTATGCAGAAGCGAAACGATTGTTTGGGTTGGGTGAAGAACACGCTCAGTTCATGACCATACAGAAGTTCTATAAAGATGGCTTCGCGTTGGTCATCGACTTGAGGAGCGTTCAAGATAATTACAACGTCGCCACTGGTAAAAAAATTGTGAACACACAATCTGGCGTGCTTCTTGAAATCACTAAAAAAGTGACGACTGCGAATGTCATGTGCAGGGTGTTTGTGATGAGTGACGGGTTGGTCAACTTCATGAACAATGGGTTGCAGTCAATCCAGTATTAAATCAAACGTGAGTTAATGGAGACTCCGTTTAATATGCTAATTGTTGGTATGACAGCTTGTGGTAAGACGCATTATTTGCTGGAAACATTGGAATCTGAGTACTTTAGTAAATTTGACTACATTGTGTTGATTTGCCCTACTTTCGAGTGGAACAAAGCGTATCAAGATTGGGAATATGTGCGCGACCCCGACGTGTTAGCGATAGACTGCGCGCAAGACAGTGTCGACGCTGTTCTCAAGTGTGTAACAAATGTTTTTAAAGGCACTAACACTCTGATCGTGTTGGACGACTGTGCAAGTTCTCAAGATGTCAAGAATAGGACTAGCCAATTGGTCAACTTAGCTTTTAGCGCGCGACATTTTATGCTGAGCGTTATTGTCATCACACAACAACTGACGTCGATCGCAAAACCGTATAGAGAAAACATTAGTAAGCTCGTTTGCTTTTACTGCCCGAGTAGGAGTGATATGAAGGTCGTTATCGACGATTACCTTGGAAACATTAGCAGAGAAAAATCGTCGGCGATTGTGACCGCATTAAAAAATAATAAGTACGCTAGACTTGAAATCTCACTGCGCTATCCATACAGTCACGAAGTTGTTATTCCGCAATAAAATATGGGTATAAGTAATAGCGTGATGGTAAAACGCAAAAGTGAGGGAGACCCTACGATTGAGGAATTAGTTGAGGAGACCCAAGCCGCTAGTACCTCAACTGTGGACACTGACGACATTGACGTTAGGAGAGCCGAGCTTATTAGACTGTCTGGCGATGGTGTGGTAAGTCAATCTGAAGCGTACATTAAAAAAGCGTCCGCAAAGGTTATCGACAAGATATGGCGCCAATATGAGTTAAAGAGAATGGAGATTGCAAACGCTTTTCTCACCGACTTGTTAATCAGCAAATTCGCTAGCTTACTGGATGGGTTGAACGCTATTGAGAATCCTGACGAACTAAACGACGAGTTGCAAAAAGACCCGCTATTAAAAAAAGACGTCGAGAGCATTGTCGCGATTGTGACACCGTACGTGCCTTTCTTGGGCTTGTTGTCGGGAGGAATCACAACGTCTAAATATGTGTACGACCACCATTTCAGAAGTTCGACAAACACTGAAAATAGTGAGCGGGTGGACTAATTTGCATGTTAGCAGGTGGTTTCATAACAACCGCGCGAGCCCATTCACACAACAGTTTTTTATTCACGATATTTATAGTGTACAATCATAGTGTACGCTCAAAGTTAGACAGTCTTAGCATGGTGGTCCTCACCCCTTCTTCAAACATCGCGATTCTTCTCTCGTGGTCAGCTATCTCCACCTCGCACGACAGCAGGTGGTTGTACGTGGTGTGTCGCTAACAACAACATTCCATTGCGAATAGCAACCACAACTTTTTGAAAAAAATATTTTAAAATGAAAATATTTTTTCAAAGTGAAAATATTTTTTAAAAGTGAAAACATTTTTTAAAAGTGAAAACATTTTTTTGAAAAGTTGTGGTTGCTATTCGCAATGGAATGTTGTTGTTAGCAACATCAACAGGTGACCTTGATTCGTATAGCAGGTAGAGCACTCTCGCATATGAAATCTATTTAACACTACCACTAAACTCTAGTGGCTCTCTCGCTGAAATTTATTAAACATCGTCACTAGAATCACAATCTAGTGGCTTTTTTTTCGCGCACGAATTGAAACAATGGTAGAGCGCGTCAGTCATAGTTTGTTGAACACAAATGCGAAAATGGCGACACAAAACTCTCTCTAAATTTTGACGAAACGTGTCGTATTTCGTTAAAATAGTGATTTGGTGTTGTCTCGCGTGTGTTTGACATCAATTTAGTAGAAAACGTGGGAGGGGTGTTTAGATCGACTAACGATTGCTGTAGTAGTATAGCAAGTAGGGCTGTGGGCTTATTCGACCTCAACCGTGAATATAAGTACCAAAACATCGCCAAATTTGTCGAGTCGTGACTTGGCAAATTTGGCGATGTTTTGGTACTTATATTCACGGTTGAGGTCGATTGAGCTCGCAGCCCTACTTGCTATACTACTCACTCCAAACCGGGACTATTATGTTTGAGTCATCGGCATATTTATAGAGAGCGTTCTCAGTATTTAGATTTATCTCAAGTCGTTGAAGGGACGCTCCACCCCAAAAATAAGTGTTGCTTAAATGAAAGTTATTTGTCGCCTTGCATGAAAATGGTATTAGTTTTCTTCTAATCATTTTAGTTTTAGAGAAATTTGGCTTTGTTTATCGTATTTTTGGTAAATTGAAGGCCGCCATTTTTGTTCTGATTGCGGGTGAATGCGGTCGCATTAATGTTTAACGTCATTGAGTGATAGAAACACTACACAAAAAACCCTTCACAATAACATGACAATAACGTGGTCTTAGTCTATTGTGCAGGATTTCTATTCACGCTATTGTTAAGGATTTATTTTCAAAGTATTTCTATCACTCAATGACGTCTAAAATTAATGGGAGCGACCGCATTCGCCCGCAATCAGAACAAAAATGGCGGCCTTTAATTTACAAAAAACGATAAACAAAACCAAATTTCTCTAAAACTAAAACGATTAGAAAAAAACTAATACCCATTCTCATATAAGGCAACAAAAACTTTCATTTTAGCAATACTTGTTTTCTTTCACTCCCTTTTTGTTTTTTCCTTGTTAACGTTCTTTCATTCTCCATGATCATTCTAAACAACCCTTTGTTTTCTATTCTTTAATACACATAGGTACCAGTTTATCATTTAGGGATTAAGTGGGACAGTTTTTTTTAACTTTTCTGAGGGGAGTACATGTTTCACAGAATCAAACGCCATGCTAAAATCCATAAAAAAAAGTCTCACGGATTTACAATCAATAGATGTGTGAAGTTGATCGTCCAAGTTGTTGTAGTCTTGAGAAAGACTGTTGTTGGTGACTGACGTTTCGACAGCCTCAGCGGCGGTCATCTTCAGATTCAAGTAAAGCGTGCATGCTAATGTGCATAAAGGTATTCGCCAGGTATACCCCGCTGTCCTCTCCCGTATCTTATCATACTGCTCTTATGGTTGTTAAACCTTTTCTTAAGCGATGTGATAGTAATTCCAACGTAATTCTTAATTTCTTATCACATTTCGTACATGAAATAAGGTAAATCACGCCCTCAGAATCACAGTCAGACGAAAAATTTATTATAAATTTATTTTGAAACTGACAACCCTTATCAACAAAAGCACAATTTTACGTGATTTATCGCATTTCCCCATATCCACATTCTTAAGTTTAGATCTTACTATTTCATCATTTCTCGGTCTCCTGAAATCGACAATGGGATTTTTTCATTTGCTTTGGCCAATCCTATATGCTTCGGAAGACATGAATATTTTTTTGATAATTGGCTACTGTGGTTTCAATTTCTGAACAATAGATGCTCTACCCAGTCTCTTATAAATATCAGTGGTGTAAACCCGGTCTTAGCGATAATCAGAAAAATTATACAACAATTGCATAAACGCCATTAACTGCCTACCCAACAATTAATTGTATTAACGACACGTTTTTTTCGTATATTTTGTAGGGGATATTTAAAATAGCTAATCCTGCATCACATAGTAATGCAACAATATTCATTGGTCTTATGTATGGTGATGGATCACCTTTAATTCATGTGCAGTCAAATCAACTTTTCTTTATGGAATACAAGAAAGCAACGAGGAAAAGATCCAATCCTAAAGTGAACTTCCTTGTTGAAGAACTTAGCAATCTTATTGTTGTCAATGACTTTCGTATTAGTGGAGATAAAACGCCATCCCTAATTCTTCAGGGTTCAATCAAAGGAGTTACAAAACTAACGTTGAGTGCTTCGAAGGTGGTTCATATTAGCAAAACAGGATCAATTACTGTCGGAATACATCATAACAAATCGTCAACTGTCGCAATCAACCTGGGATCTCTCACCTTAGAATATGGTAGTAAGCTTATGTTTTCCCATGGTGCTGAACTGGACATTGGTTATCTTACGATGCGCCAAAAGACGTTGTTGTCAGCGCAACGTATTGATATTAAATCTACCACTATCCATATCGAAGGAGAAGGTCTAATTACGACGACGGAGCAGTCTAAAAATAGAGAACTACCTGGGGCAGGAAATGAAACCGGTGGTTTGGGGTCTGGTGCGGGTCACGGAGGATACGGAGGAGGTTATGATGTTCATGGAGGTGGAGAACCCTATGGATCCTACACTTTCCCTACTCATCCCGGAACCATTGGTGGAGGAAGCGATGGAGGATTGGGTGGAAGTGTTCTTAAGGTATGAAAAATATATTATGTATTAATGTTGTAATTCAATTTGTTATGATATATATCCGTAAACCCTGTCGGGTGGATGAAATGACTGCTATAAGTAGGTGTTCAAACAAAGTCTTACTTAAATTATTATAAAATCCAAATAGTTTACAACTAATAGAGGAAGTAAGATGAGCTAATCCTACTATTTTTTTACTTTAACCTTTAGATTGAGACTGGTCATACACTTCACCTTGATGGTGTCATTGAAAATAATGGTGGTGATGGTGTAGGAAACAGCGGAGGAGGCAGTGGTGGAAGTATTCTCATCAAATGTTTGATGTTCTCTGGTCATGGTAGCATTCTTGCTAATGGTGGAAATGGAAAGAGTAGAGGAGGTGGTGGATCAGGCGGGAGAGTGGCAGTCCATGTTTTTTGGATAAGAGAGTTTACAGGTATATTGAAGTTATAATCATTGTTATTGACATACGAGATTCAGCTTAGTAAATCTGCTTTGTACATTCAAATGCAATAAGCTACAATCATTCACAAATTTGTTGGAACAAAGGTATCACGAAATATTTCCTGCCTCCCTTCCCCCTATACAATATTGTAAATCCCAAATCGTTTACGGTTTGTTCTCAGTTGTTTCCCAATAGCTTTCAGTCATTGTAACAACATAGAATAGTGGGGAATGCTATTAAATAATTTATTAAATTTCCTATAACAATTATTAGGACATTGTTTTCTTAATTTTTTCCAAGTAATTTTGTCAAAAGTATACAAGAAAATATTTTATATAATCTAAAAACATTATAAAGGATGTAAAGGTTGGTATACTGCCGAAAACATATGAAGAAGGTTTAACTTTCGAGCGAAAGCCCTTCGTCAGAAGGCCTTTCACTCTCTGATGGAGAGCCTTCACTCGAAACGTTGCATCTCCTACACACTTTTTCGGAAGTACACTAAACTGTTACGGTTTTCTATTTCTATTTCTATTTATATACTCCCTACGCAGCATAACTCTAGTTAAAAATAGTTTGCAACTTTATAGAACAAAGATATAATCAAGTAAACGATATCTATCGAAAACTCATTTCTTCTGCATAATATGAATTTTACTAGCTATGTTTATTATGTTTTTTTTTATCTAGGAAATTATTCGGCAGTTGGTGGGCTTGGTAAGCCAGCCGGGGCATGTGGTACAGTGTATTATACTGACACAAACAAAGGTCTCTCCTATCGACCAGTTACCTTTGATGCACACAATATTACTGTATTTGGTGAAGGCTTTACAAAACTCATCTTAGACAATCAAAATAGAAATAGGGACATTGCAACGCTTATTGTAAAAGAGCAGGAGAAATACTATGAAGTCGATCAGCTCGAAATTCAAAATCATGCAATTTTATGGATATATGGAAAAAATGCAACGTTAGTCGCACATAGCTTCACTGGAGATAGAACAGGTTTAGTTCATTTACTTCCGACTCAAAAAATGTTCGTCGAAGTGATCGAATCACAGACAGGGTATTCAATAGCTCCTGTCAGCTACAAAATTGAGGCCGGTGCTGAGGTTACATTTCCTTCAACGTTAATTTTGCTTGGAACTAGATGTTCTTTTGATGGTTTTGTCATCGGTGTTCACGATCTGCATATAACAGATGGTGCAATCGCGTCCTTCTCTTCAACATCACAGACTGGTGTTAGAGAGAATGGAAGTTTTGCGTTTATTACCACCTCTGGAAACATCACATTTGCGTCATTGATCATACAACGGAAATCTCTGCTCGTACTTTCCCGTAATAATCATACTTTGACATTGACTGCCGGTATATTCCGAGTGAAGTACGAAGGCGAAGTACGCATGAATCATGGGGAGATCGACTCATCGTGTGCCTGGATCGAAAGTCGAGGACGGTTATTATTTGATGGGACTGGACATGAAAGCGAGAGTGGTCCTGGACGTGGATTTACGTCACAGAATATTGGAACTGGTTCTGGACATGGTGGTGAGGGAGGGTCAAAGTTAGTATCTACAGGAAGCTGGTACGGGTCTATCTTAAGGCCGTTGGAACTTGGAAGTGGTGGAGGAAATGGACTTGGTCGAGGTGGTTGTGGAGGAGGGTCTCTTTACTGGCGTATAGGTCATACATTAGAGTTGGATGGACTGGTATCACTCAAGGGATATAACGGGACTGGGACCAACTCTGGCGGAGGAAGTGGTGGAAGTTTATTACTCGAATGCACAAATATAACTGGATATGGAACTGTGAGTGTAGTTGGTGGAGATGGCATGAATGAAGGTGGGGGTGGAGCTGGTGGACGGGTTGCTATTCACATTCGTTTCAAGAATAAATTTGCTGGGGTAAATGAAGCATTTGGAGGATCAGGAGGGATTCATGGAGCAGCCGGGACAGTTTACATTGAGGAAACAGCTCGTGGACCACAATATGCAGATATCAAATATAACAAAAAAAGTAATAAAACTATTATTGAATCAACTCACAAATACTTAGAAATTGATAACTGGAATAAAAAAACACCATGGTCAACAGCTCTTCAGGAATACAACAGTGACTATTACGAATTCGATGAACTTTTCTTGACTCGTTACGCCAACTTACAAGTTGATCATCCGCTATATTCTCCTAACGTTACCGTCATTGTACACCGTTTCCTTGGCGATGGTACTGGACGGATGCACTTGCGTGAAAATCAGACAATTTATGTAGAAGTCGTGGAATCTGTAACGAATGAGTCTATAGCTCCATGCAGTTTTAAAATAGACGTTGCCGCTGAGATAGTCTTTCCATCGAAATTGAGAATCTACGGAACTCGTTCGATTATTGACGGTCGTATAACGGGCGTTAACGATCTTATCATATCCCTCGGAGGCATCATCGAGTTTTCATCTTCATCACAAACAGCGAGAGTAGAAAATGGAACATACGTCATAATTAACAAGAATGGGAATTTTTCGTTTGGCTCAGTTACTGTTAATCGTGGCTCAAAAATCATATTCCGTAAAATTAACAACACTATGACACTAATGTGCGCGTTTTTCAAAGTCAAATATGGTGGTATTATGGTTATGAACCATGGTATTATTCGTAGTTCGTTTGCATCACTAGAAAGTAATGGTGTTGTTACATTGGATGGTGCGGGATTTACAGAGCAAGACGGACCTGGCAAGGGGACCACAGTAAATGGTGTAGGTGCTGGTGCTGGACATGGAGGTGATGGAGGTGGGATATCTGGGGGCAGCCCTCATGATTCAGTCTACTCACCCTGGATGCTTGGAAGTGGTGGAGGTCGTGGACAAGGTGTGGGTGGATCTGGAGGTGGTAGCCTCTTATGGATGGTAGCAGGCTCACTGGAAATTAATGGTTTGGTATCAGCTAATGGTTTGCAAGGCGTTGGAGTGAATGCAGGTGGAGGGAGTGGGGGAAGTATTTTAATAAAGGTGACTAACATGACTGGACATGGAGAGATAGCAGTAGCTGGAGGAGAGGGCTCAAGTTTAGGTGGAGCTGGGGCCGGGGGGCGAGTGGGGATTCACAACAGGTGGCTATACAAATATGGTGGGAAATTAAGAGATCATGGTGGACACAGCAATATAGGAGCTGCAGCAGGAACAATTTATATTGAAGAAAACTACCGTCCTTTACAATATCGACACGTAAAGTACCTCAAGAAGTCCAACACGACTGTATTAGCTGTTGATCATACTTACCTTCATATTGATAACGAGGGTTACGATGTTAAAGGTGCGACTATGTTGATGGAAGAAAATACAACTAAGTACGAGTTTGATGAAATGGAACTAACTGGAAAAAGCAGACTTATTGTTTACCATCCTCTTAATTCCACTGTAGAAGTTATAATACACAAATTTATTGGGGATAAAAGTGGCCAGTTTCATGTTCAAGATCGCCAAAAGATTTATGTCGAAGTTGTTGAATCGGTGAGCAATAAAACTGAGGCGCCTTGTAGTTACAGGATTGATGACGGTGGAGAGATTATTCTTCCTTCTCAGTTTCATGTTCATGGGACTCGGACAATAATTGAAGGAAGAATGACTGGAGTTAAACAATTATACGTATCAACAAAGGCAAGTATCGACTTTATGTCTACAAGTCAAACTGCTGTGATTGAGAATAATACGTACGTTTTTATATCAGAACCAGGAAACCTTTCGTTTTCTCTAGTTATTGTTAAGAAGCAAGGCGTTGTACAGTTCCGTAACGTTGGCGAGTTTTTACGACTTATGTGTAACAAACTTGTTGTCAAGTACTTTGGAAAAATTACAATCAACCACGGCGAGATATTCACAACGTTCGCATGGCTTGATAGTCGAGGTGTTATTGATCTTAACGGAGTTGGATATGGTCCTGAAAATGGGCCTGGTGCTGGGCGGAGTACTGGCAATGTTGGTACTGGGGCGGGTTATGGTGGTGTTGGAGGTCGTGATGGTGGCGAGGCTTATGGTTCTGTATTCTCACCATGGCACTTAGGCAGTGGTGGAGGGAATGGGAGAGGTATTGGTGGATCTGGTGGAGGTTATCTAATTTGGAAAGTGAGTAAGAAGCTTGAACTAAACGGACTGTTAACTGCAAATGGAGAAAATGGACATGATCAAGATGCCGGAGGAGGTAGTGGTGGAAGCATATTGATTGAAACTACAAACATGACAGGGCATGGAGAAATTTCAGTGCTAGGTGGACAGGGAACTGGTGAAGGAGGTGGAGCATCAGGGGGAAGAGTAGGATTACATTGTCGATGGAGATACACTTATGGTGGAAAGTTGTCAGATCATGGTGGTCAATACAACGTAAAGTACGGAGCTCCTGCAGGTACAATCTATAAAGAAGAAAATTATAGACCACTGCAATACCGTGAGTTAAAGTACAGTAAGAATACCAACACATCCTATTTTGCAGTTGATCATACATATCTTCATATCGATAACGCTGGATTTAATGTACAGGGAGCTACGTTGTTAATGGAAAAAGCTACCACATACTATGAGTTTGATGAAATGGAATTAACTGGTTTCTCTAGACTTCTTGTTTATCATCCAGATCAAGATACCAATGTTACTGTCATGGTACACAGATTCATAGGTGACGGAACAGGACAATTTCACATTCGAAAACGTCAGAAGATCTATGTGGAGTACGTTGAGTCAGAAACCAGTAGAACAGAAGCACCATGTAGCTACAAAATTGACCAATACGGCGAGCTCATTTTGCCATTTGAATTTCATGTGCATGGAGTTCGAACTGAAATTCATGGACTACTTACTGGTATCCACCATCTTTTTGTCGAAAATCATGGTTTCATTCAATTCTCATCAACCTCGCAAACCGCTATATTGCAAAACCGAACGTATGTTGATATTACGGAACCCGGAAATACGTCATTAGCTGAGATAGTTGTAAAAAAAGGTGGTGTGCTTGATCTACTTCGTCAAGATGAAATATTGATCAAATTGACTTCGAGCATTTTGGAAATCAAATATCAAGGTGAAGTATGGATGAATCATGCAATATTTTTCTCATCGGTTGGAGATCTGGAATCCGAAAGTAAAGTAAAACTAGATGGGAGAGGCTGGGGACCTGGGTACGGAATTGGCAAAGGTGTTCGTAAAGGGCATTACGGATCAGGTGCAGGTCATGGAGGGACAGGTGGCGGAACAGGGGGACAATCTTATGATTCTGTATTCAAGCCTTTACAATTTGGTAGTGGAGGAGGATCAGGGTATTATGGAGACGGCGGTAAAGGTAATGTTATTATTTGTAATCTCAAGGGGACATATATTACTATTATTAACACAGAATATAATATAAATATCATTATATTTTTTGGTATTATGCCAGTTCTGATCGTCGGTTTTGTGATCTTTATTTTTATAGTAGGGGATAAATAATTATCATATCATTGTCAATTTGTCAGATTGTTTTAATTCTAAGAATTGTAACAAAAAGCTGCATGTGTCCCAAAATATCTTTGTTTAAGGCTTAGGGGACTCTATATTCCAGATATAATAAATTGGTGAGGATGTTTGGGTCATTTCTAAATAGAACCTTACAACAAAATGTATTTTGGAATTGTTTCGTGTGCGATAATTATTTTTTAGTCCTCGAAAAATGATAGGCATTAATGTGTAATGTACTTTCTGTTTATTGTTCATTTTTTTTTTCTGTATTATTTAAAGGAGGTGGAAGTCTGCACTGGGCAATAAAAACCTCTCTTCATCTGGATGGTTTGATAACGGCAAAAGGGACTACGAACCGTCCACAATCAGGCGGAGGTAGTGGAGGAAGTATTTTGATTGAAGCACTCAACATGAGCGGTCATGGAGAAATTAATGTAAATGGTGCAGACGGGCTTTCTGGAGGTGGTGGAGGAGCAGGAGGAAGAATTGGGATCCACGTGGACTTTAAAAATAAATATGGGGGGAAATTTAGGGCTGTAGGAGGACTTGGAAACACAAAAGCGCAGGCAGGCGGAGCAGGAACTGTGTATAAGTACGAAAGCCGTCGAGGCCCTCAGTATCGTCAAATTAAATACAACCCTGAAGGAAACATTACAGGGTTTAAACCAGAACATTCAAAAGTGAAAATAGACAATGAAAGAAGGAATACTGATTCTCCTGCAGTTGTTATGGAAAACACAACGCTGTTCTACGAATTTGACGAAATACAAGTAGAGGGTCAATCGCACGTGGTTTTCTACCATCCGAAGGGAGCCCGGAATGTGACCATGGTGGCGCATGAGGTGACTGGAGATAAATCTGGTGTGATTAAGATGACATCAAGACAACGATTGTTTGTATTTTTTGTTGAAAGTACACATACGTACCTAGATGTACCCTGTGGGTTTTACGTCGATGAGTACGCAGAGGTTATTTTCCCGAAAGAAGTTATTCTCCGTGGAGAAACAACTACATTACGTGGACGGATGACTGGGGTTGAGAGACTTATTATTGAAAGAAACGGAAAACTTTTGGTCAGCGGAACAGCACATACAACAGAACTTACCAAGCAAGAAAAATGGTATAATTCCTTTTTTGGACCATTCACTCCAGGAAGACTTTTAATTCCAGAGATTATCATCAACAACCTCGGTATTCTCACCATTGCTGTGACTCCTGTACGTGGTGAAATAATTGCAGCAAAAGTCCTTATAAAGAAAGGTAATACACAGGCAAAGTCAGCAGCTAACAAAACCAACTTAGTAAAAAAACGTTTTCCCGAAACATTTAGATCATTACAGTACCTGATAGATATCCACTTTCTCGATTATCTTACTCAAAAACAACTTGCAACAAAATTTATGAATATTAGTTCGATCAAATAACAAGCAATGCATGATAACAAAGAAATGAGAGCCGAGACATTTGACAATATGTTGCAAAGATTTATGGTGAATAAAAATTTCGAGTATGCAATATATACATTTTAATACCAAACCAGCATATCGCAGGGTCGTGGGTTCAATTCCATCCGGAAGGCCTTGATGTTGCATGTTTCGCAACTGGTCCCGGTTTGGCCTTAAACTTTTCCTTCGAGTGAAATGTCAAATATAATTTTACAATAGTTTACAAAGGAATTTAAATACGTTATAATATTGCTCAGCCTACATCGTTAGATGATTGTTATTCCGAAAATTAGAAATCTTCTGAATGTTATGAACATATCTGTGAAATAGCTGGTTAAATAGAACTTTGTATTTATGCAGATTTTTAGTAACATATTGTGTTTATGTTTGCGCTTAGGCTCCATTCTCAAGGTCAACACTCGTGAAATGTCTATTATCAGTGATCATGTGGTTATAGAGAGTGGTGGACGATTGATTGGAACCGGTGGCGGATATGCACAAGGACAGGGGCCTGGTTCTGGAACAGGTTCACAAGGTGGTAGCTACGCGTCGTTAGGTGGAAAAGCTGGTGGTGGTAAATATTACGGATCCCTGTATATCCCTTGCTATCCTGGCAGTGGTGGAGGCAATGGCGCTGGCGGTTCATGGATAAACATAACTGTTGGTAACTACGTAAAGATTGATGGTACACTGGAAGTTAATGGAGAAACTGGAAGTGGCGCTGGTAGTGGAGGAAGTTTGAGCCTGACAGCTGCAGAACTGATTGGTTATGGATTAATTGATTCCAGTGGAGGTACAAGATTTGTTAATTATTTATAATGGATTGGTAGTTCGATAAATATTTTGAAAATGAATTGATGTTGTAGAGGGTAATTAATGCTATTATTATTATTGGCAATGCAAAACTTCTGAAGATAGATAGAAGATAGAAAATCTTTATTTTGACAGGGTAATCCATTCAGTGATTACAATTAATCTATGTTATCAATTGGAACCCTGTATATATAAAATATATTACAGAAATAACAATTACCTATATTAAAATAACTATACAGTTATATATACAACAAGAATATGATACATCCAAGATAAAAAATTAGAAATAAAATATCTAATTATAGACTGCTACTTTTCTTTGATCAAGATTATAAACAAGACAACCATTATAAAAGAAAGACCTTTTTGTACATTATGACTTGACCCATCACTACCGTGTCGTAGGATCTGCATGTGATCAAGATTCGTCCTGTTTTACATAAACTTTATCTTTGATTTTCTCGGCTTAGACAACATTTATTTTAAAATTACTACGCCAATGAACTTATCAAATGGGTCATTAATAATTTGAAGCCGTTTAATAAACTCGAAGCACGTGTTTTATCAGATCTAAAACAGTCAGGCTACGCCCTCGTATTTTAAATCTGATAAAACACTGCCGCTCGTTTATTAAACAGTACGGTTAAAAGTAAAATAATTTCTTAAAACATTAGACATTGATTTCTCAGATCGTGTGTTATAATAAAATGCAACAGTTTAGTGAAAGCGTAACCAGCTGTTGTGATAAATAATAATATATAACAACTCTAAAAAGTAATATTTTAATACAGGTAAATAACAGCACATAATCAACTATTTAAATTGTTTATAGGCATGAACGAAAGCCCATGAACCGTCTAGATATTAAACAACATATTGTTTAATATGCATGTATACGCATCTTTAAAAAGTGCCATAACTCTACTATAGGACCTTTAGTAAAAGAACGTATAATGTATACAGATTTCCTCATGCGCCTTAGGATCTTATCGCTTCTGTTAACCATCAACACCTTTTTGGTCTTGCTAATTTCCTTGAAATAACCTCCCAAGACGTCAATGATGATGTTACGTTGTAAACGTTGTATTCCCTGGTCTTCTCCAACTGGTTTCAATTTTCTACCCATGGGCAATTGAATATCAGATAAAGATCGGCCGCGAATATTTTATATGGCTTATCAAATCAATACACATATATGTTCATATCTATATACTTTCTTGAATATACAAGCTGTTTTAGCTGCGGAAATCAAAGGAAAAGTTTATGTAAATCAAGACGAATCTTTATCCGATTTAAAACCTCCGTCATGCCACTGATTTAATTGGTTTTTCTTCATGAATTATTAATGACTTTGATTAACTTAGTTAAAACTCTAGTATTACAATTATAACTACTGTACATTTATCCATATAAACTCGCACCTCTGTATGCGCCTATATTGAGAAATAAAGACTTAGAGTTGTTGGTATAGCAGTTGTTGGTATAGCAATTGTTGTTATAGCACCTCTGCATGATGTGCGTCGGCGCTGTTATCCATCTTGACATCCATGCAAGGCAATCTCTGTTTAGATCATCATCTCTTCTCTCATTTCTTCGTATTTATTATTATTATAATAATTATTATTATTATTATTCATAATTATTCGACTTTATTTCAAAAATAATGATTAATGAATCAGCGGAAATCAATTCCATAGGAAAAAAAGAGTAGATGGAAAATTTATATAAAACCATTGTTCGATATTAAAGAAGACATTTAGTGTGTAACGATAAAACTTTTGAATCTAAAAGTAGTTTATCAATATTCAGAAAGAACAATTCATAAATAATTAAACAATTATTTATCGCATCATAGACCACTTTCATAATGGCTACCATTTTAAATATTCTTTTATGTGCATATAAATTAGCCTTTACAACGTCGTTAGGAAGTAAAGATTCTTTTGAATTGCCGACACACAAACGAGGCTATAAAGGCTAATTTAGATGCACATAAAGGAATATTTAAATTGGCCTCCATTATGAAAGAAGTCTATAGTTAATGAGAGAACAGACAGAATAACAGAAACCGAGTGTTGAATATTTATAAAATGTGAAATACACGAGACTGGAGTATTTAACTTTCCTATCTAAACCGTTTTAATTATCCTTGTTTACTATGAGTATATATTATTGGTTTTACCTCTTGTTAAAGTATAAAGTATACATTATCTAGGTTCGTCAGGAAGTGGAGGTGGATCAGGTGGTCGTGTTGGCCTCTATCTGTTCCAGCCATATGATTTCAGAGGAACTATTAGATCAGTTGGGGGAGCAGGTTCACCAGCTGGAGGGCCTGGAACTATTTATATTGAAATGAATGATGGAGCTACGATTAAAAGAACATTAAGTATAGATGGAGTTAACAGGGGTGAATCAACGCAGTTCAAGGTGTTTTTGGATGAACCTGGTGGTTATTACAAGCCATTTCATATAATCAAGTTGACCAGACAAGCAATGATGTCTGTAAAAGGAGTAAGTAGCTAGACCTATGTAATAGAAATTCGGTAATTCCAAATCTGTTTTTAGAATTGAAATAGGTTAAATATTGACTGAGATAACGTTCACAATCTACCATGAAACACCTTTTCCGAGGTGTGGGGACCATATGGGACCATTTTTCGTGCGAGGTCTGGGGACCATGGATGTGGGAAATATCGCAGGGGTAGGATGAAACTCTAGGAGTGTTAGTGTTATGATTGGGGTTAGGACCTCCCAGAACTAGGAACTCCAGATCGGCCGAGAGAGTGTTTCGTCGCATATTTGACTTTCCTTTGTGTTTACCTCATGAATTATTAATGATTTAAGATGATAAATATGCCAAATTGCACACGCCGTCCATCGCGGTAGGTAACTGCAAAAAGCAGTCGCACAAACAGCTTCTTACTTGCAATTCAGGGGAGTTATCTTGTCAATCAGGATCATTGTTTCAGATGTTTACTACAATTTAAATGCCCAAACAACAGTTAAACTGCATAGTTAAGAGACAACTTACAAATTTGGCGAAAAAGAGATATATACAGTATTTATTTATTTATAAATAGTATGCCACACTATCAGCCCAAAACTAGCCCGAGTTAGTGCCTAGCGGGCGTCTTGTTATGAATAATTAAACTAACTTGTACATCGTAACTAAGTTGTATATATATATCATCTCTCGCTCTCGTATTTCTTTCGTGTAGATTCCTAATCACGTGACGACGCTTAAAGTTCGTACATTTACTGGCGATAAAACAGGTATCGTTGACGTCATTTCTGGAACTCGACTGTACATAGACGAGGGTGGTTTCCGCACACGTGTTCTCATTAATAGTATAGTGAGAAAAGGAGGAGAATTAATCCTTCCCTACGTCACCGAACTTGTTGGAGGTCGAATTCCGTCACTACAAATTCACGGCGCTGTTTATGGTGTAGGACAATTGCTAATTTACAGTGGTAGTCATGCGCAGTTTCACAAAGAGGGACATACTGGATGCTTTGGTTGCAGCAATAAATATACCGGG
This sequence comes from Chrysogorgia sp. JL179-B06, assembly GCA_035772405.1. Classification (NCBI taxonomy): domain Eukaryota; kingdom Metazoa; phylum Cnidaria; class Anthozoa; order Scleralcyonacea; family Chrysogorgiidae; genus Chrysogorgia; species Chrysogorgia sp. JL179-B06. The sequence goes on along the minus strand of JAYKKM010000496.1, from coordinate 1,839,544 downwards.
AATAATTTCGCCAGAAAATACTGGTTTGACGAGGTAATTGTGAAAGCTGGTGGAAAGTTGGAAGTTATTTCTGGAGTACAAAATGTGAACAGTTCATCTCAACTTCATATTAGACATATCACCGTGGAATATAATGGCGTGGTAATAATGGACGCCACTGACATGATTACAAAATATGCAAAGATTGATTTCAACGCTAGGTTTGACAGCTCAAACCGCGGATGGTCTAGTAATGGTGGGTACGGTGTGGGTGGTAATCAATGTAGTAGAAGCGGAGGAGGTGCAGGGCATGGAGGATCAGGTGGACGTGGTGGAAGTTATTGTTGCAACACTTATAGCTCAGGTACGTATTCGTGAAATATTCTATACGACTGTTCTACAATAATATTTGTCATCGTTTAAAACAACACGAATCTTATAAGAATTCCGTGCTGCATAGGCAGTGTAAAAATATGAATGAAAAACACTAAAAGGTTGGTTTACTGCCGAAATAATGAATAGAAGCCGTTTGTATCGGGTAAGGATCCGTGGAGAAATATGTCATTCTAAACTCAGTATGTATAAAATTAGCTGTGGTGATATACTTTATTTGAAATGTTTGGGTTCTTAATTATTTACTATTGAATGAACAATTTGATTTGTAGAATATATTTTAAAAAATTTGAAATTACAAAACATTCTTTCGTCTTGTAAATCATTAAAATATGTAAAGTATAATCTTTATTACATAGTTCATATTATTTTATAAAGATTAGCTGGCATGTTTTGCATCTAGTTACAGAGGTTGGCCAAAATCATTAAAATTAATAAAATCATTAAAATTAATGTGATTCAAATAAAAGTTGGGCTCAGAAATCCGCACAGAATGGGCTCAGTTGTCCCAGAGGGCACTGTTTAAACTAGCTTGTGTGTAGGTAAATCAGATATCCCTGTATAAATATTGATTAAACAAACAAACAAACAAACAAACAAACAAACAAACAAACAAACAAACAAACAAACAAACAAACAAAAAAGTTGCCATCCACCAAAATATTGTTTACTGAGTTAGATATTACGAGAGTGACCGAAAATGTAGAAAAACGTATGTTTTAGAACACCCACTTCAACATCTGATAGATATGATCTTAATTAATAATTTTAATCATTGGTTTTGAAACACATTAATTTTAATGATTTTATTTATAAATTGGTAAGCAAATGTGGTGGATCTCCTCTAATGTCTCACAGTTTGGCTCTTACAAAATTTCTTATATAAAATTAATAAAATATTTTCTCCCAGAATATTTGAAAGAGTTACAGTATTATACATGAAAGTTACAAGTATTATACAGCGAACATGTTATTGACGTTCTGCCAAGTATATCTCTGCTACAGTAACTACTAAGACTGTTAAGAAAATACGCACAGAAAGGGATAAAAAGAAAACTCGAACGAATCATGAAATTCTTAGGATGCTTAAGGATGGAATTAGCGCTCACGAAATATCAAAAAATTACACCTTAGTTATCCTGGAGCTAAGTGTCATGCTAAAATCGGGTGGTTCTGGAAGGAAACGTAAAAGGCCTTCGCTCAAAACCACTTACACGCTATTTCGGCAGTACATCAACCTTTTTAGATATTTGATTTGTATTTGTGCACTACCTACACAGCACAACACGTTTTATTTTTCACATATTATACTTTTTCTCGTTCTAGGTGGTTCCAAATATGGTTCAGTTTGTAGTCCACTCTTTGCCGGCAGCCGTGGGGGCAGTGGCGGTGGGGTGGGTGGAGGAGTTATTAGATTGGTTGGTGGTCGGTTCATCGAACTAGAAGGAAGACTTGTTTCGAATGGTGGTTACGGTGGTAGAAGGGGTGGTGGAGGAAGTGGAGGAAGCATTTGGTTAGATGGGGAGAATATAGATGGTCATGGAATTATTATGACACAAGGTGGTACTGGCGGTCGAGATACACGGTATAGGTGTAACTACTATGGAGGTGGAGGAGCCGGTGGTTACATTAGGATCCAGTCTCCAGTGAATATCAACAGAGATTTGCTTCTCAACATTGCTGTGAACGGAGGGAGTGGAGGTGGTTCGTCAGCGACCGGTGGAGCTTCAGGTCAGATATGTTTGTCAGGTAATGAATGTAATGGACGAGGTATATGGTCAAGAGTTAGCAGAAAATGTTCTTGTCAAAAAGATTATTATGGTTTAAACTGCTTGTATTATTGTCTTTCTAATATCACATGTTTGGGTCATGGGAGGTGTACGGATTCAGGAGGATGTAATTGTGACGCAGGTTATGTTGGCTATCGCTGTGAACATCAGTGTGAACCATTGCAGGAATGCAGTGGTAATGGAAAATGTAATCAACTTGGAAAATGTGTTTGTGATGCATGTTACCGTGGTGATAAGTGCCAGGATTTGTGTTCGGGTAATGGATCATGTAACGAAGGAATGTGTCTTTGTCAAAATTGTTACTCTGGGAGATTTTGTCAAACAAAATGTAGTGGTAATGGTAAATGTATTGACGGTATCTGTAAATGTAACATATTTTGGCGTGGGATACACTGTGAACACGCAGGGTGTCCTGGAGTCACAGACTGTTCTGAAAACGGACTATGTAACAGTGGTCTTCAGAAGTGCTACTGCTACCCTGGATGGAAAGGTAGAAATTGTAGTATTCTTGATTGTCCTGGTGAACCAAACTGTAACTTGCGTGGTACGTGTATCGCACATCCTATTGGGGCGAAATGTATTAATTGCTCGAAAGGTTGGATGGGTCCCGAATGCAATGATCTATGCTTGCACGGTCTACAGGTACCGATGAACAGTGGGTTTTGTAAATGTGACCCATGCTATGGTGGCAAGGCTTGCGACAGTTTGTGCCTGGGACGAGGAGTATGTCAATCAAATCAGACTTGCTTTTGTGAAGTTGGTTGGCGAGGTGATGTGTGTCACATTCCTGGATGTCCTGGCTTGGAGAAAGACTGCAGTGGTCATGGAGATTGCAATACAGCACTTCACCAATGTACGTGCTATGAAGGTTGGTCCGGAGAAGCATGTGATGTCGCAGACTGTCCTGGTGCTCCAGATTGCTTTGGTCGTGGTTTGTGCAATGCTTTATTAGAAATTCCAATGTGTCAGAATTGTAGTCGAGGGTACATGGGACCAGCGTGCAATGACCCGTGTACCTATGGTTTGCAGGTACCAATGGACAGCGGAAATTGTGTATGTTTTCCTGGTTACAGCGGTGTAGGGTGTGACAGTGAGTGTTCTCAACATGGTTATATTTTGAATGGAACCTGCTACTGTGAAGAAAGCTGGAGGGGGACCTTATGTGATACCCCAGGATGCCCAGGAGTAAACGTGGATTGCTCAGGACATGGTAGTTGCAACGCAGCCTCTCACGAATGCAATTGTTACGAAGGTTGGACAGAAAAAGGTCAGTTTTTTAATGCTTTCTTTTTAAAAAGCACTCAAATTAAAAGAAATGGCTAAAGCCAGTTTTGTCGTCATCAATTTGTACAGATGTTTAATTTGTTTGGCAAGTTGGTTAATAGGTATATTGATAAATGTTGTAGCAAGTTGTCTAATTGGTTGGCAGTTGATAAGTCGGTTCGTTAGTTGGTTGGTTGTGGAAGTGTGTGGCTGTGATAGCTAGGGTGAATGAGGGTGTGGTTTGGTTTGGTTGATATTTCGTAGCTTAGTACGTGGTTAATTACTGTGTTATGTAACTAACTTATTTATTTGAACATAAACTCAAATATTTCTTTCCACCGTCAGGTTGCGATATTCCCGATTGTCCTGGAGCTCCTAATTGCTTCAACCGGGGATACTGTAATGCTTCTTTCTCTCCTCCCATCTGTCAACGATGTATCTCAGGTTGGATGGGTCCGTCGTGTAACGATCCTTGTACACATGGCGTACAACAGCCAATGGACAGTGGTATCTGTGTTTGCAAGCCAGGTTATGTCGGCGTTGGTTGTGATAGTGAGTGTTCAGGCCATGGAAGAGTCGTTGGAGGAACATGCAAATGTTTTATTGGATGGCGAGGGACATTTTGTGATAATCCTGGTTGTCCAGGGATTGGCGAAGACTGTACTGGTCACGGTGAATGTAACAGTGATTTACATGAGTGTACGTGTGATAATGGTTGGACAGGGGATGGTTGTGAAATTCCAGATTGCCCTGGCAACCCAGACTGTTTGGAAAGAGGTAAGTCAACACATTTAAAGGGATTAGTTATAAAAATGATTCAGAACACAATCGAAACTGATAACTTACAGACAACGTTCGTTGGAAAAATATCGTAGAAATCTTATTTTTGTGATTTTATTGATATTGCGTATCTGAAAGTGTCATTTAAAGGTTATGTAGGAATAGGACCTACTTTATTATTTATTATTGCTTGAACGACCATGTACCGAAGTCCAGTTGGTCAATTGACGATGTTAGATAAGTAGACCTGTAGGTTGCTCGTCTTCTTTGACCATGCATTACAATAAGTTCAGTAATTGGCGTTAAATATTTTTTTTTTTTATTCAGTTTGCTTTTAACTCTTTCCTGACCCGCAAAGTCGTCAATCGAAAAACACGGTACACGGTAACGCAAGATTAAAAATTGAAATTCGACAAGCGCCAGGAACATGAGATCCACGCACACGCCAAGTTTGATTTGATTTCATAAACAACTCTTCCATTGGTGGCATTTTGAGTTTTCAAGATGCTACGCGGGCGTGCAAGATGGCCTTTTCTAGAAAATGTAAATTTTTCAACCTGATTTATGAGAATTAATGCTAATTTATATTAACATAATGTGTTTTGTTCGGGAAATTTAAAAGCACAAGGAAAAGCCGGTTTATTGGGCTTTCAGAAAATGTATAGCTTTCGCAACAGTTATGGTTATTTCAAGAGATATCAATAGGACAAAGAGGTGGTTCAATTTTGGATGTTTTTCAGCCTGTCGGGAAAGAGTTAATGTTATGTCTATGTAGGTTAAATTAAAATTTATCACCGGTCTATTTTTAAATTAAAAATTAAAAATATTTTTAAATTTAAAATTCCATTCGTATTTTTGAAATAATTGACGAAGTATAGAGGTTTTCATAATGCAATATTAATTATTCTTAAACTATTTAACTCGTTCCCAGGCTTTTGTAACTCGTCCACTAACCCGCCTCGTTGTACCGACTGTATCAACGGATGGATGGGAGTCAATTGCGGAGATCCGTGTATTTATGGAAAGCAGGTGCCAATGGACAGCGGTCAGTGTAGGTGTGACGCATGTTACACAGGTAAGATGTATATTTTTTATTTGAGAGACCTTTACCCCACAAAAGAGCAATTAACAGAATACCTTGTTATTTTCCAAATTAGACTTTATTAACACTTTTACAGAAATAGGCTTCCGCACATTTACATAAATAGAATCTAGTATGTACAAAATGAACACATAATCTATTGATTAACCAAAGTTTTTGATGAACTCTCGACTAATATAAGATAATAATGCGCTGATTGAAAATCATACAATGGTCACGTTGACAAAATTTAATGAATAAAAAGATATTAATGGCGCGTATTGAATAGATATATAGGAATATGTTTATATTTTCCATGTAGTAATATACAGTATATACGTATATCTTATTTTTAATATATTTTCCACCTAATAAAGTGAATAAAATTATTATTATTATTGTACAGCATGTTAGCTTCTTGAGTGAGGTTGTATCTGCATAATCGCACAGCGACTAAGTTTTTTATTTCTTTTATAAAATAATGTCTATAATTCTCAATAAAGCTAAGAAAACACCAAATTACCTCAGGATAGTTTGTTACCATATAGCGCCACGCGTGTCTTCGTAATTTTTTTTTACAATACATTCTTAATGCTACTTATAGGTTACTTATAAAACTAATTACATCCCATTATAAAACTACTACGTACTACTTAAATGTTGACTTAAAACAACTTCAACAAACTTATTTAACGGTTATTTTATAATATTATATATGGAATTTACACATTGAGGTGGTACAGGTGGTATTAATAACCTAAAGGCAAGCTATATCCTGCCTTGGGTGTTTAGGTTCTTCCTTAAAACCTTGCCGTGCCTAATTTAGATGCTTTGTGTAGTAATTCAGTGTTTCCATCTGTCTCTATTTTCTTGACCCACATTTCCAAGTGCCATAACTACAACTGGGATAACAGATACACTTTTACAATTCTATATCTTTTGTATTGTCCTTTTTAGATCTTGATCATTTTTAATTTTCTCCTGTTCGTTTTCTAACACACTAGTGTCAAAGAGGCATATACAACCAAGTCTCTAACTTCCTATACGTACCTTAAGTATTGTTCGTGTAAAGCTTTTCTCTGTGTTGGGTTAATCTAGCTTTTTACTCTTATATTTTTCTTCTTATCTGATTCATCCAACCTCCGATATCTTTACATCCTTTTATCACTTACTCCCACAAAATAGTTAACAGTTGGATTAGTACATCGATTAATACCAAGGACTTGAAACTAGAAGCAAAATGTGAATCAGAGCTGGTGAATTGCGTTCAATTTTATCCTAAATATTTTTAGGCCTTGGATGCAATCAAGAATGCTCTGGACATGGTAAATGTACAAAAGGAATTTGTGTTTGTGACGTGCTAGATGGTTGGAGAGGGTCATTATGTGAAGTACCGGGATGTCCAGGGATAGGAGAGGATTGCAGTAGCCATGGAGCTTGTAACAGTGCCGACAAAACGTGCATATGTAATCCAGGTTAGTATCATTGTCGATCGTTGTTATCACGTACATCATATATATATATATATATATATATATATATATATATATATATATATATATATATATATATATATATATATATATATATATATATATATATAGAGAGAGAGAGAGAGAGAGAGAGAGAGAGAGAGAGAGAGAGAGAGAGAGAGAGTTTAGGATTTGTATTTCTACACTCCCTACGGAAGACAGAACACTATTATATACTACTCTTATATTTTTTACTTGCAGGTTGGACTGGACTAGGATGCCATGTACCTGATTGTCCTGGTACACCAAATTGTTTTGGTCGTGGTCATTGCAATACCACCAATAGTGAAACACCGAAATGTACTGACTGTGTTCAGGGATGGATGGGTCCAGCGTGTAACGATCCCTGTGTTTATGGTCATGAAGAACATGGAATATGTATGTGTGATCATCCTTGTTATGCGGACAGCGGTTGTCAGGTGGAATGTTCCGGACGAGGAAGATGTATAAATGGAAATTGCGCTTGCAACTTGGACAATAATGTAGGATGGCAAGGGGAACATTGTGAACTCGAAGGATGTCCTGGTGTTGATGGAAACTGTAATGGCCATGGATTATGTAACACAAATACCAGACAATGCGAATGTGATCCGTTGTGGACTGCAGCTGACTGTGGAACCCCAAATTGTGTGGGGACACCACCTTGTTCAGGTCACGGCAGTTGCGATGCCCATTACGTCCCTAGACGATGTAACTGCGATAGTGACTGGGCTGGGGATGCATGTGACCTACCATGTGAACATGGCATAAATTATGGGAATTCCTCAGGCTGTATATGTGAAGCATGCTACTCTGGTGTGGGATGTGATAACTTGTGTTCCAAACATGGCTATTGCAAGAATGATCACTGTGTCTGTGATGAAAATCTTGGATATAAAGGACAGTTTTGTGATATTCCAGGATGTCCTGGGTGGCCTAAAGACTGCAGTGGTCATGGTACTTGTAATATAGCAACGGGAGGATGCCTGTGCGACCCTGGATGGTCTGGACTATCGTGCAGTTGGACTGATTGTCCTGGAACGCCGGATTGCAATGGCCGTGGAAATTGTGTGCAACCGCGAGGTAGGTTGGCGTCCATGAAATGTGACAAGAAATCATATGGAATTGTCGTTGTTATTGTAATATACTATCATTTCACCTTTGTCATCTCTTGCCATTACCATGAAATGCAACAAGAAATCCCATTGTCGTTATTAGTGCTTCATTTCTCATTTCTCCTCTGTTACCACCTGTCATTACCATGAAATACAACAATAAATCACATTGTTGTTGTTGTTACAGTTAGTGCAATACTATCATTTCTCATTTTACCTCTTCCCGTTACCATGAAATATAACAAGAAATCACATTGTCGTTATTAGTGCTTCATTTCTCCTCTGTGTTACCTCCTACCATTACTATAAAATATAACAATAAATCACATAGAATTGCCATTGTTAGTGCAATACTCCTGTTACCTCCTACAGTTTGTTAATGCAATAGTATTATTTCTCATTTTCGTTTCAGAAAACACTATTAACGGGAATAACGGCCAAGGAACATGCAACTGTTCTAAAAGTTGGATGGGTGAAGCTTGTGAGAAGTCTTGTATCCATGGTACAGCAACTTTTGATTTTTTCTGTGAGTGTGAACCTTGTTACAATGGCGCCGACTGTGCTACGCTCTGTTCTAACAAGACCAGTGTTTGTAATAATGCCGGTGAGTGTGACTGTGGATTCGAGGGATGGCGAGGAGCATTTTGTGAAAAAAGAGGATGTCCAGGGATTAAAGAAGATTGTTCAGGTCATGGAACCTGTTTTGTGGAGACTCAAAAATGTGTCTGTGATACAGGATGGACAGGTTGGTTAAATTCCATTATTTTTCTTAAAGGCTTTCTTAACTTTACTTTAGTGAAATGGAAAAAATAAATAGTAAAAAGAATAAGATACAGTGTAAGATAATTGTTACTATGCTGAATATAAGAGGTCTTTAAGGACATATAGTTAAGTGTAAATTCAAGGGTATAAAGTTTCTAAAACCAAAGGTTCGCAAACTCACATATTCTTTCCGTGCAGTGCTAATGCTATTCCACAATCTAGGTGAAGAAAGACAAAATGATTTTTTAAAACGTTCAGTTCGACTAGAAAAAATAAAGTCAAGTATATCGTCAAGGAAATCGCTTTCACTATCCGTCTGCATACTCCAGGACAGGGCTAACAAGCGATTTATATAACTTGTACAATCTTCTGTCTCTGCTTACCTTAAATTTAAGACACTTAAGTATATTAAGCTTTTCATTAGCTTTCTCAAAAATTAGATGTGTGAAATTGATCGTCCAGGTTGTTATAGTCTTGAGAAAGACTGTTGTTGGTGACTGACGTTTCGACGGCCTCAGCGGCGGTCATCTTCAGAGTCAAGTAAAGCGTGTTTGTCAGGGTTTGCCTATATATACGTCTGGCAAACCCTGACAAACACGCTTTACTTGATTCTGAAGATGACTGAGGCCGTCGAAACGTCAGTCACCAACAACTGTCTTTCTCAAGACTACAACAACCTGGACGATCAACTTCACATATTTAATGATACTCCTAGGTTCAAACCATTTACTTTCTCAAAAATATTGACAATGTGAGCCTTCCAAGAGAGATTTGCAGTGAGTTTGACGTCAAGATGAGTGTGCTGTAAAACTTCACAAATTATCTTATTGTTGAAAAGTAAAACTGGGTGAGACGGTTTACTTTTGATCTTTTTTATATTTATAGTAACCAACCAGCGTTTCGCCCAATTACTAATCTTGATAAGGTCATCATTTAGTTTTATTAAAGACGTGTCTGGAGCATTGACAATGTCAAAGAGAGAAGTAGATCGTCAGCATATAAGAGAGAGTTTGTTTCAAAATTATCAGTAATGTCATTAATATTTATTAAGAAAAGTAGCGGACAGTAGAGAGACATATTTTTTATTAACCTCGTTTGTACAGGAATGTATTTTCCGGTTAATAAGTCTTTAATATAGTTCTTGTATAATCTGATTAGCATTATTAATTCTCAAATTCCTTAAATTGTTGGTTACAGAAAACTGTTAGAATTACACTTAAGGACTGTTCCCGAGGGAAATTCCCGAGGAAATCGATTCCGAGATGGAGTCGAGGGAAACAGCGAGATTCAAGGGAATTAAATTATTATTATTATTATTATTACTGCTCTCCCAAGGGACCAGTCTTTTAGTGAGTTATTATATAGCAAAATATTTTCAAAGTACATTTGTCAACGCAGGGAATTAGGAACTAGCGAAAGACGCCTTTTAATATCAGATTTAAAAATATTTGGCGATGTTAGTTAATTCGGCCAAAAAACGAAAAACATCCCAAAAATATCAACAACGTTTACCTCGAATACTTAGTGGTGATTTAGGCAGGTTTGTTGGGAGATAAAATATTAACTTACTAAATATTAACTGAATAACTTCGCAGTTGCTGCCCGCTCGCCGACGTTAACGGGTAAGAGTTTGTTTGTTGCATGTCACGTGATCATATAGCTATATAGCAATATAGTTCGTTACATGGAATACTTTAAAAACAATGTATATCCCTCTATTCCTTTCAATCCCCTTCGCAGATGTCCTTATGGTCTGCGAAGGATACTATCGCCTTTCCGGATTAAAGTTGAATATCTCAACATTGACAGACCAAGCATAAAATTGGGTTTCCACAGAATACTGAGAATATTAAATATTGTATTGCGAAAAGATGCATCCAATCTCTTTTCTTGATGATTGCATGGGAACGATGAGAAGGTATAGGAATAGGAATCGAAAAAGAAAATAAACCCCGAAAGGAAACATCAGATTTTATATATGGATTACTCTTTGTGGTTTTTTGGCAACGCTGTGTCGTAATCTATTTTATACTACTCTAGGACGAGGATGTGAGAATTCAGATTGCCCTGGTAATCCAGATTGCAACGGTCGAGGCAAATGTATCGTTGATGATTACTCTGGACCACTGTGTTTGGATTGTGAAGAAGGATGGATAGGAAATGCTTGCGAAATACGTTGTCAAAATGGCTCTCAAGATGGCGAAAACCAAGAAGTATGTGTATGTGATCCGTGTTACGCTGGCTTCCATTGTGATCAATTATGTTCTGGACGTGAAAACGCTTCGTGCGTCGATGGAAAATGCGTTTGTGGATTTGAAGGTTGGCGAGGTGCTCTATGTGATGTACCAGGTAAAACAGTTTGTATTGCATATATAAAGTGTTGCTAAGATACAGTATCAATTTGTAAATGTAACGTCATAAATAGGAGACTAGTAACAAATCTCAGCGTCTAAGGTTTCTTCGTTCGTCTCATTTTTCGCCGGGATATATTCGTGGAAATATAGATGGTACTGAATCAGCCTTAAGTTTTCTCCTGTTTTGGTGGCCAGGCACTAATTTACGCATGCTTTCCTCGAAGCAATCAGGCATAAAATGTTCCGAACAAACAAACGAGTTGTTGCGAGCACATGGATTATTTCGGCGAATTCTGGCCAGCCACGTTTGTCGCAGTTTACTTTCTGCAGGTATTCGATGATAACTTATATTCCCGCAGTCTTGCGTTAATTATTTGTGCAGTCGCGCACCATGTAATGAGGCATTATAGAAAGTATTGAACGATAAACCAAGAATATTTACGTTTAGAACACGCTGTCGAAGAACATTTGTTTCTATTACTCAATGATGTCAAAACGCTAATGGGAACGACCGCTTTCGCCCGCAAGCAAAGCAACAATGGCGGCCCATATTATGTGCGGAAATTGCGATAAACAAAGTCGAATTTCTCCAAAACTAAAACGATTTGAATGAAACTAATACTCATTCTGAAGTAAGTTTACATAGTTCTTTCGTTTGAATGAAACTTGCTTTGGGGCTGGAGTGTCCCTTAAGTACTTGAGAAATCTCTTGGCTTAATAGTAGACGATAACGCTGATTGGTAACGCTGGAGATTTCTGAAAAGAACTGATGAAAATTTAGCACTTGGTTACTTATTTGTCGTCAAAGCGCGTTACAAGCCTCGTTAGACCTACAGGTACACACAATTTCGGCAGTACACCAACATTTTTAGAGTTTTTGATTATATATACTTATACTTAGTCTAAATAACTACGTCATCGCTGTGATGGTGGGATGATGTGTTAAAATAATAATTAATATGTTTAGTCAGCAGGCGCAATTAGTATAGAGAAGGTAGCCTGTGTGGCGGCGTTAAGGGGAGGGGGAAAGCGGAAAGGCAAAGTGGGGAGGGGGGAGGGAACGCGTGCACGAAAGACCAATGTTTTGGGATTTCCGCCCACATGAAGAACTGTCAAAAACAACCAATCAGCGACTAACGGGCTTTCCTCAATGATTAAAACATTTCACTTCCGGCCGAATCGTGAAATATCCATGTCTGAAACTCCGTAGCAAGCTTGACTGCATCTGGTGCAAGATTTATTTTGAAAATTTATTCAAGCAATCGTGTAAACATGGAACCACAGAGTTGATTCTGGCTGAGGCTTGTGAATCAATTGGCTTTGCATTACTACGCATTGAAACTTTCTCGGAGCGGGTTTGTAGGTCTTGTGGCAGAAAAAATAAGAAATTCTCTTGAACTTTATAACTTTAATAAATCTGTCTGCTTCTTTCGCATGTGTTAATACTGCAATGTTCCACCAACCGATAACATTAATAGCCCTGATAGAATGAAGCGACATAACTACCGAACACCGTAACTCCAGAATGGGATTTGGCCAAGAAATTTCATAGGCAAGACAACGTAGAAACCATTACTTATATACGTCTAGCCGTATTGTCTCTTTATTTTGAAACGTCGAAGGAATTCTCCGAAGGCCCAAAGAGCACTAGCTGTTGATTGTTGAAACACCTGAAGACAAGGACAAGGTAGAAATCACAATAATAGCTGCTTCACCTGCCGACTGATAATCACGCGCTCGCACGAACGTCTGATAAATCTACTAAATCGCGCTTATATAGAACCGCGCTTATAAAAGATCGATGGTAATACAGGCCATGGTAATACAGGCCATGGTAATACAGGCCATGGTAATACAGGCCAATACTTTGCTGACAGTGTTTCACTCGTGGTTTCTGGCGTTTACCGTGTTGGATAGTTTCGAAGGTGGGGTGTTTGGGGGTGTGTTTGGGTTTTCGGGAAGTTTTGGGGTGCCTTGTCGGTATTGTGGGGGTGCTGAATCCTCCTGTAGTCGTAGATAGTCCGTCTATAGTCCTAAACAGTCCTATATTCTTAAATAATCCTCCTGTAGTCCTAAATAGTCCCCTATAGTCCTGAATAGTCCTCCTATAATCCTCTGATAGTCCTAAATAGTCCTCCTATAGTTCTAAATAGTCCTCCAGTAGTCGTAAATAGCGTCCTATAGTCCTAAAATAGTCCTCCAATAGTCTCAAAATATTCCTACTATAGTGCTCCTCCTCCTGCTCCTCCTCTTCCCCCTCCTCCTGCTCTTCCTCCTCCTCCTCTTGCTCCTCATCTTGCTCTTCCTCCTCCTGCTCCTCTCATCCTCCTGCTCCTCTTCCTCCTCCTCTTCCTCCTCCTCTTGCTCTTGCTCCTCATCCTGCTCCTCTCTCCATCCTCCTCTTCCTGCTCCTTACCATGCTCCTCCTCTTGCTCCTCCTCCTGCTCCACCTATTGCCCCTCTCTTGTTCCTCATGTAGTCCTAAATAGTCCTCCTATAGTCCCAAATAATCCTCCTATAGTCCTAAAATAGTCCTCCTATAGTCCAAAATAGTCCCCTGATAGTTCTCCTATAGTCGTAAATAGTCTTGCGATAGTCCTAAATAGTCCGCTAATAGTCATATCCGAGATCATGGGTGATCTTTGATCAGGGATGATCTGAGATCAGGGATGATTTCTGATCAGGAAGGATCTCTGATCAGGGATGATATTTGATCCGGGTTGATCTTTGATCAGAGATGATCTTTGATCAGGGATGATCTGAGATCTGGGATGATCTCTGATCAGGGATTATCATCCCTGATCTCAGATAATCCCTGATCAAAGATCATCCCTGATCAAAGAGCATCTCTGATCAGAGATTATCCCTGATCTCATCAACCCTGATCAAAGATCACCCCGGATCAAAGATCGTCCCTGATCTCGGATAGGACTATTAGCGGGCTATTTAGGACTATCGGAAGACTATTTACAACTATAGGAGGACTATCAGAGGACTATTTTGGACTATCGGAGGACTATTGTAGGACTATAGGACTATTTGGGACTACATGAGCTAGGCTTAGGGATGGAGAAAGTCGAAGAGGAGTTATAGTGAGAAGAGAAGGAGGAGCAATAGGTGGAGCAGGAGGAGGAGCAAGAAGCGAAGCATGATGTGGAGCAAGAGGAGGAGAAAGAGCAAGATGAGAAGCAAGAAGAAGAGGAAGAGCAGGAGGAGGAGCAAGAGGATGAGCAAGAGGGGGAGCACTATAGGAGGACTATTTTAGCACAATAAGAGGACTATTTAGGACTATCAAAGGACTATTTAGGACTATATGATGACTATTTATGACTATAAGAGGACTATTTAGGACTATAGGAGAACTATTTAGGACTATAGGGGGACTATTTAAGACTACAGAAGGACTATTTAGGACTATTTAGGACTATAGGCGGACTATCTACGACTACAGGAGGACTAAGCACCCCACTATACCCCAAGGCATCCCAAAGCACCCCGAAAACAACCCAAACGAACCCATCATCCGCTCCCAAACACCCCCACCCACAAAACTATCCAACACGGTAAACGCCAGAAACCACGAGTGAAACACTGTAAGCAAAGTATTGGCTCTGTATTACCATCGAGCTTTTATAAGCGCGGTTCTTATTATTAATTTGAGTCACGCCGTTCGCCACGCGTTCATCACTACAGACGTGGCAATACTTCTTGCGCTCAGTATAACGTCACTTGGGCACGCTCGTTCTCGCCAACAGTATACACCTAGTCGCTAGGATACATAATAAACACTGTAAAGATGAATGGATTAACAAACAACTTAGAAATAATGACGTCATCGGTAGTGTGAAAACACCACCGGTCTCAGAAACCCCTTCTCTATACTACAAGCGCAGCACTTTATAAGTTGTCTGCCGAAGTGCACCGTGCTTCTATTTAAATTTCACATATTTAACAATCCTGGCTCTTTTTTTAAAGGTGCGAACGGGCCATAATAGCCCATGCGAGGCACCCCCCTTTATATACAAATATACATAAAAAAAACGACATAAGAAAAACTAATTAATATCTGTGACAAGGGCAGTCACGAACAAGAGACCAAGTACATGGCATATCTACATCAAAAACTGAAGTAAGTAAGGACGAATAAGTACGACGAAGAAAGTTCTTAAAGCTAGATAATGTCAGGAGGCTAGTAGGTGAAGCTGTTTTGCACACTGAGTTCCATAAATTAACAGTCCGGCTGAACCCTTGAATGTACTTGTTTTACGTAACGGAACTTAGGATTTAAAGTAAGTCGCTTTCTGACTATCCAGACTATCCTGTCCTATCCTGACTGTTTTTTTAAGAACTCTTAAGTGTTACAAATCATCATGGTAAATACGTTTTTCAAAGCTATATTTATACGTTTTGTGTTTTATGTTGAGGACCCTACATGTAGGTAAATTTAAAAAAAAAAAGTGTGTTGTATTCATACGTTTATGTTTATGTCTATTATTTTTATGATTTGAAGTTCCTCTTTTGTGTAGGCTGTCCGGGAATAAACAATTTAGATTGTTCAGGTCACGGAACCTGTTTTAGCGCATCAAGGACATGTGAGTGTAACCCTGGCTGGTCTGGAGTGGGCTGTGAAACACCTGTGTGTCCTGGTTGGCCACTGCAGTGCAGTGGCCATGGAATATGTGTCGTTAAATCCGAAGTTCCCACCTGTGTATGTGAGGTAAATTGGATGGACGAAGCTTGTCAAACGAGTTGTGTTAATGGCACTGTCATGCAAACTGAAGATGACAAAGAAATATGTCAATGTGAGAACTGTTTTAATGGAATAAGCTGCGATATCGAGTGCTCTGGAAATGGAGTGTGTCAAAATAATACTTGTGATTGTGGTTTTGAAGGATGGAGAGGAACAACATGTAATGTATTTCGTTGCGCAGGATGGTTGAGTGATTGCAGCGGCCATGGAGCTTGTATTCCTTCACTACAGCAATGTACTTGTAAACCAGGATGGAGAGGAAGAGGGTGTGAAATCCCAAACTGTGCTGGTCGAGGAAACTGCAGTGGTCATGGCGTTTGTGATGGTCAGAAATACGATCCTCCTGTTTGTGTCAACTGCGATACGACATACTTTGGCCGTGGTTGTGAAAGACGATGTATTAATGGAACTGTTGTACGAAAAGCAGGTGATGAAGAGTGTCAGTGTGACTCGTGTTACTATGGTGTGGATTGCGGGAAGGAGTGCAACGAACATGGAACTTGTAACAACGGTAAGTGCAAGTGCGATGATGGATGGCGGGGAGAGACATGCGAAAGAGTAGGGTGCCCTGGCTTTGTAAAAGACTGTAGCGGACATGGTCGATGCTTAAATCTAGAGCAAGAGTGTCACTGCTACAATGGATGGAAAGGTAAAGGTTGTGATGCTCCTAATTGTCCAGGTGTTCCTGATTGTAACGCTAAAGGAACTTGTGATGCTAGTGTTGATCCACCTCGATGTGTAAACTGTACTAATAATACTATGGGTGAGTCATGTGAGCTTCCTTGTATTTACGGATTAGAGGACCCTCCAAACAGTGCTATTTGTCATTGTGAGGTATGTTACTCAGGCAGTGCTTGTGATATCGAGTGCTCTATGCACGGAACTTGTGTAAATAACAGCTGTTCCTGCCAACAAGGATGGAAAGGAGAATACTGTGAATTTGTAAACTGTCCCGGAGATCCTGATTGTTCCGATCATGGTGTCTGTGTGAAGGCTTCTGAAATTGCATTACCAGAATGTCTCTGTGACCAAGGTTTTGGCGGTTTAGATTGCAGCCAGCTACTTTGTCCTGGTTACCCATCATGCAATAATCGTGGCGATTGCGTATTGGAGCTTGGTGGTAAAATTCCATATTGTTCATGTCGCCATAATTTTGCTGGTCAAGCTTGTGAGAGATGTACTGTTCAGTATTTTGGATCTAACTGTGAATACTGTGTGGATGGTTTAATTGGTTGGCCAATAGGATGTAATGTTACTTGTTTCCATGGAAACGCGTCCGGCATACGCCAAGACATCTGCGAATGCCACAATGACTCTGCATTGGGTTATTGGAAAGGAGATATATGCAATACTTGTCAAGAAGGCTGGAACCAACCATATTGCACGTCATGTGACGAAACACATGTGGGAGAGAACTGCGAGATCCTGTGCTATACTAAAAATGCACGATACGGTGACCCAAGGGATGGTGATTCTGGAAAATTCGTTATAGAACCAACGATAGATTGTGTTATGAATTATTCACAAGATACGGTCCTCGTTTGGTTTGGTTATCACAATAGGAATCCTCATAATGTCTATTTAGAGCCAGGCCACTTGAACTACTTTAGTACACCTTCTCCATCTATTGAACCTGGTGGGGAACTGGGATTCTTACAAATCTCTTCTGGCATTAAGCTGTACCCAGCTTTGAGCAACAACAACCTTGGACAACCAAGCAAGTTTCTTCCTGGGAGACATCGGAATGTATTTTCAGTCAAGTAAGATATATTGATTTAAAGTGCCACTACGATCAAATTTTTACCTATCGATATTTTTACGTATTTATAAAGTACAGCTGCTAAATATTACTTGGTCGAAACCGTTTTGCGATTTGACGATGGCAAGTATTATTTTTCTTACTCCGAATCTGGAGTTGTTATGTCCGCCATTAATCGTTCATGTTCTTGACCAGCGTAACGAAATGACGTCAGATTCTCAACGCGAAGACTCCACGTGGCTAATTCTTCAAGTAAATCAAGGTCGTTTTTTCAAATTCTTCGTCTGAAAGACTGACATTTCTGAAAGGCTGGACAAACAAGAAAACAAATAACCTCGACCGAAATTCAGGCGTAGCATTGAGAATCTGACGTCACAAACAATATTATCTTTTGAAATTGCGGGCTCACTTGGAACACGTTTTTAGTAATGGTGGCCTAAATAACAGTGATTTCAGAGCTCAAAATACTTACTTCAAAATACCATTTTTATTTATTTTTTACATCGATGATCACTTTCGACCCTGAAATACTATTCTATGCTAAAGAAAATCTAAAAGACGGCGGTGAATTTTCATCGTAGTGGCACTTTAAGTAATTTTATTTATTTATTTATTTATTTATTTATTTATTTATTTATTTATTTATTTATACACGGCAGGCTTATCAGCTATATTATAATAAAATATTTAAAAATTAAAAAGCTGTTTTTCAAAGGGCCGTGTATCTAATTAACTGACTAACTAATTTACTAACTAACCAACTAACTAACTAACTAACTAACTAACTAACTAACTAACTAACTAACTAACTAAATTAGTTTGTTACAATTCAATAGGTTAAAATAATAAAAACCAACAATTCAAATATAGAACTATAACTAAAAAAAACTAACTATATACAAGTTAAGATAGTTTTAGAATAAAAATTAATTTAATTTACTGAATTACAGATCATGGCACCTCGATAACTAAAACTTCTTTTCATAGCATTAGTGTTCGGTTTGGGTAAGGACAGCTTCTTATTATTACTTCTCAAAACATAACAGTAAGATGAGATTGCTTTATGTTGCCACATTTATTTTTATGAAGTCGAATACTTTAAATTATCTTATCTGTTACTATAACGTAATAATTCGTTTATAATTTGGAAAATGTAAAAAATGGACATGATTGATCTCTTTTGCTAAACTTTCCCTAATTTATCTTCAAATTCATAATTTGGTTGAAAACTTTTAACATATTTTGTTTGCGTTAAAAGTTATGTTGAATGGAATATTGAAGTAAAACTTTTTTATTTTGCAATGAAGGCTTAAGAAGTCAATACGGGTTGTCTGGGTCTTGCATTACTTCCAATGCAATAAACTGATGTCGATCAACTACGAACCTTCGTCTAATGAATACTCATCGTGTTTGGGAATTGAGAATTCTACAACACAGGTAACGTTAATAGATAACGACACTAATGTTAGAAACATATTGTTCAGTGCTTCATTTTTAACTCGTGAATATGCGAAGCATAGGAGCGAGTTATCGCGATTGTCGCAATTCGCATGAGATCTATATTAAACCAATTTTATATTATTTTTATTCACGTCACAGTAATATCAAGTTTACTAGTGAGCCAGAGGGGCACAAAACTATTTTTAGATGTCTCTATAGATCGTACCGATGACTTTTCCACTTTCGTATGTCGTAAACCTATATTTACGAGTCTTTTCACTAATTTTGATAATTTTATTCCTTTATCTTTTAAACGTGGACTTATCTACACGTTGCTTGATTGTTATTTTAAGATTTGCACATCCTACCAAATTTTTCATTTGGAATTCATTAATGTCTTAGGGTCTTTCTTGATAAGGTTTTTTCTCATGCTGTGAGTGATATTACTGTCCCTAAGCGTGTTATATATTTTTACTTCAATTTACCGGTACTCATTCACTGGAAATTCGCATAGGTATTCGCATAGGTATTCGCAATCTGTCCCTGGCACATTTGCAGATGTCTCACATCTGCCCCAACCTTGTTGACCCCCTTGTGTTGTAACCGTTCTCAACATCTATTCACAATATAGTAGTTCATGTGAACATGTGTAATATTAAACAGATGTAAGTTGAACAGTTACATAAAATGCAGTTGAACATAAAGATAAAATAGTTGTATAACATAGTTATACATGAGCCATATTCCCGTTTGGTGAACGTTTAACTAACAAGAAAAATTAAGTATACATAACTATCTTAGTCGTCTTACCTTGAGATCGTTCAAACTTCACAGCGTTGACAAGTTCCGAACAGCCAATGGTAGGAACTTTAATACACGTGATAAAACTTCTACGTCACAAAACGTCATAAAACTGAAAATCTCGACCGACCGACATCTCGACAGAGGGCAATTTACACAAATCGAGATTTCGTTGACTATACATATTTCCGCGAAGAAGTCTGGGTACGAGACACAGCAACCCAAGTCAAGATTAGTGTGCTGCAATTATTTTTCACATCTTCTATTTCACTTTGAGAGAATGTTGCGCGTTGGCAACAAAACGTTGCAGCATGGAAGAATTCTTAAGATTGTTACTCGTGAACCAAGACAACCAGACAATGATGATGATGACGATGTAATGCCATTATTAGTTTTGAACTCTTTTGAAAAAATTCATTCTAATATTTATTCACCTTTTTTACATCCTAAAGTTGATGCGTGAACTCGCGTGCGAACGATGGGCGTCATTAACGGCAACTTTTAAAGTTAATATTCAAATAAATCTTGCACCTTTGATGCCAGATAACAGTCGACCTGTGTTTTCATATTTTACTCTTTTCCAACATAGCGTTTAATTGGTCGAATTGGGATAGTGATCATAGCGGGTGAATGCCATCGAATAATATTCAATTTTTAATTTTTTAGGAAATTAAAGAATGTTTATGTCGTGATGGTTATTGGGGTGCAAGTTGTGATAACGAATGTCCAGGTGGAGCCTCTTATCCATGCAGTAGGCATGGCAACTGCAATAGAACAACTGGAATTTGTGTATGTGACCCACGATGGCGAGGAAATAGCAACTGCTCTGCTTGCACTCAATGGTGGACTGGAGCGGACTGTACAATTATCGTCAGCAGGACCACGAATGTGACTGCAACCTATACTGGTTTTGGAAATGTCATTAGTCTTGATGGAGTTGCGTTCAATCACCAAGGTACTGGAGAACATATTCTGTTCACTTCAAAATACTTTGACCTACTGGTGAACAGTGTTTATTGTTACCAATCACGTCATTGCATTAATGCTGTTGTTATGACAACGTCTTCGTCAGTACTCAGTATCCATGCACCATACAAAGATGGTGAATACTCAAGCATCTGGATTAACAAGAAGCAGGTCTTCTCTCTCAGAACGACGGTTAATTTTAAATATGGCCAATTCATCTTTCAACGACATTCATTGTCTTTCTTTGAATTCACTTCCTCTGATATTATCCTTCATGTGAGAGTATTTGGACGCTATTTAAATCTTGATATGATGGTGACAAATTCTAGTTGGTGTTTTAATAGTAAAGGATTATGGGGTAACTGTGATAAAAATTCTACAAATGATCTGACTCCTCGCGGTGGATTAGCTATTTCTATGGAACACGTTACTCAGAATTTTATCGACTCTAAATTTGCGAGTAGTTGGAAAATTGCAAGCAACATGCCATCAATGTTCGTTTACAATAGCGGCCCGACAAACGAACCACGTGTTAAGACAGGGGCCGGGTATTGTCTTCATTTTAAAGGTACTGGTATTACAACAAAGTCTGTTTTTAGTTTAACTGCCAGCGATGTTACTTTGGAAGTAAAGGTGAAATCTTATGGTTTTAATGGCACTGTCCTCTCTTACTCTACCACATCAACACTGGCCATTGTTGTAAAAGGAACTATTAAAATTTTCTACGGTTCTATGAAATTTGAAACCTTCCTTTCCCTACAAACAGATCTGTGGAACCACATTGTGTTAGTGTGGACAAAGTCGAACAAAATCCTTCAGTTTTTGCTAATTGATAATGCAGGAAAAACCCATGTCAGAAATTTCCCTATCAATACCAACCGGAATATCTTCGAACCAGGCGGTATTTTAACCCTCGGGTATTGGTACCCGTCACCAATCACCATGCTTAATCCGTTACCCGGTGCATTTTTTGGAGAAGTAGATGACCTCCGTATATGGAATATCCGACTGCATATGTCTGTTATTATACGTTTGCGAACAGATTATATCGATTGTAATTCACGAAATTTAGCAAGTCTTTGGAAATTTGACGAAGGCGAGGGCAATTTTGCAGCAGATTGTGCATCTGGAGTTACTTTTTATTTGCCTAAACATGCAGAAGGACCATCCTGGGTGTATTCATCTGCACCTTTAGAACGGAATAAAGACTTTAGAGTTTCGGCAACTGTTGTTAAAAGGCTTTCAGTGGAAAGGTTGTGTAATAAACTGTTTTTTGGCGATATTTATGGCAAACAATGCAGTGTATTGCCTGTGAAAGTAAAATGGTTCTACGCTATAGGATGTCATGAGCTAACTTTGGAAAGTGATGCGATGAAGGAACAGGTTTGGAGTGTCTTTGCGTATCTTGATTACTGCCAGGTATACCTTGGATTGAATGAATGGCCTGGGCGAACGTTTTGCAGTCAGATAACCTTAAACGAACTTCCACGTTGGGTTGGGGTACATTGTAATGAACATTGCGCTTTTGGAATAACCTTAAACAACACCAACAAGTGTGAATGTAGACGAGGATTTTATGGCAAAGAATGCTCACATGAATGTCCTGGTGGTTATGTCTCACCTTGTGGTGGTCTAAGTAAGTGTGACCATGGAACATGCAAGTGTCCTATCAATGCAAATGCAAGTTATGATTGCTTAACTTGCTCTGCTGGATGGAATGGAGAAGACTGTTCTGTCGCTGAAGTAAATATAAATGGAAGAGCGAGTGAGAACCTTCCAATTTGCCAGGGATATGGAGGAGGACACTTTACAACATTTGATGGAAATAACTACAACATTCAAACACCTGGAGAGTTCTACCTTGTTAAAAACGATAATTTTGCAGTCCAAGTCCGTCGCTTTCCGTGCATGAACTCCTCAAACTGCATTGTCGCCATCGCGTTACGTTTTGGCTCAGTTAATTTGACGTTGAGAGCTCCTTATGAACAAGGCGGTCGTCCTTTACTTTATATAGACCAATTAAGAACAGATTACACACAAAATCAGATAATTAAAGGGAATTATTTCCTAACAGAAGTACAACCGAACTTATTCAGCGTATCACGTGGTAAACAAACAGTCATACAAGTTCGTATTGAAGAGAAATCCCTCAGCTTCAGTTTGGTTACTAAATCTGTGATATGTTGGAGTGGATCTGGATTATGTTCCTCATGCGATAATAACGCTACAAATGACTTTATAATAAGAAAAAGAAGAAGAAGAAGATCTATTGATCTTGAAAATCAAATCAACGTAATTGGTAACTTTGAGAAGAAATGGGTCGTTCCTTCTAGTGATTCAATGTTTATTTATAAAGAGCAGGAAAAACGAACGATTTCGTCAGCAGGGTATTGTTTGTATTACAAGAAAACAGCAGCAGGTACAGATACCATTCAAGGATCTTTTACAAACAGCAATGATATTACCATTGAATTTTTCGTCAAAGTTGACAGCTTAGGTGGAACTATTTTGTCTTATTCATCCGATAATACTTTTGGTATTGTCAACGATAACACAGTTAAAATACAGTTTTCGAACAATGTTTACGACACTGGTATGAAGTTGAAAACTGGTCAATGGTACTGGCTGAATATTGCATTTAGTAAGCTCACAACGATAATGAGAGTTCATTGCTTAGATTCTAGTGGTTTAATTTATCAGAAAACTTTTCTTGTCCCTCATGTGTTGTTTACCTCTGGTGGAACTTTATCTCTTGGTTATTGGCAGACAACAAGAGGAGGTATCACAGATGTAAACAGGAAACCATTTAATGGATATATAGATGAGCTGAGAATATGGACTATCTTCATCGAGGCATCTGCAGTAAAACAGAATCAGAATCACATCTATAAAGACAAGACTGATGGCTTAGTTGCCCTTTGGTTGTTTGATGAAGGTGAAGGAACCATTGCTCATGACACGATATCTGGTCATAACATCTACTTACCCATTGAACCAGATGCTCGTCCACAGTGGATATTTTCCTACGCTCGTACTAGTCTTCCACTCCCATCATTGAAGATGTCTTCCTGGAAGAACCAAAGTCTGGAGATCAAAGCAACGGAAGCTTGTCAAAAATTTATTCTTGATCCGGTAATTGCAGGATGCAATAGTAAACTAGGATTAGCCTATGCTCAATATTATTATACCGCCTGCTTAAAGGACGTTCAATCTTCTCAGTCTATGATATCAGCCTATCATTCCATCGTGAGTTATGCTGATTACTGTCAAAATAGCTTAAATCTACCAACTTGGCCACTTGATCGATTTTGTAACGAGATACCAAAAGCGTTTGTTGGTAACATGAAAGGTCCATTCTGTAACGTCTCATGTCTGTTTGGAGATGTCGACACAGAAGTTTGTGTTTGTTGGAAAGGATATTGGGGACGCAATTGCTCGAATACATGTCCTGGTGGTGCAATCACACCATGTTATGGCCATGGTAAATGTAGTGCAGAAACTGGGAAGTGTGGTTGCTACCATAACTGGATGGGTAATGAGAACTGTACAAAATGTAGTTTTGGCTGGCATGGAAACGACTGTAGTATTGTCACTACATCGGGTAGCTCGTCATGTGTCGGATTCACTGGTGGTTATTTTCAGACCTTTGACGGAAGAAGATTCTCTTTCGTTGCAGCTGGTGAATTCAAAGTAATCCAAAGTTCGAGTTTTACAATGCATGTTCGTCAAGTACCGTGCTATAACGGTAAGTTTCGATGCATCGACGGTCTTGCATTTCATTTGGACAACTCGCTTAAGTTGGTAATCCTCGCCTCGATTCCTGAGTCACGTCAACTAGTGTTATGGCTAGATGGAAACAGGTTAGAAATAAACGAAAAGACTATTCCTGTTGGGACTAAGTACTTGCTTGAAAAAACAACATTAACTACATCTGAATTACGATCACGTGATCATCAAGTGGTTATCAAAATAAGATTTATTGGTAAAAGGTTGCAGTTTATTGCGAAAGTACCTGACGTGATTTGTCGTAACTCCGTAGCTTTGGGTGGTAATTGTGATGGAATTCCTGGAAATGACCATAATGGAAACACTGGAACAACTCTTGAGAAGTTATTTGTCGTATCGCCTAAAGCAAGTTTATTTGTTGAAGTGATTGGCTACAAAGACTTTTCAACTATCATTTCTAGCTCGGAATATGCTTTGAAGTTTGAGAGAATTGGTGTAATCACAGATATCGTTCCTGAAGTGTTTATTGGTGATTATTTAACGGTGGAACTAATGTATAAGAGCTTCGATGAAAATGGAACGTTGTTTACATACAGCAAAGAAAATACTTTTTCAATTATGCTCATCAAAGGAGAGTTTTGCATAAGAACAAACGAAATAATTAACCATACAGGTATTAAAAACTAATTTCTTGATATTTTTAATAATTTTCTTACCTTGCCTATTTTATTCGACTGACAACCCGAATGATACCCTGGTCCCAGAGGTTCTACGCCGCCGCCTCCCGCCCCCTCCCCCCCCGAAAACCGAAAGCGGCGAGAGAACCTCTGGTCGCACGGGCAAGCAATCTCACTTTCGTGTTGCGTTAATCTGATTAAAACTTAACCAATCAAAAAACATTTCGAAAGTTGATCGGATCTAATTAGGGAGTGGTGGGTTAGACAATTTCACAAGTAAACAATAATCGACAACAAATCTCTTTGATTCTAAGATTATGGAAAAGACTCCCCCATAGGTTCTACTACGCCAAACACAAAGGAATAGTTTTCATCGCAAATTCCTTGCTCTTCGATGTTATCCCCCAGTCAGACTAGCAGTACTGATTCCTTTAGCTCGTAACTGTCGAATGTGTGAATCAACTAAGGAGTTTAATGTACATACGACAGCAGAATGGGGTCAACATACTGTAATCCTCGAATCGACAGTTCTCTACAAATGTCTGGCACGCTCTGAAAAATCAATGATTTTCTATGGAACATACATAAATCGACGGGACGTATTCGCAATTCCGATGTTATCCCCCCGATTCTATTATTGAGCCAATCATAAAACGACGCCAAGATCTGGCCCTAGCAATCTTATTGGTTCGGATTGATCAAAGAAATGGCCCGTGTGACCAGAGGTTCTCTCACCGCTTTCGGTTTTCCGGGGGGGGAGCAGCGGGCGGCGGCGTAGAACCACTGGGACCAGTGTACCCGAATGATGCTTTATGAACGAAATATTTCCTATTTTACTGTATTCCAGCTTTATTTAAAAAATACTTATGCTTGTTAAATTCATTCATTCTTATTTCTTTATTAAGGTGTATCAACGTTACAAAATGTATGGAACCAGATTTCTGTGGTTTACCAACGTTCCTCTGGATTGTTGAACTTTTATCATATAGATTCATCAGGACATGTTACAGGACAATCACTGGTTATTATTAAAGGATTGTTTGTTAAGGGAAGTAAATTTGCACTTGGTCAATGGATCCCAGGAGAAGGAGTTCTAGTGTCACCATCACGTGGTTTTAAAGGCAAGATTGATGAAGTTCGTATTTGGAATAGATTATTCAGTGGTTATGACATTAAAACTTCATGGGAGCTCAATGTACAGTCTTCAGCAAGGGAGTTGGTAATTCTTTGGAACTTGAATGAGGGTGAAGGACGTGTCATTACAGACATTGTATCCCAGGTTAACTTGTATATTCAGACTGTTCAACATAGTGTTGAATGGGTGTATAGTGATGCACGAGTCACAATATTGCCGGTGTCTACCACACCATTATTTACCAATCATTCTTTGGAAGAAAAAGCAGTAAAGTGGTGTTCTAATTATATCATGCAATCTCATCTTGGAACCACCTGCCAGACTCTCGGTCCAACCCACGCCATCTATTACTACGCATGTATTGCAATATCAGCTGTAAGTGGTTATGTCACTGCTGGTTTAGAGATGGTTGTTGCTTTTTCAGATCTTTGTCAAGTTTCCTTGGGTATGAGTACGTGGCCTGCAAAAATGATGTGCAATTACCCAGCATTCGTCAGATCTACTCACATGATATCGTTTGGACCTGTGTGTAAGTTAATTTGTCGGTTTGGAACGAAAATAGAAAATATTTGTCGATGTCAACCTGGTTTCTTTGGTTTAAGCTGCTCTAGAGTTTGTCCTGGAGGAACTTTAAATTACTGTAATGGTCATGGTACTTGCTTACCGACAACAGGACACTGTTCTTGTCATTATAACTGGCAAGGTCTCTCGTGTAACCATTGTCAAAATGGTTATTATGGAAAAGATTGTTCGCTGAACTTTGGAGGTTTTATACCTGATGGGAAAACATCTTTTATGTCGTTATCTGGAAATGGTCATTTCGTTGGCTTAGGAGGAGCTGCATGGGTTTATCGTGGTACAGCTGAGTTCACCGCCTTTGTTTCACATAGAGTTGGCTTCAATGTGCAGTTACGACAAGTGACCTATGGAACAGGGGTACGTGTTCGCTGTGTAATTCTTAGCGTTAGAAGTTCCGTGTTGTCCATCCATAGTAGTATTACTACGGACTTGGTTGTCACGCTTGACGGTACACCTATCGATTATAACAAGATAACCTCCATCAATTCTGATTTTGAATTTCGTAAGACATCACACAATAAATTGGAAATTTCTGGTCCAGAAGGATTCAACATGGTGCTACATCATCAAGTAGTCTACTTTAGTGTTCAAATGAAGATGGACAGATCTTTATGCCAAGACTCCTGTGGATTGTTTGGAAATTGTTATATGAAAAACAGAACTAATCGCAAATGTCCCGCTGGCGGACTACTTGAACAGTTTAACAAATATAATATTCATCAGAATGATATTGACGGGTTCATGAACACTTGGAAAATTCCTGTCAACGAAAGTATATTTGGCGAAGTACTTCAAATTGCAAAAGAAACACATTCAATCACTGCAGCTGGAACATGTTTATTATTTTCTGAAACGGCCATTATTACGCCTGCATTTCTTAATGTTTTCAAAGGATATTTCGTGACGATACAATTTTACTTAAAAGTCAAGGATCTCAACATTGGTGCTACTATCTTATCTTTTACCCACAATACCAACTTTGCTTTAAGAGTAAACGGTACGCTGAAAGTTAACTTTGGATTATCAATGTTTGACACGCGCATTTGTCCAGATCATGAGAAGTGGAACCACATTTCAATAGTATACCATCGTAAAACCGGAGTACTGGAAATCTTTTCTAGAAATTATGCAAACATTCTTCAAAGTAGGATACTTCATATTGGTCTAAATGCATTTGAAGATGGAGGAAAACTTGCCCTGGGTCTTTGGCAGGCTTCTAACGGAACCATCGTCGATCCTCGCGGTTTTTCGGGATGGTTAGATGAACTCATTATTTGGAATAAGCGTTTTGACTCGGTGTTGATCAACAACTACAAAAGAATAAGTGTTGTAAGACCTGCTCGTGATATTGCTGCATTATGGAAGTTCAATGAAGGAAGTGGTTCAATTGCCAGAGATTTAGTAGGCTTACTTCATTTTCAACTTCCGACCCCTCCATGGCGTACACCAATTTGGGAACCATCTGACTTGAATATCATGTTAAAATCTGTCTCAAAGCAGATGGGTGTTCAAGATAACAAGACTGAAACTGTTTGCAATAAGATATTTTACTCAAAAACATTAAATAATACATGTAACTCTATGGATGCGCGCAAAGATTTTTTCTATCAGTCATGCCTGGATGATATGGCGTCTAGTAGCTCAACTGACGCAAGCAAAGAGTCTGTATTATCTTTTGCGGCGGAATGTCAAGTAAAGAAAAATCTTTCCAGCCTACCTGGACAACAGCTTTGTGCTATTTTCACGGACCATCGTTTTGATGACTGGACAGGAACTTCGTGCGACACTATTTGTATATTTGGCTCCTTTGTATCTAACAGTTGTCGTTGTGATTTGGGTTACTGGGGAAACAAGTGTTCCAAGAAATGTCCAGGTGGTCCATCAAATCCTTGTAACAGACGTGGGTTGTGTCATGCAAAGACAGGAGTTTGTATATGCAACAAAAAATGGAGAGGAGACAGAAGTTGTACTCGGTGTACTAAGGGATGGATGGGAGGTGAATGCTCAATAGCAAGACCAAAGCTACCTTCTAGAACAACACCTGCGATTTCTATCATTGGAACTGGAGGTATTATGGTTGGATTGGATGGAACTATTTTCCAGTTAAAAAGTGTTGGAGAATTTGTGCTAATGAAAAACTCAGATGTAGAAGTACAAGCGCGCCAAGTTCTTTGTGGAAGCGGCTCATTGTGCATTAACGCAGTTGCTCTTTCGACACAATCGACTAGCGTAAGTATTCACGCTCCATACAAGAGAGGTGAAGGTCCAGTATTGACAGTTCAAGGAAATCTAGTTGATCTCAAGAACATTGATAAGACAGTTGTGGTTGGAGGAGTAACTATCAGCAGATCTTCGGTAAATGAGTACGTTATTAAATATGGAGAAAAATTAAGCATTCGGATCACCATCGAAGGGCAGCATTTATCACTTGAAGGAACACCGTCAGCATCATTTTGTCGTCAACTTGGTGGTCTGTTAGGTACTTGTAGGAATATTTCCAAGGATTCAAGCAATACTAATCGAACAATTCCTACTTTACTACACTTACTCAATGAGACAGACCTAGAATATGCTATTGCGAAAACATTTGGAATATCTTCCAAGTCTCGACGTCACATTGTAGTCAGTACCGTCAAACACCACGAGACAATCGTTGTTTTTGGAGGGGGATTCTCGTTGTTCTTCGATTTTACGGCAATTTTTTCGAACTCCATTAGTAACTTATTTGTCCGAAACGTCGTTACATTTGAAATGATGGTGAAAATACATTGTGACCCTTTAATTTGTGGTGGACCTATATTGTCATATACAGCTCAACATTCCTTTTATGTCTCGACGTATTCTTTTGTAAAAGTAATAATTGGTACGAAAATCTTTGATACAGGTCTTAAGGTTGAAGTAAAGAAATGGAATCAGATAACTGTGACCTTTTGGAAATTACGGCTTGAAATGTCAGTTTGTGTGACCTTCGATAAAGGATCTCTAGTTTGTAAACTGTATAAGGAAGTTAACAGTGTCTTTAATGATGGCGGTTCGCTCGCAATTGGTGCTTGGCAGGCATCACCCAACGGTTTACTTGGAATCATTCCGTCAAAAACCTTCGTAGGAGAGATCGATGAATTTCGAACGTGGGATCGTGCTTTCGATTACGCTTTCTTGCAACAACATAGGTTAGCAAACGTTCAACCAGGAGTAAAAGGTCTTGTAGGATTGTGGAAATTCGACGAAGGTAGTGGACTCTGTGTAAAAGATCTCATAGGAACCAATAACCTTTACTTTCCAGACAGACCATGGAATACGCCAGTGTGGTATTACTCCGATCTACCAATCCCTTACCAACCACCTACGTATCGTAAGAATGACAACGAGGTTATCAATGAAAAAGCTAATATGACTTGTGGCAATCTATTCTGGAGAAGTCCTCTTTATGACTCATGTAAGGTTTTAGACTCATTAACTATACAACTTTATATTGACATGTGTATAGAAGCAATCGTTAATTCTGGAAGGCAAAGTAGCGCCATAGAAAGTGTCTTGTTGTTCTCTGATTATTGCATGAAGACCTTGGGGCTTCATAATTGGCCGGCAAGAACGCTATGCAACAATTTTCCTGGAGAAATGTTCCCAAATTGGATTGGAAAAAAATGTGATAAAAGATGCGTGTTTGGACAGAACGATGACGATAATATAGAACATTGTAAGTGTAATGCTGGTTATTGGGGACCTGAATGCGATAAAGCATGTCCTGGTGGGGCAAACAATCCCTGTAATAAGCACGGTATATGTCATCCAAGCACCGGTCAATGTATCTGTGATCTCACTTGGCGAGGTAATCAGAATTGCTCTAAATGTTCACCGACATGGACTGGTAATGACTGCTCTGTTGCTGTTTCCAAAGTAACCGTTTCAAGTGATGGAATTCATGTGGCGGGTATTTTTGGTCTTTCTCATTTCACAACACTTGATGGTAGAAGTTATACCTTAAATATCACTGGAGAATACTACCTGTTCTATTCTGTTCATGCTTATTTCTTTATCCAAATACGTTTGGTTTACTGCAATGGATATTTTTCTTGTGTCAATTCAGTAGCATTCCAGACAAGCAGTCACAGCCTAATAGTACATGGTCCGTACATCACCACTGGTCAACCTGTCATTTGGCTTGATAATACAATTGTAAACCCTGATATACATCCTATAACTGCTACATTATATGGTTTTCTGTTTCGAAAACAATCCGAAACCCTCTATGTTTTTGAGTATTCAACAATGAAACTATCAATCCGAGTTAACGGACGATATCTCTATCTTATTCCAAAAGTATCTGGTTCTCTTTGTGAGAATTCTTATGGTATCCTGGGTTCTTGTAACAAGTATTTTCTTGAAAGTTACCGTCCGACTTTCGTACTAAGTAATTGCACGAACAACAAACAAATGACACTTAATAAAGAACTGGCTCGTGATAACTTTACCAACCAGATTGTCAGGAAACTTGTGGAAAATCTCGAAGTTTCAGCTTGTGATAGTCTTTTTGTATACAGCCATCGTCATTATCGCGAATATCGGAATGGAAATTCTGGCTATGCGTTGTTTTTTGCTGGTACCGCTGTTGTTTCTTCTATATCGTCAAACCATTTAAAAGCAACGAAGTTACTATTGAGTTCTTTCTCAAGACAATCAAACCTGGTGTTATTCTGAGTTATTCTAAAATAAAGACATTTGTCCTGACGAATAGTGGAGGATATTTTACAATTTATTTTGGATATGCGAAGTTTGTTACAAACATTAAAGTGCAGAAAAATATGATGAGTCAAATTGCTTTGGTATTTAGAAAATCGACAAAGACACTGCAATTTTATCATTTTAATCATGAAGGAATATTAACACGACAAGATATTTTTATTGGAGGGGATATTTTCTCGCCTGGGGGAATTTTGGCTATCGGTGCTTGGCAACCATCTTTAGATGGTTCAGGTGTACAACTTCGAGGGTATTTTACCGGTTATATTGACGAGTTGAGGATATGGACAATGGCGTATCATCCGGCTGTTATCTCTCAATCATGGCAAAAACAAGTTGGGCTTAGCACCAAACATTTGGCAAGATTGTGGAAATTTGATGAAGGTGAGGGTACAGTGGCCATGGAACACAACACAGGATCCCCATTACATCTGGAGACTGCTCCATGGAGAAAGCCTACCTGGGGATATTCCGAACTTAACCTAAAGCCACTTTTGGGGGATGATTTGAACTCTGCTGTTAGGTTGAACACGACCTTACAACAAATCGCAAGGACCTTTTGTTCTAAAGTAATCCTTATTAATCCATTACACTCGGCATGTAAACCTCTTGGTCCTGGAATTTCAGATTATTATTTCAGGGCTTGTTTAACTACAGTAGTCACCACTGGAGACGTTTATGCTTCGTTGCAAGTTGTTATCGCGTACGCTGATTACTGTCAGTCCATCCTTAGATTACCAACTTGGCCAGCACGGTTTCTCTGCAACAAATTTTGTGGCAAGGAATTTCCTGTTTGGTTTGGACTCCGCTGTGATAAAAAGTGTTTTAACCGAAATCCGGCCTTTTCCCAGACTTGTGTATGTCGCCAAGGATACTGGGGTCACGAATGTGAAAACAATTGTCCGGGCGGAACTGTGCATCCCTGTAGTGATCATGGAATTTGTGATCCAATCACTGGTGTCTGCTCTTGTGCTGATAACTGGAAGGGTTCTCCAGAGTGTGGAACTTGTACCAAGAACTGGAAAGGGAGAGATTGTGCTTTGGCCATCGTCGATTTTGTATCCATTCGAGCGGTAGCCGCAGCTACAGCAAATGCACATTACATTACATTTGATGGGATAGCATTTGAATTTGCTACCGTAGGTGATTTCTATCTCATAAAAACACGTATCTCCACCAACGATTATTTTGTTTTACAAGCACGACATGCACCTTGTCAATCACAATCAATTTGTATCGTTGCTGTCGCAGTTCAATTTTCAACAACCGTTATCGTTATCCACGCGCCCATTATTGAACTCGGTGTACCTTTGATTTGGGTCAACGGAATGAAAATAACATTGAACAACGACACAATATTTGGTGAAAGGAATGATACCATTGGATTAACATTGAGTGCTCCTTCAAAATATACCATCAGTAACACAGGTGTATTTTATTTTGGAATTCGTATAGTTGGTACAACGTTGTCTCTTGCTGTAGACGTAGCTACATCGTACTGTAATAATAGCACACATGGAATTCTTGGAAGTTGTGATGGTAGTATAGCCAATGATCTTTATCTAAACGAAAATACCACTTTGGATAACGTAACTCAGCAATTTCTCCACCAGCATTTATTAGAAAAAATGGAAGTTGGATCAGAAAACGATATGTTTAAAGTTTTGGATAAAGTGTACAACAAGACATCGTTATACAGTGGTGCCAAATACGCTTTGAGTTTCAATGGAAGTGGTGCAATATCAGTGCCACTGTTACTGACGTTTGGTATAAACACAGACATTACCATAGAGTTCTTGTTCAAACCATTTTCTAGTGGAACACTGCTATCCTACGCCTACAACCGAACATTTGCAATTACGATAAACGGTACTCTTCGCTTGCAATTTGATAAAGATTACGATACTGGGGTATACATGGACAGTGGATCGTGGTATCACGTAGCAATAACGTGGTATTTCGACATCAAACTGCTGCAATTGTACATCATTAATAATAAGGGAAACATAAGCCGTCGTGAATTTAAAATTTCTAGTAATCCATTTATACCTGGAGGAATATTGACACTTGGTTATTGGGAACCTTCGGCTTGGGATAATGAAGAAAGATTGAGTAACACGTTTGTTGGTATCATAGATGAATTACGAGTATGGCGTCGCTCATTCAACCCTGTTACAGTACAACAGAACTGGAGAATGAATGTCAATCCAACAGCACCATTTTTGTCAGGATTATGGAAATTAAACGAAGGATCAGGTTCGATCGTCTTTAATCTGATAAACAACGAGCATATCCACCTTCCATCAGATGTTTGGTCACCACCGCAGTGGATAGTATCAGATGCAGATATTGCTTTAAACATTAGTGATATCAAAAAACCTTTCGTGACTTATTTTGTGAATGAAACCCTCCGAGATGAATCTAAGAGTTGGTGTCGTAAACTTTTCTATCGTGGACCATTGAATAAGAACTGTAAGAAACTTGGTGCATTCCTTGAGTTTTACTACCTTAGATGTGTTCAAATTATTGCACGTACAACACGAATTTCGTCTTCTCTAAATATTGTTATTGAATTCTCTGATTATTGTCAAAAGACATTAACCCTAACAAGCTGGCCAGCGAGAACGCTTTGTAACACATTCGGTGATTTGAGGTTTCCATCCTGGATTGGTGTCAAGTGTGATGTTCCGTGTATATTTGGTTACGAGGTTCCTGAAGTTCGCAACAGATGTAAATGTATTCATGGATATTGGGGTGACGACTGTTCTAAGGTCTGTCCAGGAGGCTATAGCAATCCTTGTCATGGTCATGGCGAGTGTCTTTCTGCTACCGGAAAATGTAAATGTGATATCAACTGGAGAGGTGATAACGTCTGCAGTAGATGCAGTGTGGATTGGTTCGGGGAACAATGTCATTTAGCTGCTACTACAAAACTACCACTTAATAACAGTTTCTCCATCGCCTCTATCAATGGTCAAGGTTATTATACAACGTTTCTTGGAATTTCCTTCTACCTTCCTACTTATGGAGAATTTTACTTAATTCGCTCTTCGAAATTTTACGTACAAGTCCGTCAATCTCCATGCATGTATCGTTCGTATTATCGTCCACTTTGTACAACGGCTTTTGCCTTTAAATTTGAAAATCATTTAACAATTACCATCCGTGCTCGTTTAAAAAGTCACAATGTCTACTATCCACTCGTATGGACTAATGGAAAAGAGATTCGAGTTGACCACGTGACCAACCTGAGCGCCACCATTCGTATGACTAGAACAATGGTCAATCGTTACGAAATAACTGGACCACAAGGGCTGCTGTTTTTGTTGACCGCTGGCCAAAGTTTATCCATTCAACTTCGTATTCCTGTGTCCTGGTGTATAAATTCTACTGGAATCATTGGCGCATGCGCACAGCGTCTATCTTATCAAAATGCTACAGATATTCTGGACTTAAATAAATCAATCAAGAACGGAGCTGTAAGGTATTCTGAAAGTTTATTCGTCTATAAGAACGAGTTTTTCCAAGAGACGCAGAACCTGAGCGGTGGATCGTTCAATCTCCGAATTATTAAAAGTCATGTAGTATCTGATAGGCTGTTATTGGGCAACTACGATACAATTACTATTGAAGTATTTGTTAAAATACAACAATATGGTGGAACTTTGCTTTCATACGGGAAGGAAACATTCTTGAGTGTTACAAACGAGGAGGAAGTACGGTTGGTTTATGGTTTAGTGGAAATTAAGACAGGGTTGTCGCTCGGTTTAGACATCTGGACAAAAATTACATTAGTCTGGTTAAAAGCAACCAATGTCCTCCAATTATATTACCAGAACTTTTTTAATGTATTTCTCCTCCGCACATACCAGCTTAAGACCCAAATATTTATTAATCAAGGACGTCTTTATATTGGGCAATGGAAAGCCAGTAACATGAGAAAAGCCAAGGCTCCAACAAGTGATTTTGTAGGTGAGGTTGATGAAATAAGAATTTGGAACAGAATATCTGTGCCTGATTTGATAAGACGAAACTGGAATATCAACGCAAATGTAACCCTTCCAGGACTACTTCATCTCTGGAAACTCGACCATGTTGAAGGATCAACTACGTTGGATTCTATATCAGGAAAGCTTTTATACCTTCCGATATTCAATAAACCTTCTTGGGGATTTTCCACTCTTCCAATTCCAAAGACCAGCCTTGAGGATAACTTGAAATTCCAGCATCATAAAATCAAGTCCCAGGCAGAACAATTTTGTTATTCAGTCATTCTCTCAGGTTCATTGAACAACAATTGTCAATCACTTGGACCAGCAGTTGCTGATTTCTATTACAAAATTTGTCTTTTGGATATAGCGTCAACAAGTAACATCTCTATGGCATTCCAGGCGGTCATGTCATTTGCAGACTGTTGTCAACAAGGTCTCCGTCTACCATTTTGGCCTGCTCGTGAATTATGTAACCGTTTTCCACAACAGTACTTCTTCCCCGGTTGGATTGGCGCGAGCTGTGACGTACCGTGTACATTTGGCATACCCAAGATTATCAACGGTTTTACTATTTGCGCATGTTTAAATGGCTACTGGGGTCTTGTTTGTGATAAACTTTGCCCTGGAGGATTATGGAATGTTTGTGGCAACCATGGAAAATGTAATCCAACGAATGGTACTTGTGAATGTGATGCACGTTGGAAAGGACGGCTGAACAATACATCTTGGGATGTTCCATGTTCTGTTTGCTCACACGGATGGAATGGTAAAGACTGCTCAATAGCAATAGAAAGTTCGTTAAGAAATTCAACTTTTCTTGCTAAATATGCCATTTGCGTTGTTTTTGGGGACCCTCACGTCACTAGCTCCAGCCTAACAAATTACCACCTTGGTATAACTGGCGCCTTTCGTGTTTTCACATCAATATCTAGTTCTTTACAAATGCTTCAGGTACCATGCGCCAACTCAGAAACTTGTCACAAGATACATGAGTTTGGTCTGTTTCAAAAGTTTTTAAATATATCCATAAGAATATCTAAAATGGGTCATATGGTTACGAATGTCACTTCTCATGCGTTAATAAACCAAAACATAAAAACACTGCAGTATTCTACTTCTTGGATAGAAGTTGGTGAAACTAGGTTCCGTTGGCTTGATCAACATCGTCTAGAAGTTGTGAATGAAAAGAAAATTAAGTTCACAGTCTTTGCTTACTTTGGTACATTAGCAGTTGCCATTGAGATCCCGAGAAATACAACAACAGGGAAGAATGGGCTTTGTGGATTATCCAACGAAAAACGAGAAAAAGATATTGATGAGAATTTAACAAATGAAACCAAACCTACAGAGACCTTACTCGCGAATTTTAACCAAACTACTCATGACGTGTATATCGATGGCAAAATGCGTATTAGAAACCCTTCTAAAACTGTTCTGCTCAGTCAAGATGCTATGAAGTATGTGACAGGGGGTGGTTACATGGTGAGACTTTATGAGAGTTATTTAGCGTTGGTTCAAGACTTTATATACCCGGTACTTTCCGAGTTTACTGTAGAATTTTGGATGAGCTTGTCAATTTACAGAAGGGATTCAGGGACAGACGTTGGAAAGACATTAAAAGGACGACGAATAATTCTTGGAATTCTCCAAGAAGAAAGTATTTTGACTGTGAGTTATCATGATCAGTTAATCATCTCTTGGGGAGAACATTTGATCACAACTGGACTTGTTTTAAATGAAACCACGTGGACACACCTTACTTTGTCGTGGAGAAGTAACGATGGTCAATTTGTTGTTACATTGGCAAATCTCGAGCTACGGATGACAACAGTTCAGTATGGTATCATGGTAAACCATGATTTCTTTTTGCACAGAGGATTTTTCCTTGGACATGACGGGAATGGAGAAGTAAAGAATGTTGAACTAGTTCTTGGAATTGATGAACTTCGTGTTTGGCAATTTGCACGAAAAGAAAAAGACATTTGGGAAACAATAACTACGAAATACAAAGGATATGTTGAGGGTTTGGTCATGTTTTGTGGGTTTGATGAAGGACAAGGAAAGACGAGCAATGCTACTTTGTACGCAGTTGATCAACATCCAACGACATCTGGATATTATTACCGTGCAGGAAATGAGACCGGAGACTTGAATATAGTATTTGAAATAAAGATGTCATCAGATGATCTTACATGGCATCCATCAGGTGCACCGTATCCAAATGTTGGAAACTACAATATCAGCTTGGAATCTGAAGTAAGATTGGAGGAGAATGGAAAAGATACCTGCTTTAGTCTGTTTTACACCGGAAATCTTTACAAGTATTGTGGTCAGTGGCTTCCCACTCAAACCTTGTTTTACTATGAGGCATGCTTAATGGACGTAAAGAATTCAAAAAACATGAGACATACCAAATTATCCGTGAGTTTGTTTGCATTTTACTGTCAAAAAGTATTGGTTGTGCCATCTTGTCGCCTTCATGGTTTCTATGAGGGTTTTGTACCATGCGAAGAGGAACCTCATTGGACTGTTATTATCATTATTGCAATATCATGTGGTGGGTTTGTGTTTCTATTTCTCATCATCATAATCATCATATTGATCTGTAAAAGAAGACGAAAGAAGAAGAAGGTAAACCTCTGTGGTGAGATGACGAATCAATTTAATATACCTGAAATGTACAATACTGCGGACGACATGTATGGCTGCAACGAGGGGACCAGTAAGGAAAATGAAGGTCGGTCGGAGGAAGATGGTATGAATGATGACAAGAATGATGTAAAAGAAACTTCGTTTTAGCAAAAACATTAAGTCTAACAGATTAAGTGGAAAAAATCATGAACAAAATGTTAGAGTTATTGAATACGTTTAGCCTCACCCAATATAGTGAAGTTTCTAGTAAACTACAAATTAAGCCGTGAGTAATTAACAGTAATTATGATTTTTTTAGTGTAATTTTTATAATAATTTCATTATACACTATTCTAGATCCTTTTAATAATTAAAGAGTGCACAATTTTCCCCACCTGAAAACTCTTGAATCTACAACAATAAACGTAATTCGTAATATTTCAAAATATCGAAGTTTGACGTCAAGTGCGGAAAATGACGCATTGTGTACGTATTAAAAGGGTCTATACCTGCACCGTGATGTTTGGGTGTTTCGTAGAAAATTAACCGTAAAGAGTACAGTAGAATAAATTTTAATATAAGGCATAATACTTCTACTGTTAAGTTTTATTATTTGATTCATTAAATCTGCATTTAATCAAGGTTTCCAGTGTTTTTTAAAAAGGCGGTGTTCCATTCGGTGTTTTTTTGTCGCGTGATCGACTTTTCGCGATCGCTTTTCTAATTACGCATGCGCAATGATAAACCTCTCCTGCTGCTCTAAAGTGTAACAAGCGCGACTGCCGTAGGGTCCGCGTTAGATCATATGGAGTTAACGTACAGCTGCGTCTTTGGGATGATGTTTTTTAGTATGTCAGTATGACTATACCGCTACTTAAGGTAGCAAGATCCCTCTGAATACATTTTTAATACCATACAATATAACAATTAACCCTTACAACCATTTGATAGAACATATGACAAATAATATTTCCACACAAAAAGTTTGCATAAATTATGCTAATTAGCTGACGAAATGGCCGCCAATTGGTCAAAATCGGGATATACTTCAAACAAGATTTCTCAGGCAGTTTTAGAGATAAGGTCCTGAAAGTTTCTGAGTTTATAGCTTATATACTAAGGCATATTCTGGTGGTAGCATTTTCAATATAAACTTTCAGCTATTTTCTGACATGCTTTTTTCTTTTTTTTTCAATTTCCACCACCTATATTATATTAATTATGTCAGATAATTCAACAAGTATGAATCAGATTCAAAATTCCTACCGCCATTCCCTAGATATTCCTGTTAGGAGGCTTTTAGATATTTCTTCTAGATATTCCTGTTAGGAGATTTTATTGAAATATATGGGAAAATGAGGGAGAAATAGTGTTTGGAAAATGACAAATTGTTTGAACTATATCCCGATTTTGACCAATCGGCAGCCATTTCGTCAGCTAATCAGCATAATTTATGCAAACTTTTTGTGTGGAAATATTATTTGTCATATGTTCTATCAAATGGTTGTAAGGGTTAATTGTTATATTGTATGGTATTAAAAATGTATTCAGAGGGATCTTGCAACCTTAACCATGCAAATAACCACTAACCCCAAAACATCTTAGATGCTAACCCTAATCTCCCCGCCTAATGAGTTTCTAACGTAACCCCCCACCTAATGAGTTTTCTAACCCCCCGCCTTAACTGTCTTCCTGTATTTCTAAACCCTCCCTCTAGCTACAGCACCAACTCCCTCTAGTTCCATGTCAGCACTCCTGCAGCTCCTTTCCTCTAGCTACAGCACCCACAACTCCCTCTAGCTCATATTTGATATTTTAAAGATATGTAACTGCTACTCCATTTATAAACGTCAAATAGTAAACATCCGGGGGGATGTACACGTATTTCTAGTATGAGTTATGAAACAGCGTACGTCATTCTGCGCCCACTAGCTTCTGTGACGCAGGCTACGGCAAATAATTATTGTCAGTCATGATTAGTGGGGTCTTAAGTCCGCGTCTTTGGTACGATGTTTTTTAGTATAACCATTAGGGTTAGAGTTTCATCTGCTGACATGGAGCTAGAGGGAGTTGTGGGTGCTGTAGCTAGAAGAAGGGAGTTGCATGGGTGCTGACATGGAACTAGAGGAAGTTGTGGGTGCTGTAGCTAGAAGAAGGGAATTACAGGAGTGCTGACATGGAACTAGAGGGAGTTGTGGGTGCTGTAGCTAGAAGAAGGGAGTTGCATGGGTGCTGACATGGAGTTAGAGGGAGTTGTGGGTGCTGTAGCTAGAGGAAGGGAGTTGCATGGGTGCTAACATGGAGCTAGAGGGAGTTGTGGGTGCTGTAGCTATAGAAGAAGGTAGCTGCAGGAGTGCTGACATGGAGCTAGAGGGAGTTATGGGTGCTGTAGCTAGAAGAAGCTGCAAGAGTGCTGACATGGAGATAGAGGGAGTTATGGGTGCTGTAGCTAGAAGAAGCTGCAAGAGTGCTGACATGGAGCTAGAGGGAGTTGTGGGTGCTGTAGCTAGAGGGAGCTCAGGAGTGCTGACATGGATCTAGAGGGAGTTGTGGGTGCTGTAGCTAGAGGAAGGGATCTGCAGGAGTGCTGACATGGAGCTAGAGGGAGTTGTGGGTGCTGTAGCTAGAGGGAGTTGCATGAGTTCTGACATGGAACTAGAGGGAGTTGTGGGTGCTGTAGCTAGAGGAAGGGAGCTGCATGAGTGCTGACATGGAGCAAGAGGGAGTTATGGCCCTTATGGGTGCTGCAGCTAGAGAGAGTTGCATGGGTGTTGTAGCTAGAGGGAGTTGCATGAGTGCTGACATGGAGCTAGAGGAAGTTGTGGGTGCTGTGGCTAGAGAGAGTTGCATGGGTGCTGACATGGAGCTAGAGGGAGTTGTGGGTGCTGTAGCTGGAGGGAGTTGCATGAGTGCTGACATGGAACTAGAGAGTTGCACGGGTGCTGACATGGAGCTATAGGGAGTTGTGGCTGCTGTAGCTAGAGGGAGTTGCATGAGTGCTGACATAGAGCTAGAGGGAGTTGTGGGTGCTGTAGCTAGAGAGAGTTGCACGGGTGCTGACATGGAGCTAGACGGAGTTGTGGGTGCTGTAGCTAGAGAGAGTTGCATGAGTGCTGACATGGAGCTAGAGGGAGTTGTGGGTGCTGTAGCTAGAGGGAGTTGCATGAACGCTGACATGGAGCTAGAGGGAGTTGTGGGTGCTGTAGCTAGAAGAAGGGAGTTGCATGGGTGCTGACATGGAGTTAGAGGGAGTTGTGGGTGCTGTAGCTAGAGGGAGTTGCATGGGTGCTGACATGTAGTTAGAGGGAGTTGTGGGTGCTGTAGCTAGAGGAAAGGAGCTGCACGAGTGCTGACATGGAGCTAGAGGGAGTTATGGGTGTTGTAGCTAGAAGAAGCTGCAGAAGTGCTGACATGGAGCTAGAGGGAGTTGTGGGTGCTGTAGCTGGAGGGAGTTGCACGGGTGCTGACATGGAGCTAGAGGGAGTTGCGGGTGCTGCAGCTAGAGGAAGGGAGCTGCAGGAGTGCTGACATGGAACTAGAGGGAGTTATGGGTGCTGTAGCTAGAGGAAGGGAGTTGCATGGGTGCTGACATGGAGCTAGAGGGAGTTATGGGTGCTGTAGCTAGAGGAAGGGAGTTGCATGGGTGCTGACATGGAGCTAGAGGGAGTTATGGGTGCTGTAGCTAGAAGAAGCTGCAGGAGTGCTGACATGGAGCTAGAGGGAGTTGTGGGTGCTGTAGCTAGAGAGAGTTGCATGCGTGCTGACATGGAGCTAGAGGGAGTTGTGGGTGCTGTAGCTAGAGGAAGGGAGCTACAGTAGAGGGAGTTGTGGGTGCTGTAGCTAGAGAGAGTTGCATGAGTGCTGACATGGAGCTAGAGGGAGTTGTGGGTGCTGTAGCTAGAAGAAGGGAGTTGCATGCGTGCTGACATGGAGCTAGAGGGAGTTGTGGGTGCTGTAGCTAGAGGAAGGGAGCTACAGTAGAGGGAGTTGTGGGTGCTGTAGCTAGAGAGAGTTGCATGAGTGCTGACATGGAGCTAGAGGGAGTTGTGGGTGCTGTAGCTAGAAGAAGGGAGTTGCATGGGTGCTGACATGGAGTTAGAGGGAGTTGTGGGTGCTGTAGCTAGAGGGAGTTGCATGGGTGCTGACATGTAGTTAGAGGGAGTTGTGGGTGCTGTAGCTAGAGGAAAGGAGCTGCAGGAGTGCTGACATGGAGCTAGAGGGAGTTATGGGTGTTGTAGCTAGAAGAAGCTGCAGAAGTGCTGACATGGAGCTAGAGGGAGTTGTGGGTGCTGTAGCTGGAGGGAGTTGCACGGGTGCTGACATGGAGCTAGAGGGAGTTGCGGGTGCTGCAGCTAGAGGAAGGGAGCTGCAGGAGTGCTGACATGGAACTAGAGGGAGTTATGGGTGCTGTAGCTAGAGGAAGGGAGTTGCATGGGTGCTGACATGGAGCTAGAGGGAGTTATGGGTGCTGTAGCTAGAGGAAGGGAGTTGCATGGGTGCTGACATGGAGCTAGAGGCAGTTATGGGTGCTGTAGCTAGAAGAAGCTGCAGGAGTGCTGACATGGAGCTAGAGGGAGTTGTGGGTGCTGTAGCTAGAGAGAGTTGCATGCGTGCTGACATGGAGCTAGAGGGAGTTGTGGGTGCTGTAGCTAGAGGAAGGGAGCTACAGTAGAGGGAGTTGTGGGTGCTGTAGCTATAGAGAGTTGCATGAGTGCTGACATGGAGCTAGAGGGAGTTGTGGGTGCTGTAGCTAGAAGAAGGGAGTTGCATGGGTGCTGACATGGAGTTAGAGGGAGTTGTGGGTGCTGTAGCTAGAGGGAGTTGCATGGGTGCTGACATGTAGTTAGAGGGAGTTGTGGGTGCTGTAGCTAGAGGAAAGGAGCTGCAGGAGTGCTGACACGGAGCTAGAGGGAGTTATGGGTGTTGTAGCTAGAAGAAGCTGCAGAAGTGCTGACATGGAGGTAGAGGGAGTTGTGGGTGCTGTAGCTGGAGGGAGTTGCATGTGTGCTGACATGGAGCTAGAGGGAGTTGCGGGTGCTGCAGCTAGAGGAAGGGAGCTGCAGGAGTGCTGACATGGAACTAGAGGGAGTTATGGGTGCTGTAGCTAGAGGAAGGGAGTTGCATGGGTGCTGACATGGAGCTAGAGGGAGTTATGGGTGCTGTAGCTAGAGGAAGGGAGTTGCATGGGTGCTGACATGGAGCTAGAGGCAGTTATGGGTGCTGTAGCTAGAAGAAGCTGCAGGAGTGCTGACATGGAGCTAGAGGGAGTTGTGGGTGCTGTAGCTAGAGAGAGTTGCATGCGTGCTGACATGGAGCTAGAGGGAGTTGTGGGTGCTGTAGCTAGAGGAAGGGAGCTACAGTAGAGGGAGTTGTGGGTGCTGTAGCTATAGAGAGTTGCATGAGTGCTGACATGGAGCTAGAGGGAGTTGTGGGTGCTGTAGCTAGAAGAAGGGAGTTGCATGGGTGCTGACATGGAGTTAGAGGGAGTTGTGGGTGCTGTAGCTAGAGGGAGTTGCATGGGTGCTGACATGTAGTTAGAGGGAGTTGTGGGTGCTGTAGCTAGAGGAAAGGAGCTGCAGGAGTGCTGACACGGAGCTAGAGGGAGTTATGGGTGTTGTAGCTAGAAGAAGCTGCAGAAGTGCTGACATGGAGGTAGAGGGAGTTGTGGGTGCTGTAGCTGGAGGGAGTTGCATGTGTGCTGACATGGAGCTAGAGGGAGTTGCGGGTGCTGCAGCTAGAGGAAGGGAGCTGCAGGAGTGCTGACATGGAACTAGAGGGAGTTATGGGTGCTGTAGCTAGAGGAAGGGAGTTGCATGGGTGCTGACATGGAGCTAGAGGGAGTTATGGGTGCTGTAGCTAGAGGAAGGGAGTTGCATGGGTGCTGACATGGAGCTAGAGGGAGTTATGGGTGCTGTAGCTAGAAGAAGCTGCAGGAGTGCTGACATGGAGCTAGAGGGAGTTGTGGGTGCTGTAGTTAGAGGAAGGGAGCTGCAGGAGTGCTGACATGGAACTAGAGGGAGTTGTGGGTGCTGTAGCTAGAGAGAGTTGCATGAGTGCTGACATGGAGCTAGACGGAGTTGTGGGTGCTGTAGCTAGAGAGAGTTGCACGGGTGCTGACATGGAGCTAGACGGAGTTGTGGGTGCTGTAGCTAGAGAGAGTTGCATGAGTGCTGACATGGATCTAGAGGGAGTTGTGGGTGCTATCAATTGGCGTGTAATATCAATTGGATATAAAAATCCAGTGGCGAAGCAATGGC
This sequence comes from Chrysogorgia sp. JL179-B06, assembly GCA_035772405.1. Lineage (NCBI taxonomy): Eukaryota > Metazoa > Cnidaria > Anthozoa > Scleralcyonacea > Chrysogorgiidae > Chrysogorgia > Chrysogorgia sp. JL179-B06. Next base: position 1,795,063 of record JAYKKM010000496.1, on the reverse strand, counting down.
GTCGCTCTTGTGCTCTAGATATTTTTTCAGTTTCGTCTTCGTTCTCATTCTTATGAAGCCATTTTCCAAGCCTTGGGGATCCTGAACGATACAAGGATCCTCTACTGGTGTTTTGTTCGTGGCGTGTAATATCAGTACGCCTGATTTAACATTTCAATGTTTGCCTTTGAGTGCCAAGAAGAACGCCGTTCGTAAGCTCCACGATAGAGCCATGTTAGGTCCTGCAATTCTTAAGTTGTGTAAACTTTTTCTGGCTGCAAACATTGTTCTACTTTCTGGTGATGTTCATTCGAATCCTGGTCCGCTGTTTGCCGAAGATGTCAACTTCTCAAACCCATCGTCGGGATCTACCTTTGTGTTTTCAAAACCTAATACACGTGGCTTTTCCATCGCTCATCTGAATGTCCGTGGCATTCGATCTGCGCTGGACCAACTAAAGGTGTTTATGAGTAACAGTAGTATAGAAAGTGGGGCTACCAGCACATTTTTCCATTTTTCATGTCTCAACTTTTTCTCTGGTGAACGAAGCACTTTTTCCGTTTTTGGATTCCACATATAATTTTCGAGCAAATATGTGGAATCCAAAAACGGAAAAAGTGCTACGTTCTCCAGAGAAGTTGAGACATTCAAATGGAAAAAGTGTGCTGTTACCACCACTTTCGAGACTACTAATAGACAATATGTCAGGTGGTTTGGAGTCTATGAGGCGTGTGTCACCTAGTAGGCTACAGAGTGAGGTGTCTAGACGTGGGGCTGCTGTGGGTGAGGATGTCGCTCGTAACAAGACTATGTCAAGTGATATTACACGTGATCCTGATATGGACTTTATTTTAGGTCATGAGTTGAGTGGGGTTCATGATTCAGAAGGGTCTAAGGACTTAACTATATTAAATAATAAAACGACTCGCATGAAAAGGTCTAAGGACTTAGCTATATTAAATAATAAAACGACTCGTGTGAAAATGTCTGAGAGTAAACGTAACCCTATTGTGGATGGTAATGTCGCTCGTAGTGGTGCACGTGGTCCTGCTATAGGTTCTGGTAACTTAGTTATACCGAATGTTAAGATGAGTTTTCTAGAGAGGATGTCTGGCTATCTAGCTGACGCTAAAGCATTGGGGTATAAGTGGATGGACCTTATTAGAAAGGTATCTAGAGAGGACGTTATTAATAGAGTCACCAGAGTTAGGGAGGTCAGAAAGATTCGAGAGGCTAGACGCGATCTTAGACGATATGTTAAGAGGTCGCGATTAAGTCAGGAGGTCTTAGACAAAGAGTATGAGAGAATCACTAGCCTTATTGCTAAGACGAAACGTCCTACTGTAGTACAAAGTAGAGTTGCTCTCAAAGGGTACACCAAGTCGTATAGTGTTGAGGTGGTCGACAATAAGGATCCACTAAAACAACTAGTCAAGACTAGAGGAGTAGTGGGCTTGGCTTTACAGAAAGAGTTAGAGAGACTGAAAGGTTTAAAGTTTTCTGAGACATTGAAAGTAACTCTAGAGAAACAAATTGGTGACGGAGAGTCTGTGTTTAAGACAGCCTTCTTCAATAGTGTAGTCAAAACAGTGACTAGTAGTGTTGATATTAGTGGGACTACGAATCAAGCTAGTGAGGAGATAGTAAATCGTATAGCTGTATGGTTGTCAGAAGGGTCTGGGTGGGTTGTAGACAGTGTTAGTGATCACTATATTAATGTGGTAGTGTATAAGCCTCTTAAAGGATCTAGTTATGTTGAGCTACCAGAGGAGTTGAGGAACGCGTCGAAAGGTTTGATTAATATAAAGAATGAAGATGACAAGTGTTTCATGTGGTGTCACGTGTTACACAAATGTCCTGTGGGAAAGAATCCGCAGAGAGTGTCGAAGCACAAGAAGAACGTAGGTTCTGTCAATTATGAAGGAGTGAGATTTCCAGTGGATACGAAACAATACAAAAAGATAGAGAGGCAGAATGATATTAGCATCAGCGTGTTTGGGTATGAGGACAAGCAGCCATTCCCTATCTACGTTTCTGAGGAGAAGTGTGAGGATCATATGGACCTACTGCTAATAACGAATGGTGTTAAACGACACTACGTGTACATCAAAGACTTTGGTAGGTTTATGTGTGGTCAGTCTAATCACAAGTGTCGCAAGAATTTCTGTAGGTACTGTCTTCAGTGTTTTACTACCAATGAGATTCTAGAGAATCATAAGGAGGTTTGTATGGTGGTAAATGGTAAGCAAGCGATCAAGATGCCATTCGAAGAAGACAGTACCCTTGAGTACGTAAATTACCACAAACAATTAGAGGTACCATTCGTAATATACGCAGACTTCGAGGCTATCACAGAGAAGGTCGACAACGTGACACCACTCACAGGATCGTACACTAGCGAGTACCAAAGACACACGGACTGTGGGTATGGATATAAAGTAGTGTGCTGTTACGATGATAAATATAGTAAACCAGTAGAGATGTTTCGAGGTCAGAAAGCGGTTAAGAAGTTCATGAAAAAGATGTTAGAGGAGGTTAAATACTGCAAGAAAGTTAGAAAGGAACATTTTAATAAGGACATGGTGATGACCAGAGCTGATAAGGTTAACTTCAAGGAAGCGACTAAATGTCATATTTGCGATGAAAAGTATAGACGTAAAGACGTAAGAGTTAGAGATCATTGTCATGTAACTGGTAAATATAGAGGTTCAGCACATCAGTTATGTAATAGGAACTATAGATTGACTGATAAGATACCTGTCATATTTCATAATCTAAGAGGGTACGATAGTCACTTCATAATGCAAGAGATAGGTAAGATAGGTCAGAAAATCAACGTCATACCAAATAACATGGAGAAATATATGGCATTCATGTTAGGTAAACATCTAGTGTTTCTAGATAGTTTCCAATTCATGAGCTCTAGTCTAGCCAACCTAGTGAACAACCTACCAAAGGACTGTCTCAAGTACACGTCTGAACTATTTCAAGGTAAGGAGTTAGAGTTGGTGTCGCGAAAAGGTGTGTACCCATATGACTATATGGATAGTTTCGATAAGTTTAACGAACTTGAGTTGCCATCAAAGGAGAGTTTCTACAGCATCCTAAACGGCGAGCATGTGTCAGACACAGAATATGAGCACGCTCAAGAAGTGTGGGAGACAATGGGTGTGGAGAGTATGGGTGGGTACCACGATCTATACCTAAAGTCTGACGTATTACTACTGGCTGACGTGTTCGAGAACTTCAGAAGGACGTGTAAGCAGTACTATCAACTAGATCCTTGTCACTACTTCACATCACCAGGACTGTCGTGGGACGCTGCTCTAAAGATGACAGGAGTGGAACTAACGTTGATGACTAACATTGATATGTTTCAGTTTATTGAGAAAGGAATGCGAGGTGGTGTCTCCTGTATAACACATAGATATAGTAAGGCTAATAACAAATATATGAAGGACTACGATAGTAGCAAGCCATCGAAATACATATTATATCTAGATGCTAATAACCTTTATGGTTGGGCTATGAGTCAGTATCTACCGACTGGTGGGTTTGAGTGGGTTGAGGGTTTTGACATCAACAATTTATACAAGTATGGTAACGACTCAGACAAGGGGTTGATACGTGAGGTTGATTTAGAGTATCCAGAGGATTTGCATGATATGCATAACGACTATCCTTTAGCCCCTGAGAGGATGAAAGTGAGTAGTGACATGTTGTCAAATTATTGTAGGACAATCCAAGATAAGTTTAAGATATCTGTAGGAGAGGTTGCAAAACTTGTACCTAACCTAAGCGACAAGACTAAGTACGTAGTTCATTATAGAAACCTACAATTATACAGGAGTTTGGGGATGGAAGTTAAGAAGGTACATAGAGTACTTCAATTCAATCAGTCACCATGGCTCAAGCAATATATCGACTTTAACACGGACAAGAGAACCCAAGCAAAGAATGACTTTGAGAAAGACTTTTTCAAACTTATGAATAATAGTGTGTTTGGAAAGACTATGGAGAATCTACGAAAGCGTGTGAATGTGGAGTTGGTGACAGACAAGGAAAAACTGAAGAAACTAACGTCAAAACCAACCTTTGTGAGCAGTAAGATATTTGACAATAACTTGGTAGCAGTTCACAAGATCAAAGAGACACTAACTCTAAATAGACCAGCATATGTAGGTATGTGTATTCTAGACCTGTCGAAGACATTGGTGTATGACTTCCACTACAATAACATCAAAAAGAAGTATGGCAACAGATCCAAACTGCTATTCACAGACACGGATAGCCTAATGTACGAGATCGAGACGGATGACGTGTACAAGTACATGTACGATAACAAATAAGTGTTCGACTTTAGTGGATATGATAAGTCATCTCCTTACTTCGACTCAACTAACAAGAAGGTCATTGGTAAAATGAAGGATGAGACATTTGGAGTCCCTGTCGTTGAGTATGTTGGTTTGAGGTCGAAAATGTATAGCTACATAAAAGAGGACGGAAAAGGTGGGATGACTGCTAAAGGTATCAAGAAGAGTACCATTAGAAATAACATAAGACATGACAACTATAAAAGTGTCCTGACAAATGGTGAGCAAATGTCTCACATAATTAAAACTATTCGGAGCAAGAGCCACCGACTAGGAAGCTATGAAATAAATAAGATATCATTGAGCTGCTTTGACGACAAGCGATTCATACTACCAGACGGTGTATCTAGCTATGCGTATGGACATTACGAATTAGTCAAGGACTACTGTTTAAGTTTCTCGCGTGTTTTCTAGTCTTGATGTGTTTGTATTTAGAGGTCACATGGTATGACCGATCGCACGTCTCACACACCCACTTATGAGTTCTCATCCACTCTTTGGTTTGAGCTCTGGATGCTATCAAAGCTTCTTCTTTGGTTTGGTAAATTTTTGGTCTTGCCATTATATATTACCATATATTTTATTTATCCACTCGTTGTAGTATGGATCTCCTCTCCCATCCCAACCTAGATCCTTGTATACTACGCTATACAGGTTGCGCTCGAATCGTGCCTTGACCTTACCAGGTTTGAGGTCGTTAAGACTACCTCTCAACTCTATACCTTTTCTAGAGCATATTCTTACGACATAGAAAATATATTTCGATACGTTCTTGACAATCAGTTTGTTTCTTTTAAGAGACCATATTATCTCTATAAAATCACTGACCACTGTTGGTATGTCGCTCTCGTTAACTAGTCTTTTATTAGTCAACATTCTCCCTAACCACTTACTATAACTATGAGCCGATTTCTTGTACATCCAAATGTTAGGTACAAAGTTCCTCACACGTCCGTAGGTAGTCTCTCCACACTTGTTACAACTAAATACACCATCTTCGATTTGGGTTCTGTGGTTACTACACTCGTAACAGTATGTGGTGTCGTACCACTTTTTTGGTTTCGCGTCCCTACTTCCGTTCTTGATCTCGTCCAATGTGTACCCTAGTGTAGTACCACTCCACTTTTTTGATACAATCTCATCCAATGTATACCCAGCGTGGAACATTCTCATTGTACGTTCGTCAACCATCTAAGTTACTATACTATATATACCTTTAGACTATAGTGTAGTAACTTTGTGGTTGAGTGTCTCCCACTCACATTTTATTGTTGCGACCTGTTTTAGAGCGTCTGATAGTAGTTGTTCCAACTCTTCTATCTGACGAGTTTGTAGTGTCTCTGTCGAGTCACGCTTTTTATTAAATTCCATAGCCATCTCCTTCAAAGTAGTGCTCATTATACTACTCTATATATTAAGTAACCGATGGGTAACCCAACAACTCCAACGAATACCGTTTGATATTCTTTCATCTCATCTGAAGGTTTGTAATAGTCTGACAACTCAGGCTCTTTACTAAACGTCTTTCCATCATACTGTATAGTCAGTACTTGTCTTAGTTGGTCCAGAGCGTGGTTCGTGTCGTTTATGTCTGCGTTAGCATCTGACAGTTGTTGTCTTAACTCCTGAATTTTGTCTCTCTGACGAATCTCGTTCTCGTAGAACTTTTCTTTCGCTCTTGCGAGACTCTCCAATGCTTTGTTGTGTCTCTTTATCTCTATCTCGTAGCCGGTATGGTTTAGCTTACTGAATAGAAATCCAGCTCCTGCGAATGCTATAGCGTTGAACAACCCACCTGCTACCAAGCTAGCCATTATGTATTACGTTAGATTATTTTGAGAACGGGTCAATAGGTAAGTATTTCTTACTCTGTGCCCACTTAACGAGTAGCGTTGAGACACCTACAGCAGTCGCTAGCTTGAGGGTGCCCTTCACTGATTCTGGGGTACCCAACGGTTCTTTTAGTACTTTCTTTGATGCCATGGACACAGCTACGGCTCCAGCAGTCACAAGGGCTGCGTCGTATAGCTCGTTCATCAGTTCTTTTCTGTCTATTGATGCCATATATTATACGATATGTTTTAATCGAAGCTGTCGAGTTTACGTGGTGGTTTTATAATGACGTTCTTAGGCTCTTCAGTCACTACTTGTTTGTCTTGACTAATCGTATAATATAGTGAACCAGCGGCTATTACCACTCCTATAGTGCCTATGATGTATCCATAGTTAAAACTATCGTCCTCACTTATCACTCTCTCTCTCATCTTCCTCTCTTTAGCTGCTTTAGATATGGCAGCCAAGCGTTTGCCTGCCTCTACTCTCTTAGGGTCTTTGGTCCTTGTTGTCGACGTTATAATGGGTATACGGACTCACTGTCAGTCATCTATACTATATGTGGTGTCTTGTTATAGATGACCTCACAGTCATCTCACAGATTATCTCATAGATATAGTATTCTGTGAAAGTATCTTTGGTGATTAGACAGTGTGGTTTCGCTCTTAAATCTTCTATTGCAGTACTCACACAGAACTCTGGAGTCTGTCATATATGTTTCTATGAAATGTATTATCTCATGTTGGTCTGAGGATAGTAACGTGTTGTACCCTTGTGATCTTAGTCTCCTTAATACCCTCAACTGATTATTCCTAATAACCCCATTACCTTTCGGTGTTTTGAACTCTATAGCAAAACCATTGTATCTCTTGTGTAGTTGCGGGACTATCAAGTCTGGTTGTCCACCACTGTAACCCTTCTTCCATCCATCTATTCTTTTAGTAGATGTGTCTTGGTACTCACCCAACCCTGGGATGACTATTGTTGGGTGGTACTCTCTAATGTACTTCACAATGTCATAATGCAAGTCTGTCTCGTTCATTATTGATAACTGGTTGTATTGTGTGTAAACACCTGTCTTTCTAATAGATGGTAGGACTTCTGTGAATACCCATTTTTGAAACTTTCTTGCTGACTCGAGTTTCGATGAGAAGACTAGAGCGTAAACTCCTGGCTCCGATATTAATATCGTGTTTGGTTGTAAGTTTAAAGGGGGGCGTGATTCGCGCCCCCCTTCAAACACTTCTCGTTTGACCTTATATGTGTCGTCAACGTGTACACTGATAGCCCACTTCGCGTTTTTATACCCTAGTGCCTTAGCGACTTCTTTTCCATAGAACCAAATATTGTCTCCATCTTTAATAGTCGTGACTGAGTTGTTCTCAAAACTGAAATTTCTGACAAGGCTCGTCATATATAATATACCGTGTGTAATATTATAAGTGACTCTGACCAAGGTCCCATTTTGGGACCTGAGTTTTTGTCGTCTTTCATGTGGAACACACTCCTGGTTCTGACATGTAGACCGACCGTGTGTGGCCGTGTGGGGTGAGTCACCCCCTGTGTCTTACCCTATTTTGGAACGTTGGTCTCGTCATATACTTTATTGTACCTTTTCACCATTCCGTTGATTGGTGGGCATAAGTCAGTCACGTTATCGTCCAACACTTTAACGTCTGAGAGGAACATTGACTCGTTGTAAGGAAGACCTCTAAGATACGATCTTAGTTGTGTCAGTATCTTTTTATAGCTAGTGTGTGCAAACTTACAATGCTCCACTCTACTCGTCAGATTGGATTTAGCCAAGTAGCCTTGGATGATCACACCAGGACCACTAATACAAGCAATTATTAGAGGGTTAGCGGTTACCGATCCAGCTACAATCCCTACTGTCGTTAACCCTATGCTAGTCATGTTTAACGATAGTTTAATTTTCTTCAACCTCTTGTATTTCCATTTGTAACAGGCTTCTATAGTTTGTGGTAGTACGCGTACAAACGTTTGAGCTCTAGTTCCTCTTCCTCTGACATATCCTTTGATATGTGATTGAAAACAACAACTGACTTCTTCCTCATATATCTTAACTCACGTCATATTCCTTCATCATATCTCTACCAACTAATATTATGTCTCGGTTTGTCATGTAGCCAGAGATTATCTTCATACCGTAGAACTCTATCAAAGACGGGTATTTGTAGGGTGCGAGTGGTAATTTTGGTCGATGTATTGCGAATATTGTTCCATAAGGTTGTCCTATCTCGTTGTAGTTAGCTGAAAAGTCCGAATCAGTTGACCTTATGTTGTTGACCCTAACATGTGAGTTATCCATCTGCCAATGTATTGATATCATATGCCTCTTGGTGGTGTCGATACTATTTGGGATTGTACATATGTACTCCTTTGCTGGAGCGCCGCCTCCATATGACAACTTGTCAGTTGTACCACCTTTGTATCCGATGAACTTGTCCCAAGAACCATCGTCGTTTGAGATAATCGTCTCCCAATCTGCTGTAGACACCCTCTTGGCTAACCTCACTACCACAAAAACGGATATATCACAGTATCGCATACGTGGACAGTTGAAGTGTACCCCAACTTCAAGTGGGAAAGGAGGCCAGAGTTTAGGGGCCATGAATTTACGACCATGGTTAGTATCAATAACAGGACCATACGTTGGGTCATTTTGTACTAACATGTCTCCAATGGTTTTCACTTTATTTGTCCTTCTGTGGAGTACCGCGCTTGCGGCGTATCTCGTGGTGTCAAAACCAAATAGGACGTTATAGGACTGCGTTCTAAAGTATTGCGATAAGTATACGGACTCCAACACTTTTTTACTAATAGCATCCAAATCGTCAACTGGATCTGCTATGTTTTTGAGTGTCTTTAGCGCCATATCTATATCTCCAGACATCCTCCCACCGCTAACACTTAATTTAGGGTCACTGTCTAGATGTCTCTTCGCTCTTCTTAGTATTTTGTCACTCTCGTAGTCTCTGTCCTCAAATCCATAACTTAGACTCATTATGTTATAACATATATTTGCTTACTAAATAGCCAGACACAGCCGAAACCACTAGAACTAGCCCCAACTCTGTCGCGTTGTCATCTGATGTCACCTCTAGACGACGTTCTTGGTGTGTAACCTTTGGTTGTTTGTCAAGTGTCTCCAGGCGCTCTCCACCTTCCTGGTGTGCCACGTTTGGTGTCGTCAGACGATTCGTCACCTTTGGTTTGTCGAGTGTCTCCAGATGCTCTCCACCTTCTTGGTGTACTTTCTTGACCTCTGTCGTTTCCGTGTAGTTTAACCCACTGTTTACTCCAAACTTCATACTCTGCGTGGCAGTCTTCAACAGGTTGTTGTACCCAGCTATTTTGTTCTTGAGGATTACCACATTACTTGGCATGAGCCACGTAGACGGTGACAGCGCAAGATTTTGGACAACGTTAGTGTCTCTAATCGACTTGTTCATGTTGAGAATCCACGTTGACACGTCATAGTTTATGACGCTGTCCTCCACCAACTTGCGGAACTCTTGTTGAGTCTCTAGACTACCTGCGGAACCACCAACGACTGACACACGTGTCCTCGCTTGTGCACCAAGTGTGGAGTAAACAAAGGCCTCTATGGACTGATTTAGGTATTGTCGCCCAATGTTGGTAAAACCATTCGACACCAGAGGAACGTATCGTTTGTAGTCGTTCTTAACGTCGTTAATTGTGAAGACTCTCTCCTCACCTGTTGTACCATCAGCAAGAACCTTACCTTGGTAGTAATGTTTTCTAGGAATCTTGTCTGTCTTACCATACAATTCTCCAGCGTCAAACTCTCTACTTATAGATCTTATACTCTCACCACCTTCCATCCTTCTGAGAAGTCTCCTAACAGTAAAGTACAGATGAAACCTCATCACACTTGTGATAACAGGGTGGACCTCTTGTGATGGTGACAAGTGTTGTAACGACACTCCACAACAGAAACTTGCACAATATGTTGCAAACACAACCCTATAGTAGCTCTCGTTGTCGTCCCACTTTGACTTTGTCTTTGACGTGGTGATTTGTAATATTGGTAGCTTTGAAAGAAAGTAGTTCTTTTGATTAACGAAGACTCTAAAGTTATTCACTGGATAGTTCAACACGTTTTCTGTTGGATAACCATCCCAAAGTCCCCAGTGGTTCTTGCGACCTTTCGATAGTGGTTGGATAGTTCCACCAGATAGCCATATTTCTGGAAACTTGTCGTCGTGACTTTTTGGAGACTTGTTGTTGTGTAACCAAACCCACATACTCTTGTCGTTTTTGAAGGTATCACTAGTTATGTTCGTGCTTATGATGTCGTTGTTTCTAAAATATATGTCAACGCCATTAACCTCACCGTCTTGTGAGACAGTTGGATCGAACTCGAACTTGCTCAGAGTGATGTGAGGGTATTTTTTGACTAGATTCAGCTTAGCCACGCGTACGGCGTTAGCTATCTCTTTTTGATTAGCTATCATTGGTTTGTTTATCGTTAGATACTTAGTATACTCCGGGTTACTCTTAAACCTACTCGAGTCTATCGAAACGTCACCAATATTAGTTTTCGTCACGAAGAATATATGCATATGCATATTGTCGTCAACGTCAAGAAAAAACCTATTCTTGTCAGCATAAGGATACTTTCTTTTGAACGCATCCATCATAACATACCGTACGTTATATGAGAGTGGTAGTATTGATTAGTGGTTCAACGAAAACTGTAGACCTACCAGAGTCAATTCTAGCAACTAACTTAGACCCTCACTTACTAGTGAAGGAGGCAACCATCTTTTGGGACTACGTTAACGTAACCACAGCTAACGATAAGATAACTTATAACAGTATTGACCACGTTTTTAGTCCTGGGTACCACACCTTTAAAATGATCGCCGACGACTTGGAAGAGTTAGGAGACGTGAAGCTAGTGTCTAACAGATATGACTCGACGTGTACGATAACAACTGATCAACAAATAGAACTGTTTAAATTTGGACAACTTTTAGGGTTTGACGAAAACACTACAATAGCCACCACAAAAACCAGTCCCAACGTTGTGAACGTTAACATAGGACTGAAATACATACAAGTAACATCTAATATTGTGGACAGATCCAAGAACATAGTTAATGGTAGCAAAAGCGATTGTATCGCAGTACTGCCAATAACTAGCACACAGACATTAAGGGGCTCTGTACAACATTTTGGCGTTGGGTCGAAAATCCCAATAAACAAAGGAGTCGTCAACCGACTAGAGTTCAAGATAACAGATCAGGACGATAACAGTGTTAGCGTTGGCGAGGTGCTGTTAGATTTACACATCACGTAGTGTATATGGACATAGAGCAAGAACTAAGAGATATTTACTATAATCCATCAACTGGTTACCAATCTGCTGAGAGGCTGTACCAAAAGACACAAGAAGACGGACTAAGTGTTAGTAGGGCAAAGATAAAGGATTGGCTAAAATCTCAAGACACGTACACCAGGTACAAACCAGTTGTTAAAAAACATAAGTTTAGACAAACATTTGTTGACTATCTGGGTGAGCAGATACAGATGGACTTGGTCGACATGGGTAAGTACAAGCACAAGAACAACGGGTACTACTGGATACTAACAGCCACCGAGATCCTTAGTAGGTATGCCTTTACCATACCTGTCTACAGGAAAGACACAGAAAACATGACTAAGGCTGTCGCAAAGTTACTGGAGAAGGCTAAGGTTAGATTTGGTGAGTATCCAAAGCTGGTTCAGTTTGACGACGGTAAGGAATTCTACAACGTTGGTGTGAAGGATCTGTTGGATAAACACAACGTGAAGTACTTCAGCACGAACTCTGATAAAAAGGCAGCAGTCGTGGAACGATTTAACAGAACACTCAAGACGTCTATGTGGAAGTACTTCTACAGTAAAGGAACGTATAAGTGGATAGACATTTTAGATCAGCTCGTTGAGAATTACAACAACACCAAACACAATACTATTCTAATGAAACCTAAAGACGTTAGTAAGAAAAACGAAAACGAAGTATGGACGACATTGTTTGGACACCATTTCGGTGACTACCCACTACCAAAATTCAAAGTAGGTGAGACTGTCAGGATATCAAAGTACAAAAGCATATTCGCGAAGGGGTACGAGGCTAACTTCACCGAGGAGCTATTTAAAGTGTCAAAGGTTATACGTGGTGACCCTACCGTGTACGAGATAGAGGACCATGAGGGGGAACTCATCATCGGTAAGTTTTATGAGGAAGAGTTGTCAGCTGTTGATAAAAAAGACGATGTATACAAAGTTGAGAAGATAGTGAAGAGAAAGAAGGTCAAGGGTAAAAAGATGGTTTTAGTTAAGTGGCTTGGTTACGATAGTAAACACAACTCATGGATACCAGAAAGTGATATTCAGAACATTGAGTAGTATATAATGGCTGAAGGAGGGTTCGATGAAATCGAAATGCAAGATCGTGACGAGCTCAAGAAATACGATGCTATGGATAACACCGCATTGGACAACGAGTATGGTAAACTCATCGGTGAGAGATCGAATCTTCTACGCAACGACGACCCTGATAAGCTGGAAGTTGTGAGGGTTAGGATAGAGTATATTGATCATTTACGTAGTGAGAGAGAAGTAGAGACGTCTTTCATAGATAGTGGTGATGGTAAGACAGTAATAATAAGAAAGAGTAAAAGAAGTAGCTCAGCCCCTGAAACTCGGTTTGTAGACACAACTAACCTACCTGTAAACGACATAGCACCAGCTATTGAAGACTTTATTAGTAGAGAGTTTGGTAAGGATGATTTCAGATTCAACCCATATACTGATAGGGTGATCGAGTTACGATTACATGTTAACAAGACTAAGAAAAATAATATAACTTATAGACTAATAACAAGTGAAAACACACGAGGCGCACCACAAATAGTACTAAAACGTGACGCTAACGGTATTCTACAATATAACGACGCTAAAGTATCGCAAGAGGCAGTCACACAATTTAAAAAATTAATAGGTGACATCGTGAAAAAGCAAGACAATAGAGACACGACCTCCAAAGGCATGCCAATGACAGACACAGAATTTATCTACGAAAACATATATGGGTTAACAGACAAAGAGAATAGCGAGATACGAGGTGTCCTAAATCCAAAAAATACAGACCCACAATCAAGAATTGGCGACAACGGCGCTCTACAAATTCAAGCCAATCACTTTCAGGACACTATTAATGATACTATAGAACTTCTCGACAGAGAAGAAGTCGATTCCATAGAGGAGTTCGAGTTGAACGAACGATTGACAGGTCTTAAGGCAGTTAGGGACAAAACCTTAGAGCAATTGGAACGTGAGACTGTTAGGGAGCGACAAGAAGAGGACATCACTCGGTTACAAAAAGTAAAGGAGTGGTTTAAGGAAAATTGGTTGGGTGCCTCAGCTTTAGGAATAACCATAGCTTCTTTTATCACCACGATCATAATATCTGCTAGAAGTGTTGTCTTCAAAGGTGGTCAAGCACTTGGAAAATTAGGGAAAGCTATAGCTAATCTAGCCACAAAGGCTGGCCCTCTACTGGCTGGACTGCTAAACGTGGTGGCGACTGCGTTAAAGTGGGGAGCTGCAGGCATATCTTGGTTAGCGTCTAATTTATGGATCCTAGCGATAGCACTAGCTTGGTTCGTCTACGATCAGTACAAACAGAGGAAATAAAACATGTGTTATAATATAGTATGAACACTAACGAGAGAGAGTTGCTTCCTGGATATAGACGTCGCGGAATATCTTCTATCAAAGGCACAAGAACCCGTCACGTTGTAACGCTAAACCCCAACAAAGCCAATCCAGGGGAAGAGTTGTACATCGACATCCCCAAAACAAAGGGTAACACTTGTTTGGTACCCTCTAGTCTCCATCTTCTATTCGACTTTAAGAGTTCGAACGCGAAATCATGGTTTCTTAACAACCTTTCTAGACTACTACTAGAGAGACTGGTGGTAAAACTAGCAGGTGAGACTGTGTACGACAACAGTGGTGAGAGCGTAATCGGTACGTATAAAGACCTCTGGAAATCTAGCAGTGAGCGAGACCAGATGGTCGAATATGGTATAGCAAACGAGAACCTTCGAAAGTTAATCTCAAAGGACGACAGTGGTGCAGCTAGTGAAGACACACAAAAAGTTAGTGATGGTCTGATGTTCTCCGTCCATGACACTAAACAAAAGATTCAAATCGACAAGATTCTAGAAGATCATGGTCTATATGCACCATACAACATGAACAACAATTTCAGGTACATAATCACACTCCCTAAAGCGTCTGATATTATGGTGGCTCAATCTGGATCAGCTGTGGCTGGCTATACGTTAGAGAACCTCGAGTTAGAGTACGAAACTATCGAGAGTCAAGAGATTGCTGATGAAGTATCGTCTCTATACGCATCCGGTAGGTCTCTATCATACGAACACGTCACACTAATGAAGACTGTGGAGTGGGATAAAGGAATCACACTCGTGAATGAGAATATTAATCTACCGAGAAAATCGATGAAAGCTGTCGTTTTACTCTTCACAAATAAAGCAAGAACTGATAGTGAAGAGTTCATCTATCCAAACATAGAGTCAGTCAAACTCACCATAGAAGGCGTGCCAAATATGGTATACAGTCAAGGAATACCAAAACCAAGACTATGGGGAGAAGCGAAAAGACTATTCGGACAACTAGACTATGACTATATGACTGTCCAAAAGTTTTACAAAGACGGTTTCGCTTTGGTTATTGACCTTAGGTCTATCGAAGACAACGATAAGGTTGCAACTGGAAAGAAGATCGTGAACACCCAGTCAGGAATACTGATGGAAATCACTAAAGAAGCCACAACAGCGAACGTTATGTGTAAAATATTCGTACTCTCCGACGGTCTTGTAAACCTCATCAACAATGATCTACAATCAATCCAGTACTAAACATATAGTATTCTATATGAAAACACCTTTCAACATGCTAATTGTTGGTATGACAGCCTGTGGTAAAACGTACCACCTCTTGGATATGATAGAGAAAGAGCACATGAATCACTTCGATTTCATCATTCTTATGTGTCCAACATTTGAATGGAACAAAACGTACACAGAGTGGAAATATTTGAGAGACCCAAACTTCATAGCTATTCAGTGTGAGCAGGACAAGGTCGACGTAATTCTTAAATACGTGACTGACACTTATAAAGGCACCAACTCACTAATAATATTAGACGATTGTGCTAGTGGGCAGGATGTTAAAAACAGAACAAGCGAACTAGTTAAACTAGCCTTTAGCGCTAGACACTACAACCTATCCACAATAGTCATAACACAACAACTAACCTCAATTAGTAAACCATATCGCGAAAACATCTCAAAGTTAGTAACATTCTACAACCCTAACAGAAACGATATGAAAATTATCGTAGACGATTATCTCAACGGAGTTGATAAAGTGGAAATTCAGAAAATAATAAGACAGTTGAAAGACAACGAGTACGCAAGACTGGAGATATTTCTAAGACATCCGTACTCGTACGAAATAGTTATTCCGCAAAAACAAAACACATTGTATAGTATAGGACATGCCAAAACGTAAGACAAAAAATACTGACACAATTGATGAACTAATTGAAGACATACGAGAAGCAGAACAGGAAGTGATCGATGAACCACAAATCGACACGTCACAAGCCGACGACACTCCACAAACTGATGTAGACAAGAAACGAGACGAACTAAGAAGACTATCAGAGGATGGTGAGATAGATAAATCCACCACTTATCTCAAAAAGGCTTCAGATAAAGTTATCAACAAGATCTACGAAGAATGGGAGGTAAAAAGAATGGAGAAAGCGAACGTGTTTCTCTGTGACCTTTTAATAAGCAAGTTCGCCCACGCGTTAGGAGGGTTCAACGCTATTGAATCACCTGAAAAACTAGAAAAAGAGTTGATCACTGATCAACTACTTAAAAGAGATGTAGAGAAGTTCATATCATACGTATCCCCCTACCTCCCTTGTTTAGGGTTGTTATCGGGTGGACTAACAACTAGTAAACACGTGTTTAGCCATATGTCTAGAGGGGAAATCCCCGAGGGGGAACCCCCGAATGAAGGAGACAGTGCTATCTAATTACAATATTAGCGGAAGCGAGTCGAAGACGATGTATCACACTACTATGTTCTTCAAGACGGAATGTGTGACAAACGACACAGCTGTGTCACTTCTTCCGGATACATTGTCTTAGATTGCGTAACAAACGACACAGCTGTGTCACTCGCATGGACAAGTGTAATGGACTGGGAAAACAAGTCCAACTCGTGATTCGAACGCCCTTAGTGAGTGTGCACAACGATTAACCCCGCAAGCCACCACACCCATAGTAAGTTATACACTCATTTTATAGTATTTAAGTGAATCAAATTTTGTTTGACAAACGTAGGTCCACACGGCTGAACCACATACTATTCCAAATCGTGTAGATTCCTAATGGATCTGACTTCTGGAAAACCGTCCTTGTATCGCCGTGTTCTACACTACTCTCCAGGGCTCCAGTGCTCATACACGGTAATGAGCACTGGAGCCATGGAGAGTAGCGTAGAACGTTTGGAATCAGTAGAGGAAAAGATAGCGAGACTCAACAAATATTTGTTATTCACCTATCAGATTAGAAAGCTCAAACGACAACTATTCGCTAAGAATCGCTTAGAGCGTAAGGAAATAGACAAGGAGTTTAAACATTCTGTACTTGGGAAAAGGATGGCCAGTTGCAAAAGAGAGTTGCAGCTTCTACGCGCTAGTGCTTGAAAAACTATTTCAGGAAACGTGTGTGATGGTTTTTGAGTCTAATTTATTTTGTTTCACTTAATGAATTTTATTTTGTCTTGTTTAGAGAATTTCTCATTTTATTTTATTTAACGAATTTTATTTCGTATCGTTTTAGTAGTCTCGAAAGTGTGGGATAACAGCACAGTTTTCAATTTTAGTTGCGAAGCACGAAAAATTGAAAACTGTGCTGGTAGCCCCACTTTCTATACTACTAGTAACCAGTCTTTGGAATGTACTAACTATTAGCGAAACGTGGCTCTCAAGTCAAATTCTTGACAACGAACTTGAAATCGAAGGTTATTATTTACTTAGAAAAGACAGACAATATGGTAATGGCGGTGGTGTCGCTGCCTTCATCAACTCCAAATTTACATACAAGTTGAGAAGCGACTTGGAATCTACTGATATCGAGGGATTTTGGTTCGAACTAATAATTTCTTACTCCCGTCCTATTCTTATCGCATCAGTCTATAGGCCTCCAACCGACGAATCGTTTTTCAATAATTTTAGAGCGCAGCTTAACAGTATTGATGACCAAGTTGAATATATTATTCTGGGTGATCTCAACTGTGACCTAATTTGCAATTCATCTCACGCAAAAAAACTAAAATCTCTAATGGTCCATTTCCAGCTAAATCAAATGATTCAAGAACCTACTCGGATAACTGAAACTACTAAGACCTTGATCGATGTGATCATGACCTCACATTCTGAGAAAATTGGTGAAGCTGGTGTTATATCTCTGAGTATTAGTGATCATTCCCTCGTCTATATTGTTCGACAAGCAAAAGCTGCTAAGAAACCGCCACGAATTATTACATATAGAAACTATAGTCGATTCATTGAAGAAAAGTTTCTAGAAAACGATGATTAACGATATTTGTGATCAACATGCCCCTATATCAACCAAAACGGTCCGCGGTAATCCATGTCCATGGATGGATAGCGAAATTAAATTATCAATGCGCCAAAGGGATTACCTCCACCGTAAAGCCATTAGATCTGGCAATCCCATTGATTGGCACGTGTATAGGTCGTCAAGGAATAAAGTTACTGAGCGTATTAGACGTGGCAAAGAGATATACTATAAATCTAAATTTTTAGAAAATCGCAATGATCCGAAAGGGACATGGAAATTGTTAAAGAGTCTTCTCCTGAAAGCATCCAAAGCCCCTCCTAATTTCTTAAATTTGGGCACAAATTATATATCATCAACCATCAATGTCGCAGATTATTTCAACTCATTTTTCGCGACTATTGGATCTAAACTGGGTCAACTCTTACCTAATATCGTAACCCATTACGACGCTACTTCGCCTATACCATTGACGTCTCGATTTGAATTTAAACCCGTTGAATCAATTTCTATTTTAAACCAATTATCTTCTCTTAAACCAAGGAAAGCCTCGGGTCTAGATAATATACCAAGTCGACTACTTAAATTAGCAGCTCAATCTCTAACTCCTTCCATAACCTATTTAACTAATCTTTCACTTTCCACTGGAATATTTCCGACGGATCTGAAAATGGCTAAAGTTATTCCACTACACAAGTCTGGTACTAGGGACGACGTCAGCAACTACCGTCCTATTTCTATACTGCCTGTAGTTGCAAAGATAATTGAGAAAGAAGTCCACAATCAATTATATCAGTATCTGGTTGAGAATAACTTATTACATCATAGTCAACATGGTTTTCGAGCGAAACGATCTACGCAGACTGCTTTGATCAGAGTGATCGATGAATGGTTAACTAGCATGGATGAGGGCCTAGTGACTGCGGTAGTTTTTCTTGACCTGGCAAAGGCTTTTGACACTGTCAAACACAACCTGCTGATACAAAAACTTCAACTCCTTGGAATATCTGGTAAAGATCTTGACTGGTTCATTTCTTACCTTAGCAACAGATATCAACGTGTGTTTTTCAACGGCTTACTATCCTCTCCGCATCTAATCGACTCTGGAGTCCCGCAGGGATCAGTATTGGGTCCTCTACTCTTTCTAATACACATTAATAATCTACCAGCCTGTATCCAGAATAGCTCCATTAGTATGTTCGCTGATGACACGGCCATCTATATTAGCGGTTCATCAACTCAGGAAGTCGCATCTAAACTTGATCAAGATCTGGTAAATGTCACTAACTGGTTGAAGTCTAATGGCTTAGCTATTAACACCAAAAAAACTGAATTTATGGTCATTGGTTCTGCGCAAAAGCTAAGAACATGTCAGCAGATTGTCTTACATCTTGACGGAACTCTCATTAAGAACGTTGATTCCTACAAGTATCTAGGAGTAATTATCGATGAAAATATATCGTGGTCTGCCCATATTGATTACATTTCCAAAAAAGCCTCGTCAAGGATTGGCTTATTAAGACGCATTAGACCCCTCCTTACTACGTCCATCGCTAAACTTGTATATAACACCACAATAAGTCCAATTTTTGACTATTGTGGTGTTGTTTGGGACTCTTGCAATGTTTCAGCAGCAACCAAGCTTCAGAGGTTACAAAACTTGTAAAGGACATCAACTCTATGTTACCGTCAACTCTACTCTTGAACGATCTGCTTCATTGACCAAGCTACAATTATGCGTAAAGGATATACTAATCTGGTGCACGATCAACAAACTAATGTGCAATCCACATAAGACCAAGATCGTTCATCTCTCATCTAAATTTATCCAATATGAGCCGATGCCAAATATATCTATAGATAGTACAAACATTGCTCCAGTTCCTTTCGCTCGTGATCTTGGTATTACCTTGGACAGTCACCTCAAGTTGACTTCCCATATAAATAACGTTTGCAAGTCAGCCTCATTTGCCATTCGTAATATCGGTAGAATACGCAAGTACCTCAATACGCAAGTACCTCTGTCAAGGAGACTGTGAGAGGCTGGTGCATGCTTTTATTACTTCACGTTTGGATTTCTGCAACAGTGTCTTGTTTGGACTACCTGACTCTGAAATTGATAAGTTACAGCGTCTTCAGAACACAGCTGCACGCCTTGTTACTAGAACAAAGAAATGGGACCATATCACTCCTGTTCTTCGACAACTCCATTGGCTTCCAATTCGATCTAGGATTAATTTTAAGATACTTTTAATTACTTATAAGGCTCTCCATGGTCTTGCCCCTAGCTATATTTCTGATTTGCTAGGGAATTATAAGCCAGTCCGTACTTTAAGATCCTCCAGTCAGAACTTGTTGTGCACACCTAAATCTAATACCAAGTCTTATGGTGATAGAGCATTTTCTATCTGTGCCCCACAACTTTGGAATTCTCTTCCAATTCACATAAGGAATGCTGACAATGTTAATTTATTTAAATCTAGGTTAAAGACTTTCCTTTTTTAATATTTTTATTTTTGTATTAATTATTTTTACCACATTTGTAAATAGATAATTTACTTTTATGTTGTTTTTCACTTTACTCATCTTGTAAGAGCATTGAGCGCTGTAGAATGCTCCTAAAACGTATATTATTATTATTATTATCAATACTCCATCTGATGTCGTACGTAATCAGTTAAAATGGATTAAATTGAACGAAAGAAGACGTAATTATAAATTAATTATACTGTTTAAATATTTACACAATGACAGTGAAGTTCTTGACTTGAATCTTATCAAACACATGGATATGCACCAATACAATACTAGAAGGAAACATGACTTTGTACTTTCTAAACCAAGAACTAACCAGCTTAAAAGAACTTTCAAATATTCAGCCACCCAATCTTGGAACACGTTACCTCCTGAAGTACGCAACTCTGAAAACATCGTTGCTTTTAAAGGAAAATTACATAACCTTAGTTTATGACACTTTGTGAGTCATCATGAGTCAAATTTTATATGTTCCTGTATTTTTGATTAATTTAGTTTGTATTTGTAAAGTATTCAGGTTCTCTAGGGAGAACAGATTTATCTGAAAGGGTTTCCTGATTAAATAAAGCTTTTACTTACTTACTTACTAGCTAGAGGAAGGGAGCTGCAGGAGTGCTGAGTGACATGGAGCTAGAGGGAGTTGTGGGTGCTGTAGCTAGAGGGAGTTGCATGAGTTCTGACATGGAACTAGAGGGAGTTGTGGGTGCTGTAGCTAGAGGGAGTTGCATGAGTGCTGACATGGAGCAAGAGGGAGTTATGGGTGCTGTAGCTGAGAGAGTTGCATGGGTGTTGTAGCTAGAGGGAGTTGCATGAGTGCTAACATGGAGCAAGAGGGAGTTGTGGGTGATGTAGCTAGAGGAAGGGAGTTGCATGAGTGCTGACATCTAGAGGGAGTTGTGGGTGCTGTAGCTAGAGAGTTTCATGGGTGCTGACATGGAGCTAGAGGGAGTTGTGGGTATTGTGGCTGGAGGGAGTTGCATGAGTGCTGACATGGAACTAGAGAGTTGCACGGGTGCTGACATGGAGCTATAGGGAGTTGTGGGTGCGTAGCTAGAGGGAGTTGCATGAGTGCTGACATGGAGCAAGAGGGAGTTATGGGTGCTGTAGCTGAGAGAGTTGCATGGGTGTTGTAGCTAGAGGGAGTTGCATGGGTGCTGACATGGAACTAGAGGGAGTTGTGGGTGCTGTAGCTAGAGGGAGTTGCATGGGTGCTGACATGGAACTAGAGGGAGTTGTGGGTGCTGTAGCTAGAGGAAGGGAGCTGCAGGAGTGCTGACATGGAACTAGAGGGAGTTATGGGTGCTGTAGCTGGAGGAAGGGAGTTGCATGGATGCTGACGTGGAGCTAGAGGGAGTTATGGGTGCTGTAGCTAGAAGAAGCTGCAAGAGTGCTGACATGGAGCTAGAGGGAGTTGTGGGTGCTGTAGCTAGAGGGAGCTGCAGGAGTGCTGACATGGATCTAGAGGGAGTTGTGGGTGCTGTAGCTAGAGGAAGGGAGCTGCAGGAGTGCTGACATGGAGCTAGAGGGAGTTGTGGGTGCTGTAGCTAGAGGGAGTTGCATGAGTGCTGACATGGAGCAAGAGGGAGTTATGGGTGCTGTAGCTTACACAGAGTTGCATGGGTGTTGTAGCTAGAGGGAGTTGCATGAGTGCTGACATGGAACTAGAGGGAGTTGTGGGTGCTGTAGCTAGAGGGAGTTGCATGAGTGCTGACATGGAGCTAGAGGGAGTTGTGGGTGCTGTAGCTAGAGGAAGGGAGTTGCATGAGTGCTGACATGGAGCTAGAGGGAGTTGTGGGTGCTGTAGCTGGAGGGAGTTGCATGAGTGCTGACATGGAACTAGAGAGTTGCACGGGTGCTGACATGGAGCTATAGGGAGTTGTGGGTGCTGTAGCTAGAGGGAGTTGCATGAGTGCTGACATGGAGCTAGAGGGAGTTGTGGGTGCTGTAGCTAGAGAGAGTTGCATGAGTGCTGACATGGAGCTAGAGGGAGTTATGGGTGCTGTAGCTAGAGGGAGTTGCATGGGTGCTGACTTGGAACTAGAGGGAGTTATGGGTGCTGTAGCTAGAGGAAGGGAGTTGCATGGTCCGGTGCTGCTGACATGGAGATAGAGGGAGTTATGGGTGCTGTAGCTAGAAGAAGCTGCAGGAGTGCTGACATGGAGCTAGAGGGAGTTGTGGGTGCTGCAGCTAGAGGAAGGGAGTTGCATGAGTGCTGACATGGAGCTAGAGGGAGTTGTTGGTGCTGTAGCTTGAGGGAGTTGCATGAACGCTGACATGGAGCTAGAAGGAGTTGTGGGTGCTGTAGCTAGAGAGAGTTGCACGGGTGCTGACATGGAGCTAGAGGGAGTTGTGGGTGCTATAGCTAGAGAGAGTTGCATGAGTGCTGACATGGAGCTAGAGGGAGTTGTGGGTGCTGTAGCTATAGAGGGAGTTGCATGGGTGCTGACATGGAGCTAGAGGGAGTTATGGGTGCTGTAGCTAGAGGAAGGGAGTTGCATGGGTGCTGACATGGAGCTAGAGGGAGTTGTGGGTGCTGCAGCTAGAGGGTGTTGCATGGGTGCTGACATGGAACTAGAGGGAGTTATGGGTGCTGTAGCTAGAGGAAGGGAGTTGCATGGGTGCTGCTGACATGGAGATAGAGGGAGTTATGGGTGCTGTAGCTAGAAGAAGCTGCAGGAGTGCTGACATGGAGCTAGAGGGAGTTGTGGGTGCTGCAGCTAGAGGAAGGGAGTTGCATGGGTGCTGACATGGAGCTAGAGGGAGTTATGGGTGCTGTAGCTAGAAGCTGCAAGAGTGCTGACATGGAGCTAGAGAGAGTTGTGGGTGCTGTAGCTAGAGGGAGCTGCAGAAGTGCTGACATGGAGCTAAAGGGAGTTGTGGGTGCTGTAGCTAGAGGAAGGGAGCTGCATGAGTGTTGACATGGAGCTAGAGGGAGTTATGGGTGCTGTAGCTAGAGAGAGTTGCATGAGTGTGTAGCTAGAGGAAGGGAGTTGCATGAGTGCTGACATGGAGCTAGAGGGAGTTGTGGGTGCTGTAGCTAGAGGAAGGGAGCTACAGTAGAGGGAGTTGTGGGTGCTGATAGCTGGAGGGACTTGCATGGGTGCTGACATGGAGCTAGAGGGAGTTGTGGGTGCTGCAGCCAGAGGGAGCTGCAGTAGTGCTGACATGGAGCTAGAGGGAGTTGCAGGAGTGCAACTTCACTTCAACAAGAACATACAAATCTTGCAACCTTTTGTGTTACACAGAGCTATGGATACACCAATATAGTGACACTTACTTGTTGGAAAATTAAGAACATTTTACATTGGACCTGCTTAGAATCTCTAACAACAATACATCACTGCTGCTAGTACTTGCACATTTTATTAATAAAGTATTTTATTATACTTTACAATCTCGATTGTAATTGGCTAAAAAACCTTGATGTCTTGCCACCTACAAAATATCAAATTGTCTGTGTTATTAAGGATTAAGCTTTAGTTTGTGATATTTTCCTCAGCCTTCAGCTTCTGCATATACAGGTACAGTAACACAAACCTTGGCATTGATAACACAGATATCATGCACAACCTCATCCAATAATTGTATAATATTATATGTAAATAACAAATAAAGGTCTAATTATTGTATGAGTTTACCACAGGTAATGCCATCAAAATATTATCTGTTTCATTTACTTTTCTTGTTGCAAGAAAGCCTTAATCAATGAACATCTTGCACAGCCACAGTTACAAGGCACTGCATGTTCTGCATCATCACCAAGAACTTCAACTTTGATATTGTAATGGCGTGGATTGTCTTCACTTTGAGAAAACTTGATTCCAAAACCAATAACATCTCCAGCATCCAGATGAATTTCAGTTGGTAAAAGGAGTACTGTTTGTTTCCAATGAGTACACATATTATCAGGAGCGGTAGACAATATTATTTCTTGAGTATCAGGACTTGGAAATTGACAATCAAACCACAGAACAACACCACGGCAGACATTCTTGCTACAACTTGATATAAAGTATTTAGTTTGTAATGTTTTCACATCCTCCAAACTAACACTCATCAAATCAAAAGTTTTAAGCAACTCTGGTTTACCAAGAAGCTCGTTGTTATCAACAACCATAATCTGAGGTGAATTTTGCTTGCTTTCTAATGCTAACTTTTTAATCGCAGAGAAATCATAGCCATATACGTTGTCCCAAAACTGGATTTCTTTTTTGTAGAAATCTTGAAGATTTGAGGGACAGGAATACAGACGAGCCTCACAAGGAAACATGCTACCAGATTTTTTTAAAAACCTGTCTCGTGCCCAAATCACAGACGACAACATTGACTCATGCAATAAATAAAATCCCATCCATTCTGATATCAAAATGTCCACTTTCTCTGTGGTGGGAAGACTATAGTCCTCTACTTGACAACTAGATACTTCAATTACACATTCCAGATTATTTTGTTTGATAATATTCCTTGCAATCAAAGCTACGTTGCTTGCTTCAATAGCATAAACTTTTCTAGCTCCAGCTTCAGCTGCAAATAACGATAATATTCCAGTACCAGCTCCAACATCCATAACTATTTTCCCTTGAAATAACGATCGGTTTTCTAATATAGCTTTTCTGTAACATTCTGTGCGAGCACGATCACCGAGCATCAAGCGATGAACATCTAGGTTTTCATAACTGGAAAAATACGACACACCACTACCATCATGATTTTCTTCGACGTAGCTTTCCGGGTGGTTTTCTTCGCTGCTTTTCATTATTTCGGTTGAAATAATAAGAAGCTTTAATAATAAATCTTTCTACGTGTGTTAATACATTATCTTTCCTTCGCCATGTTAGGCGCATAACATTGTGGAGACTGGGTACAAGCAATGTGATTTCTTAAAATGGCGGATAATATTGAAATAACATTACTTGAACATCCAAAATCAATTTGGCGCTCCATTTTCACCGTTGTTAAGGATTCAATAGTTTATATGGACGATAGTATTGCAGAGATTTTACACTGGTCTGGACAAACACTGGATCTTATTGACGCTGGAGCCAAGAACATTAAAAGTATTGATTGTGGTGAGGTACAGTATGTTGAAATATAAATTATCAAATATCAAGATATTTACAGTGAGTTTCAGACTTTAGCTGCTCTCCAAAAAAGGAACTCGGTGTGTATTGTTGCGTGCTGTTTGGTCCACATACCAGGGGCGGATCTAGACTGTAGCAACTGTAGCGCATGCTACAGTCAGATTTTGAGACAGATTTTGAGAAAATGAAATTTAAATTGCAATAACACTTTTCAGACAGCTTTTCCAAAGGTCTGTGGTATAATTCCAAGCCATTTTGGTCATTTTGCGTGCAACATGCAGCCATTACCATTGATTGTTAACCCGCGATTGGGGATGCTCCTGTCACACCCGCGCGGGCCTTGCCTTCCCCAAGAGCCTGCATTGCTCTTGGCTAGCACTTGCCCGCATATAATGTCTAGCTACATAGCATCACTTAAAATGCGTTGCAAGTGTGACGTCGGCTACAGTCATACGAGAAAAATACCCGTAGCCGCTGCCGTACAACTGTAGTAGACTGTAGCCAACTGTAGCCGACGTCATATGCTCGCAGCTCTTGAATGATGTGATATTTACATGTAGTGCGCTAATTCGTGCTTTACTGTATGTGCCACAATGGCTTCCATTAACAATGTTTTACAACTGTTGCCCTATTACATTGGATATAAAGTTATTCTCCGGAGGAAGAGTCTGATAGACTAATCGCCCTTAAACGGTGCTGTGAGCATGTTATTACGCGAGAAATTCAGTTCCCTCGCAGCTGGTAAGCTCAATCTGTGAATGATCATACTCATGTATAATATTATTATATGATTAAATACAGTACTGCTCAGAAATAACCTAACAGCGCAGATCTGCGTCTCGGTTGCATTCGTCTTGCGTCTCGGTTGCGTTCGTCTTGTGTCTCGGTTGCATCTCGGTTGCGTTCGTCTCGCATCTCGGTTGCGTTCGTCTGGCATCTCGGTTGCATTCGTCTTGCGTCTCGGTTGCGTCAGGGCCAGTCCTTACACAACCGGACGCAAGAGTCGGCATAACCGAAGTTGTTCCGAGTGTATACGTCGGAAACGCTGATATCTATATTGTTTGTTGATATCAAATTTTGACAGATTTTATGTGTGTAATAAATAGATCCTAGTCAAATTCCTAATCCTAGGCTTCTCCTAGGCTTTTGAGGACTCTGTAACATACAGAATTAAGTTTTTCAGAAAACGGGCTGTTTGCTTTGCGAGGCTTTGAAATGAAATCGGCAATGAAAGTTTTTTAGACGGTTTGGACGTACACTAGTGTTATCAAACGGGAAGCCTATCCGCACGGATATTCACCCGGATAAAAAATTCAACCGGTATCATGTAAACGGGACCGGATACTTGACTCTGTATTATTAGAACACGGTTCTCTTTCGGAAACATTGTGACCGACACCTCTATCATATACCTCATCAGCCTATGTCAGAGTCGTCTTTTTTGTTTTTCTTCGTTTTATGGGGACCATGAGGATACACCAGTCTCCTCCCTATCATACTACTGTACATTTCCACCATACATGTAGTGACAGATCTAGTAGGATCGAAAGAAGACAGGTCCTTGTTGGACATTTCATTGCTATACCCATCACCAACCAGATCTCAGCAAGTGCTAAATCATTTGCATACATGTATTCTCCTCATAGATGCAGATCCAGAAGCTGAGGCCAAAGCTTGTAACTCCTCAAAGTGTTCAGTTTCTCACCATTCTGGTTGAACACAGATTGTATTTCAGACCACTCAACAGAATTTACTTCTGGGTAAATTTCAGACTCTCAACAGAAAAGGCCAATAATGTTTCACTAAAGTTTCAATGTCATCCTGTCCAGAATCAGATAACTTGTCTTTTTCTGTTGTCCACCTTCTTGGTTCCATAACCTGCAATATAACAATAATATTGTTATCAGTTCACGTTTAATCACGCTCTGACCAAGTCCTGATTTTACGGGATGAAAGCTCAGCGAATTGTATCGTTAAATAAACAACGTGTATAACCGCAAACGTTTTATTTTTTTATATTTAATACGATAACTTTCATGCTTTTTCGTGGTAGATGTACAGCTCAAAAATAACCTAACACTGCGCAGTCCTACTACGTGTGCGATCCGCGTCTAATTCGTGTGCAATCCGCATCCAATCCGCATCCAATCCGCATTCGATCTGCGTGCGGGGCGTGTCTACTGTTGATGCCCGTGACATGTCGTCGGAACTTCGTATGTTTTCGCAGATTATTGTTGGGAAGCAGCTTAAAAGTTTTAAGTAGGATAAAGGAAATCTGGACCGGTACGTGTGCGGATTATTGTTTTTGGTTAAGGGATGTGAGACACACTAAAAGTGAAGCTGAGAACTTTGAACTTTGAACTTATTAAGTCGGTAAAACTCTTTCAAGATCACACCAACTATATAGTTAAAATACATAAAAAGACCTACAGGTAATTATACACAATAATTATATAAATAATAAAATAACATTAAAATTAAATTAGTTAAAATATAATTTAGGTTATTAAGATACTAAAAATGACGAGCTAGTTTCTCTTTAAAAACATCTAATGTTGTCGACAATACAATGTCCTCTGGCAACGTATTCCACTCTTTAATAGTTCTTGGAAAA
The DNA here is from genome assembly GCA_035772405.1 of Chrysogorgia sp. JL179-B06. Lineage (NCBI taxonomy): Eukaryota > Metazoa > Cnidaria > Anthozoa > Scleralcyonacea > Chrysogorgiidae > Chrysogorgia > Chrysogorgia sp. JL179-B06. The sequence continues at coordinate 1,766,925 of JAYKKM010000496.1, read as the reverse complement.
TAGGAAAATTTGAAAACGTCTTTTGTTGCTTTTGGTATTCAGTATTTGAACGAATGACTGCCACGCGTTCTGGTTTCCGTATGCGGTATAAGATATTTACTAGTGTCCATATCAATAAGACTGACTCATTTGATACATCATTATTTGTCTAGCCTCCATTCGTCTTTGTTCTAAAGTTTTCCAACCGAGTTTCTCTAACATATCTGTCGCACTTGCCATATGTTCAAAATTCTGTAAGCTGAATCGTGCTCCTTTCCTTTGAACCATTTCCAACGCCTTAACATTTTTCTTATAAACAGGTCCAAACATGGTGTTTTGTGATTATGATTTGACGCATTTGAAAATAATATAAAGGCTTGTTTAAACTATCTATTTATACTACTTTAACAAATAATTTCCCAACGCAACCAGGTGATAAATCAGACATAGTTTTACGCGACTCTGGTTTTAAAATTTTTTGAACGTCCATGACCGAAAGTTTCGACCTTCCAATCTAGTGTATTCATCAGGGGTGATCGTTGTTAGGATCCCTATTTATACCCTCATAGAACTGATGATGACGTTATCTATTAACAAGATGTTAATAAGCTTCTGGTAATAAACCACCGTCATCGCGATTCAATGGCGCGTGGGCGCTATTGATATGCCAAGCCTCCAGACAACGTCTCTGATCGTACCGCGGATTAGTGGTAATAATTTTGGACTTCAGCAGTCCAAAAGCAGAATTTTCCTTTTTTGAAAATAAAACAGCCTTTTGGTGTTCTTTTAAACGCGTACGAAACTGACGTTTAGTCTGACCGATGTACTCCTGATCAGTGATCATAGTCATTGCACGGAATGGAATAAATAGCGTCTTTCCACTGTTCCTTCGCAATACGATAGATTTTTCAAAAATATGACCCAACGTCAAGAAATATTTTTGAGCAACTTTTACGTTTAAGATTCTTAATTGGTTCCGTAACTCCTTCAATATACGGAACAACCGCAAAACCGATCACCGAAATTTCGTTCTCAGAGTTGGTACGTGGTGGAGTAACTGCATGAGGTTTCAGGTTATTTGCCTTTAAAACATCGAATACATGGCTTACTTTTTCGTGGCTCACTTTCCCTGGAATCGGAACTAGATTGTAGGTCATCATTGGTTCTATATGAGTGTATAAATAGGGATCCTTAGATTGGAGTGTTGAAACGTTGGGTCATAGACAGTAACTTATAAAGTTACGTTCAAAAAGCCAGAGTAGCGTCAAACTATGTCTGATTTATCACCTGGTTGTGTTGGGAAATTATTTGTTGACTTACTCATTGAAATATGGTCAAAATGTTGTCACAAGGGTCCGTCGACTCGTTAACATCAGAGTCCGTGTAGCTAAGTATCGTTGCCATCTTCATTTCAATCATCGATGTAAGGAGAATAAGGTATTGCCCATGAGCTTGAGGTTTAAACCTCCTGTGAGAAATGCGAAAGGGTATATATAAGCTCAGTCGGAATACCACACATCAATAGTCCAATTTTGATCGAAAAGACTAATATTTCGACTAATTAAACGTGTATTGCGACTAGGCGGTGTAGAAATACAAATCAAATATCTAAAAAGGTTGGTGTACTGCCGAAATAGCGTGTAAGTAGTCTAACGTTTCGAGCTAAGGCCCTTCGTCAGAGAGGGAAACGTTATTTTATTTTATTTATTTTATTTATTTTATTTTATTTTATTAGCTTCGCCATATGTAACCTACATACAAATAATACACACAATAAACAATAAGATTAACAATGGCAGGGGATCCACAACAGCGTCAGCCTCACACTACAATATGAATATTACATACAACAAGAAATTGGACCAGTGAGATTACGAACAGAGTTACATTTGAGACAAATAGATTTGAACGTACATGTACGAGGATCTTTACAATTGTAACAAGTTATCAAAGATGAAAAATGATACTTAAAACGTTAAAAGTTAGACGAAACGTTAGACTACTTACACGCTATTTCGACAGTACACCAACCTTTTTAGATATTCGATTAAGATTTCGACTAGCTGTTTGTGAACATGGTAATGGCCCAGGTTTCGTCCTTTTTCAACCTAGAAAATATGTATTACACTAGTAGCAAAAAATAAATTTAGTAGGAGCAGTTTTGCTCCTTAGAAATCATACTCCAATTTGAGGCCTGCTGTCACCAGTCATTTGTCATTATAAGAATATTTTGTTTAGAACTTACAGCACATATGTACTGTAAGATACATTTAAGTTAATCTACATTAATGTACATTATTGTTGTATACAGTACATGTATCAATTACTGCACATTGTTTTAGATATATGTATTTGATTGATTGATTGATTGATTGATTGATTGATTGATCAGTTTTCTGATCATTGTTTTTCATCATTTGCATACATGTACACCAGGGTTACGAATGGATACAATTTATATAACCTTCGTGTTTTGACTTTTGTATTTAGAGTGGAGGAAAGGATGACAAAAAAGCTGTTTTTATCTCAAGCTCTTTGTTGCAAGGAAATACAGTTGAAAAACTAAAAAACATCATTCAATCCAGTCATTTTCAGCATTGTTCAATTTTCTCCACTATCTCTGATGCTAATCATGCCATGGCTTTAAAGGAAGAACATAATATGGAGAATGATAATTTTTTTGCGAAATTTAAGAAGACTGTGGAATTTTGGATGAACAACATGGTACAGTAAATATTTCTCATCTCATTCTACATTAAAATATATAATTATAATACCTATAATGTAATTTGAAATATACAATTTTCTCAAAGATTCTTGTATCACATGTTCCACAAACTCTGTAATTTCTCACTGTGATCAGCAAATGTCAACTTTGTCCACAGCGAAGCAGCAAGCACTCGCGGTCTACCCAAGATGCAGTTTAACGTCATACCCAGGAAGTACATAATTATACATATATATATATATACATACAGGGTCGCTGGGTTCAATTCCAGCCGGAAAGCCTTGATGTTTTATTTTTTGCAACTGGTCCTGGTTTGGTTTTAAAATGTATATATTCCAACATTATTGTCTTTGGAACTTTCTCAGAGTAAGTTATTGAATTGAATATCTTTAGAAAATACAGAAAATGTTGTTATCAATAAGATTGCACTAGAATAACTTATGATTTGACAACATTGTATTGGAAGTCATTGGAAGGCTGTGTTATTCTAACTAATTATATTTTCTGGTAACTCTGTTCCATCCTCTACATTGCAGTTGAAATATTTCATTATATTAATGGTCTAACCACTATTATTTTATTGTTTTACTGTAGTATGCAACTGTAGATATTCGTCACATTCCTTTTATTTCCGCCAACATCGTGCCAGGATTGTTTTTTATGCCCTCATTCTCATCATTTTTTCCAATCCTTCCTTCTGATGTGCCAATAATTCAAGATTGCCTGAGGACTAAGGTAAACCATGATTTTTCTTATTTTGATTTCGTAGGTCCTGTAGTTCTCATGGAAGAATGAACATTTTGACAATTATTATACACCGGGATATATTATACACCATAAGTCTGGTGGTGGTGGATCGCCACAAAAAAACAAAGTATGTCATTTTCATTAATCCTGACAACATGTGTTTCCCTGAAGGTCAGGGCATGTTTTGTCTGTCATGTCAAAGACATAACATAAGGCTGTGTCTCGAAGGTGCTCGAATGATGACTTGTTCTAGAACAAGCCACCATTCGAGCACCTTCGACTTGCAAGTGACTAATCATGATCGTGCAAACATACTGTAAAATGGCTCTAAAAGCGGACATGGAAGCTTCTGAAGGCGCTTATATGGCGATTTGAATAATTCCATGTGTGATTATGTGTGAGATTACTGTCTTTATCACTTGGTCAAGCAGACCTCGAACAATTCTTAGATGTACAGTACAGTAATGGAATATCTGTACGTCACACTATCTCAAACAAATACAGTAATCCTAGCTACACAAGATATTTTGTCTCAGGTCATAGACCTTACTCAAAAATGGCCGCCGAATTAATATTCTTTTATAGATAAGCTACAGTACAAAGATTTCAATCTCGAGCTGCTAGAGTTCTAACAGGTGCCAGTTACGCGATGAGGTCGGCTGATATACTTGACACTATTTCATGGGACACGTCGGTTTCTATGTACAATACACTTAATGGACACACCGTTCCGGGTCTTAAAAACTCTTTTGAGAGGAGAAGCGTTAGTCAAGATAATTACAATCTTCGTAATGATGCAACAGACCTAACACTGCCTAAGCCAAAAAGAGAATTCTTAAAAAGGACATTTAAATATAGTGGCTCTGTGCTTTGGAATCACCTTCCCTGTGAGGCGAAAATCGCCGAATCGCTATACAGGTTTAAAAAGTTAGTTTAATTAGCCATAGTTGGGTCACACCTATACCTCCTTTTTATAAATTTTATTATTTTAAGCTTAATCTTTGAAATGTATTTTAGTGAATATTTGTAAATAATTAATCTGTATTTTTATTGACACGCCCCCATGGAAATCAGCAATGAAAAAGGTTTAGGGATTGTTTGGTCGGTTTTAGGGACAGTAATGACTTTGGTACGATTGAGGAAAGCCCATGTGTAGCAGCGGGAACGGTCACAAGAAAATGTTCCAGCTGGTTCTGATGTCTTTTTATTACGGCGAAAAATAAGGGTTATCGGTGAAAATGGCTGACCTCTCAGGATCATTATGTGAAATAATATCTTTAACTTTAAAATTAAAAGGATGAAATGTTAGGACTAGAGGAATTTTTGCATATATAGCCCTTTCTATTTATTTTATTTCATCACGTTCTACTCTGATGAAGGGTTTCGCTCGAAGAGTCAGTATTTCGTTGCTAAAATCTCGGCTGTTCACCATCTATTCACTTTTCTATATCCAAAACATTGCCTATAGGGAACACTCTACTTAAAAATGCTAGAAAAGAAAACGAAACGGACAGAGGATGCTGAAATTGAAAAGCAAGCTAGACTTCAAAATGATAGAAAATATCAGAAAACATTATAAACAGTCTTAAATTAAAAGGCAAAGTAGACTTGAAAGGAGAACACATGAAAGAAAAACTTTCAGAGAAAACTGAAAGAAACAAACTAGTTTTTCAGAGTAAGCTCAACCACGTGCTATTCTCGCAGATGACAACAAACAACTACGACGGAAATTGGACGTTAAACTGGACTAATTCACCAGCCATAATAATTTTTGGTGGTTTGGCCTTCCTGTCATATCAGAGGATACCTTCCTGTTCGCTACCCCCTCTCCCTGTAGTAGATTCACCCTTCGCCAATTCCCCCGCGGCCAAACATCCTAAATTCGTTTAGGTAGCACTTATGATAATAACGTGATAGTTTTAGCCTGCGTTTACACTACAGGGTGTATAAAAAAAACGAGACCTTTAAAAATTAACCTATTGTTGTTAAGCACAAGATTTTATGCTCCTGGGAATTAAAAATAGCTTCTAATCGTATATGAAGGAGCATAACTGCATAACAAATTGTTCGATAATCATCAGTTCGAATAAAAATGGTTCAACTGACCACAGAGCAACGAGTTTTTACTGTTTTACATTATACCGAGACTCAAAGTACATTGAGTCTCAAAGTACACTTGCTCTAATACAGTATATGTGTAAATAATGACGAGGAATAATGTACTCGGGATGAGAATAATGATAATGATAAATGGTCGATGAAACTAGTATCTCTATTTCGAAATATTACACATTATATCATCATCTCACGACCTGTTCCTGTCTTGGCCATATAGCTCAGTTGGTAGAGCGTCTGACTAGTAAACCGAAGGTCACAAGTTCGAATCCTGCCGTGGTCGAGTAGAATTTTCTTACTTGCCTGTATGGTTTGTCCACTCGGAGTAAAATATTTATCATTATCATTATTCTCATCCCGAGTCATTATTCCTCGTCATCATGTTGTATTGTAAAGTAGTAATATCTGGAGTCAAATGCAAAATCTACTTAATTTATATGTTATACAGGGGGACCAAAGAAATTTTAATTCACTTTCTGAAGTTGAACTACGCCACATGCCCCAAGTGTTTCAAGTAAAACTCAAGGTACTGTAAGATAGTCATTCATAGCCTTGTGGAAACTCTACTGTCTGCAGTAATTAAGCTGTGAACATTGCACTGCTCTGCAGCTTAGCGATTTTCCGTTAATACTTATTAATTTTAATTTAATTTAGATTGAATAACATTAACGATTGTCGCATATTTATAATTTATTTTAGCACTTTATTTTAAACAAATTGTAACGTCCGAACTTTTATAAATCGTTATAACGGAACTGGAAATGCGTAACGTGATTAAAACATTAAATCTAAATTTAAATCTAATAAACCATACGCACAGGTATTTTTCTCTATTTTCAATCCCCTGAGGTATAAATGAATTCAGTTTATAAACCCAAAATCCTTCTCATAACCACTTTAGGGTAAGACGAACTTAAAAGGGGTTTTAAGAGTAAGTTGGTGGACTCCCAGTTTTTAAAGGCTAGGCGAAGAGAAAGTTTTCTTTGTCGGGAAAATATAGGGATAAAAAATCACAGGGTTTTAAAATAGTGCCTTCGATTGTTAGGCAAAATTATTGAATCGCTTTCCGAGCACACGACGAGCGCTGATCTTAGCAGATAATTATTCATAGATTTATCACAATAACCGCTCATCGTTGGAGCACGCAAGTGACTGTACGCTCCACCACACGTGTAGAAGACATCGCTATTTAGTAAGTTGTAACAGAACAAAGTCAGTGAGTTACTCAGCTTCGTGTGACAGGCACATATTAGAGAATAATTATAAGCTAATTAGTTCTCATAAATCACCAAATCTTGACCAATCTAGACCATGTCTAGACCAATCACGATCACTAATAGGGCAGATCAGGAAAAAAATATTGACCAATTTGACAAGTCTAGACCAATGCCAATGGTCAAATGACTGAATTGTGACTGAATCAGGTTTTTCTGCGGGTTGGTTGGGCCCCTAACCCGCACAAACACCTGCTATGCTGGCGAGGCACATGCTCATCGTTTGACATGCGACGTAATTTGGACACCCCAGTTTGTTTCGAACTATTCTGGCTACAACTTACCTGCCTTGACTTCTCTAACCTTGAATGCAGTAGAAGTAATGCAGTACACATATATTTTAATCTAATGACACAAACATTAACAGTATAATAATCAAAGAAAGTTTCAATTTTTATATCAAACTATATACCGTAAAGTGCTTAGCTCATGGTTTTGCTTCTTATAAATATGGAAGATATTACATGACAGTGTGGATCGAGATACGAATTTATCTTCCAGTGTTGGTAATATCTCTCACGAGTGAGAAATATTATATTCTAATGTTATCTAAGTAATGTTATCCACTCTCTGACGAAGGTCCTTCGCTCGAAACGCTATTTCAGCAGTACACCAACCTTTTTAGATATTTGATTTGTTTTGTTGTTCTGTGTATTATAGTGTAATCGATGAAATATGGCGATATGACATGATAAAAATGATATATTTACTGTTCATATAGTAAAGATATCATGAATAGGAGAAAACCTAGTATTTCATCGATATCTATATAATAAATAATATAATACTTAGTACTGATATATTTATATTATTTGGTACACAACTTACCCGCCTGCTAAAAACAATTAACTATTCACAGAAAGTGCACGCAGGGCCACACAAAGACATGGCTGCACAGTTATTCAACAGTGAAATACAAAGCAAATTATGGAATTGAACTATTTTTTCTAAACAGGTCTGTTTAAAGCTCAAAGCAAAACCTTTCTTCGTATTTCACTGTTGAATCACTGTGCAATGTCTTTGTATGTCCCTGAGTTGACGTCACTTTCTCTGAATAACTACTTTTGGGGAAAGGCATGAAGATGAAACTTTAGCTGATGATGCGGCAGCAACTTTTATCAGAAATCGTTAAATATTATTAAAATATAAACAAACAAGAGAAGACATTTTATCAAGAAATAGAATTATAGAAAGTTAATCAATGAAAGTTATGTGTGGTTGAAAGAGGATTTTATTCGAATTTTTGAGCATGGGAAAAACAGACGTGATGGTAAATGAATTGTCCTTTCAGTTGGCATCTTCATGTACCACACACACAATGGACACAGATTACGTCATAGACACATCAAGGTTATTTTCTCGGGATTCAGAAGCTTTACAAGAACAAAAACTCTAACCATAACCCAAATAAAAACTCTAGTCCTAACCCTGAAATAAATTAATACTAACCCTACTCTTAAACTAAATATTTCAACGATGTAATATTCTGTGTCCGGTACACGGTATACTTTTGTTTATGCTCATTGCAACATGCCAAATTAATCACATGTTGAAGGTTTTAAAACTTTCGCATGACTATTATTCTCATTATGTTTATTTAAATATTCACAATTATCAACACGTGTGGTAGATTGTGTCATGATAAGGCTATATGTGAACGAAAAAATATGGGATATCATTTAAAATAAATCAGTACTATAGCATCTCTATACATTATTATATACCGTCTATATATACTGTATTATTATTACATGTCGTTATTTTTTCTTTAGCTTCTAGCCTCAGCATTGAGTGACCTTTTTGAAGTATTGGATTTAAGTGAAGACTGTTATGGAATTGGACACACGGCTAAGATGTTAGCCTCTGAAGTATCCAATCTTTCAGCCGCAAAAAAGAAAAAAGTAAGATGGCAAGTATATACATATTTATATAAATACTTTTTCTCAGCTTCGCTTTTAGTGTCTCACATCGCTTAACCAAAAAAAATAATCTGAGCTCGTACGTGTCCACATTTCCGTTATTGAAACCAATCGTTCAGCCGCAAAAAAAAGAAAAAAGTAAGATAGCAAGTGTAATACATATTTAATGCTATAACCAATGGTTGTAGTATAGGGAAGAGGGGTTCTGGGATGGGTGGTGCTATTTTGCACCACCCATGACATCACTATTTAAAATATATTATTACGTATCCTAGCAGGTAGGCGAGAACGAGCATACCCAAATAAACAGTGTGAGGGACAGAAGTGATTATGAGATTAAAGTCATAACTTGTCATCGAACACTGCTCAACCCTCTCAGTCTCATTGATGTCATGGGTGGTACAAAAAAGCACCACCCATCCCAGAACCCCTCTTCCCTATACTACTGTTGGTGTATGTGACAAAGTTTGAAAACCGAGCTCTTTATTGATAATCAGGTTCAATTTGACATGTTTTACATATATACAACAACAGACGAATGTATACTCGAAAAACAGACGAGTGGATGACTGATAAAAATTATCATGGACCAAACAGAGAAAGAGTATTATTTGGAAAATTTTGTTTGAAAAAATCTATCAATTTGTTGCTTCTTATTGTGTCATATTTTCTACATTTGTTTATTTTGGTTAACTATGAATGTCACTTGTGTGCGCTCCCCTTTTGCCTGCCTGTACATTGCTAAATTCGGTGTTTTTATTAATAATATTAATATTTAATCAGGAGACTTTTTCACAATACATGATTTTCATAAAGGACCTGAAGTAAAATTAGGGGTAAATAACAAAAACAAATACAATACAAATGTTTGTAACATTACAATGTAAAATTACAAACTAAGAATGTTTTAAAAAGTTCAAGAGTTTCTGTTTAAAAATTACAATATTTAAAGAATTTCTGATGTCTTTGTTTAACGTGTTCCAGTCTTTAATAGCTTGATATCCCATTATCTGCTTGCCCAAGTTTCTTATAACGTGGGGTAGTCTAGCTTATCCCTAAGCGGATGAATAAATTAATGATTTTATTTGTGGTGTTTTTTATACTTGTAGGCTGGTGGTGGTTATTGTTCTGTTATCTTTGTCGATAGAACATTAGATCTGGTTCAGTCATCATCACATTCAGCTTGTACATTGGCTGACAAAATATTCGGGATATTACCAAAACTACCTGGACATACTGTGGATGTTATGGTTGACATGTCTTCTATCTGTGGTTTAGGAGAGTAAGTATGAAATTTAATTGAAATACGTGCACCAGTCCAGCCTAAAATTAAAGCTTATTATTTTAACGTTCATGCATATAGGAATTTGAGCTGCTGACCTGCATATATATATATATATATATATATATATATATATACAAAAGTAAACGACAAAGAGCAAAACCCGCCTCGGCCAATTCAACATTTATAGATAACAAAATAACAGGCCACGACCCAAAACCAACTATAAACCAATTTAATAAATTTTCGACTGCATGTGACAGCCTTCGTCAGAAAATGAAATACAATCTAAAATTCCTTTATATATAAACATAAAATTGAATAAATTAAGCTAACTAATAAATATGCGTGAATAGAACAAATGCCAACAATGGTATACTAAACAGTATAAAGAAAACTATTGTTGTACAAAATCATGATCACAGTTAAGACCTCCCCGATTGGTCAACAAAGCACCAATCCAAAAATTCTCGCATTCTCTAAGACTTTTGAAAACATCGGTGTATAGTAAGCCTACTGACCCACATATATACAGAGTGTCCCAAAAAAAGGCTACCTTTTCAAATTCAAATGAGCGTGTTAATTCAAACAACCTATTGTGTTTAATATCCCATGTGTATAAAACTGTGTGTTTTTACGCATTCGTAGTTCAAAAGCGATAATGAATTTCAAAGAACTACAATAGGTTGCTTGAATAAGTGAATTAACATGCTAATTTGAATTTGAAAAGGTAGCCTTTTTTGGGGACACCCTGTATTACATCTTAATGCAAATTCGTGTCATCCTGGTTCACAAATACGTGGTATTGCCAAGGGTGTAGCTTTGAGATTACGTAGGATATGTTCTAATGAGGATGATTTTAAGGTTAAGAGTAAGGAATATATTAGTTATTTAATCGAGTGTGGCCATGATGAAACACATGTCAAAGAGAAGTTTAGGGAAGTTGCAGATAAGACTCGGGAAGATGCTCGAAAGAGTAGAAAGAAGGTCGAGGGTGGGTATTGCGTGTTTAGTGTTAAATATAATCCCAGAGCGCCTGATATTCAAAAAAACTTTAAGAAACATCGATCTATTATTGATGGTGACACACGGGCCAAGTCTATTTAACCTGAAAAGGCGATTCGGTTTATGTATAAACGGAATGCTAATTTAAAAGAGCTTTTAGCACCTTCTAATCCGTATAAGAACACCAATAATCAAGATGCGCTGGGCTGTTATAAGTGTTCAGCTAAGCGTTGTGATTGCTGTAATAACTTTCTTATTACCGGTAGCACTTTTCGTTCAGCCAATACTGGGAAAGTTTACAAGATCAGGAAATCCCTTTCATGTAGTTCGGCTAATGTGGTACATGTATATCTCGCAGAATGTGTGGCTTGTTGTTTGCAGGGGATAGGTTCTACTGTCAATTTTAAGAGCCGACTTGCAAATTACAAATCGCACATAAAGCATAAACGTAGAACTTGCAGTACTGTAAATCACTTTTTGGACTGTCATGGTGTTGATCATTCGGCATTAAAATTTATGTTGATTGATCAGAGGCATGACAGTCTTAGAGAATGCGAGAATTTTTGGATTGGTGCTTTGTTGACCAATCGGGGAGGTCTTAACTGCGATCATGATTTTGTACAACAATAGTTTTCTTTATACTGTTTAGTACTATTGTTGGTATTTGTTCTATTCACGCATATTTATTAGTTAATTTAATTTATTCAATTTTATGTTTATATATAAAGGAACTTTAGATTGTATTTCATTTTCTGACGAAGGCTGTCACATGCAGTCGAAAATTTATTAAATTGGTTTATAGTTGGTTTTGGGTCGTGGCCTGTTATTTTGTTATCTATATATATATATATATATATATATACAAAGCTGGCGGATGGTTCAAGAGTGCTCGATACCATTAGAGGTAGAAAACATTCTAACTCTTTTATATATATATATATATATATATATATTCACACAGAGAGACTGGTGTATATAGATAAAATGTATAAATATGGAAATGCGAAATACAAAGGTTGTTAAAAAGCTATCTTGTTTGTATGGTGTAGACACTACTATTGACGACGAGGATGAAAGTTAAATGTTAATATTTAAGTCTTTAATTATTGTAAATCAAAATGGCCATGAATATAGAAATTGAATAACTACTTCGTAAATTTTGGACCCGATCTCTCAAACCAGATTCCACAAACTGATAGTAATAAAAAATATTGTGTTATGCCGGTTGTCATGTAAGGGGCCCGGCGAAGCCGGGCTACGTTGCCCGTCGCCATGTTTTTTGAGAAAATGTTTTCGGAGAAAAGGAGTTTAGAGATTTATTTAAAAGAAATTGAATGATTTGCAAGAAAATATGTCTAAATGCCGTTCTTGTTCTATAAACGTAAGCTGTAAAAGGGTGATTACGTTGATACATCATATTGTACGTTAAAACAACGCCTATAGTTGACAAAACAACAATATATAACTCATAAAAACGTACGGAAAACGTCATATCCAAATCTTGGAATAGGTATTTTTTCGTCTTTAGTTTCCATTTAGTATGTTCAGTAAACCTGTCACGCTGTAAACTGTGAGTGCTATTTTCAAAATAGGCAAACATTGACAATAATTATAAGCACGATATAAACGCCAAAAAGGACAATGCTAACAATTATCTAGTGGCATAATTCCACAAAAATTTGGGGCTCCCCTTTGGAATCCTGGCTATAATTGTAGTGTCAATAACAATTATACTGTATTATAACTACTGTACAACATATATTTCACGTAAAACAAAATTAGGAAGGGGGCCCGTACACACGTCAGTCCTAGGGCCCGGGGTATTCTCTCGCCGGCGTTGGACATAATCTTATATCTTGATATAGAGCAAACTAATGAACCTAATGATTTGTCAACCTTCATCCCAACTTCCTTCTTAGATTAAAGTACAGTGTTTCAATCGGTTTGAGGATCAGAGTAAACAATATTGTTTGGGAATGATTTATTATTGCTAAGTTCATACGATAAATGAGCAATTAATTCATTATTTGTCATGACCACCTTAACAATTGTCTTGCACTGATGTGACTAACAAATATTTTTTCTTCTTTTTTTAGCGTTAAACCAAATATTATTGTTCCAGGTTCACTCGCTCATGATTCATCAAATAAACAAACACAGGGTATATTAAATTCCATGTTCAGAGAGAAACTTCAGGTAGAGTATTATTTTCTACTGCTGAAAATTATTTTTGCTGTTTAAAAATTTGCCTTAACAAAATTTTTTAAAAGCTGCCTATTGGTAACCATTACCAAATGTAAAGTTTCAAAGAAAAATTACGTCACCGTGCAAATTTTTTAATTACCATGAATGGTAGTATTACTGTTTTTATAACAAACACTTGAATTTGATGTCTTCTACTCGTTGATACTCTACTAATAATATGCATAAAATCTGATAAAACACTGCTGCTCGTTTATTAAACAGTACATAATATGATTATAACATAATATAATTATAACATAATATAATTATAACATAATATGATTATAATATAATATAATCTGATTATAACATAATATAATTATAACATAATATGATTATAATATAATATGATTATAACATAATATGATTATAACATAATATGATTGTAATATAATATGATTATAACATAATATGATTATAACATAATATAATTATAACATAATATAATTATAACATAATATGATTATAACATAATATAATTATAACATAATATAATTATAACATAGATTATAACATAATATGATTTTAACATAATATAATTATAACATAATATAATTATAACATATGATTATAACATAATATGATTATAATATAATATGATTATAACATAATATAATTATAACATAATATTTAATTTAATCATTAGAATTCTTCTAACATTGCGTCTAACCATTCTATTAATTGTGATCTGACAAAGGCCTATCAAAGTTAATTCTACTAACTGTTGGCCTATCAAGCGCGTATCCCCTGCCATATTTGTTTACTTACAGAGACGCCAACACCAGATAAATAATATACAGTATACATTTGATTCCCCACCGTAAATTTCAATTGTAGAGTGGCTAAATATAAATGTATTTTATTATATCATAATAAAAGAAGTTAACGTTTAACGGTGTCAGCGGTTTCTCTCATGCGGGTCCCGGGACTCCGGGTCCTTCGTTACCGTATATAAACACTGGCTCAAATGGCATTCGGCTTACTCACCGATCGTTCGCTACGTCGCTTATGCCTCGGATATCACGTAATAGTCTTTCTTCTTTATCTCCTCTGGAGATTATGCCGATTTCAAACGAATGACCGCTCCTTTCAACGGTGACTTCGCCTGTTTCAAACTTCGTCCTCGACCTTGACGAGTTCTTGGTTGGCGGACATTGACGATGCAACCTATTCGGTTACCAAAGACTTCTGTCACGTCGTTGTCAGCCTGTTTCGGCTGTGATTCCTTCGTTGGGGCGCCTCGTTGCTTGGCCAGCCGACGGTACCGAGTCGACCGTCGCCTACGTTTTTGCTTTCGCTCGATAGCCCAGCTCGCTTTACTTTTAGCCATCCGTCGACAACGCATTTTCCCCTTCGCCTCTACGGCCGGTTCTTCGTCAAATACAAGTTCCTGTCCCTGGCATTGGGCAGTCGACATCGTCAGGTACGAACTAAAAATTTCGTTCCACCACAGTTAATAGTTTACCTTAGCCTCGAATCTCGTCGTCGATTCTCTCGGTTCGTTGTTGGGGTCTTTTTCCCGTACCCCAATTTCCCGCGTTTGTGAGGCCGGGTTTTTCTTCCCACCTCGTTCGGCTATCCTAAACGCGGATTTCGTCGGATTTGCCCAACCTTTTGGACGATCCGTTCGCCTTGTATGAGCCGTCGTTCTCGCTGTGGGAGAAGCGCGTAGTTTTACCCCCTCGTCGCAAAATTATCCGATATCAATTTCGGGGATTGAGGCGTTCACCATTTTCTCGCCGCGGCTTTACTTCGCGATATACTGTTGGTTGACATACGATCGCACCTTTTCGAAGGGACGCCGCTGCACGACGGTTGTTAACAGATCGGTCCAGGATGAACTCCGTTTAACCGATTTGTTCACTTTATTTATTTTTTCATACTTTGTCATCCGGGAATCCCGGCATTGGGTCTGGTTCCTCATACCGCTGTGTCGCTCGAGCTGCACCGGTATTCACCGTCGTTCGGTTTACCTTAGCGCCTCGTGGTGTCCCCCCCCGGTTGTGTGGCCGCCCGGGGAGGGTTTGTTCGTCTCGTTCCCTCGCTCTGTCGCATAATAATTCGCGGTCAGTCGCGTGTGGTTAGCTATCCGTTTTTCAGTTTGCATCGTTTCGCACCGCTGTCAGGGGGGTGGTCGTCTCCTTCTGTCGCATAGTAATAATTCGCGTGCGGTTAGCCCTCCGTTTTTCAGTTTGCATCGTTTCGCACCGCTGTCAGGGCGGTGGTCGTCTCCTTCGGTCGCATAGTAATAATTCGCGGTCATTCGCGTGCGGTTAGCCCTCCGTTTTTCAGTTTGCATCGTTTCGCACCGCTGTCAGGGGGGTGGTCGTCTCCTTCTGTCGCATAGTAATAATTCGCGTGCGGTTAGCCCTCCGTTTTTCAGTTTGCATCGTTTCGCTCCGCTGTCAGGGGGGTGTTCGTCCCCTTCTGTCGCATAGTAATAATTCGCGGTCAGTCGCGTGCGGTTAGCCCTCCGTTTTTCAGTTTGCATTGTTTCGCACCGCTGTCAGGGGGGTGTTCGTCCCCTTCTGTCGCATAGTAATAATTCGCGGTCAGTCGCGTGCGGTTAGCCCTCCGTTTTTCAGTTTGCATTGTTTCGCACCGCTGTCAGGGGGGTGTTCGTCTCCTTCTGTCGCATAGTAATAATTCGCGGTCAGTCGCGTGCGGTTAGTCCTCCGTTTTTCAGTTTGCATCGTTTCGCACCGCTGTCTGGGGGGTGTTCGTCTCCTTCTGTCGCATAGTAATAATTCGCGGTCAGTCGCGTGCGGTTAGCCCTCCGTTTTTCAGTTTGCATCGTTTCGCACCGCTGTTTGGGGGGTGTTCGTCTCCTTCTGTCGCATAGTAATAATTCGCGTGCGGTTAGCCCTCCGTTTTTTCAGTTTGCATCGTTTCGCACCGCTGTCAGGGGGGTGTTCGTCCCCTTCTGTCGCATACTAATAATTCGCAGTCAGTCGCGTGCGGTTAGCCCTCCGTTTTTCAATTCCCATCGTTTCGCACCGCTGTAAGGGGGTGTTCATCTCCCTCGCTGCCTCTACTCGGTACGTCGGGGAGGCTCGTTACGTCGCTTAATAATTAATAATTCGCGTGCGGTTTGCGGGTTCGCACCGCCTCGTCTCGCACCGCCTCGTCTCGCACCGCTGTCAGGTGGGTGTTCGTTTCCTTCTGTCGCATAGTAATAAGTCGCGGTCATTCGCGTGTGGTTAGCGCTCCGTATCGGTTCGCACCGCCTCGTTTCGCACCGCTGTTAGGGGGGGGGTTGTCTCCATCGCTTCTTCTACCCCTTACGTCGGGAGACTCGTTACGTCGCATAATAATAATAATAATTCGCAGTCATTCCGCGTGCGGTTAGCGATCGGTTCGCACCGCTGTTCGGGGGGGGGGGTATTGTCCGTCTCCTACGCTGCCTCTACCCCTTACGTCAAGGAGGTTCGTTACGTCGCTTAATAATCATAATTCGCAGTCTTTCGCGTGCGGTTAGCAATGGGTTCGCACCGCTGTTCGGCGGGGGGGGGGGGGAGTATTGTCCGTCTCCTTCGCTACGTCGCTTAATAATAACAATTCGCAGTCTTTCGCGTGCGGTTTGCGATCGGTTCGCACCGCTGTTCGGGGGGGGGGGGGGGGTTACTCTTCTCAGTCGCTGCCTCTACTCCTTACGTCGGGGCGGCTTGTTACGTCGCTTAATAATAATAAGTCGCAGTCTTTCGCGTGTGGTTAGCGATCAGTTCGCACCGCTGTTCGGGGGGGGGGGGTATTGTCCGTCTCATTCGCTTCATCTCCCCCTTCCGTCGGGGAGGTTCATTACGTCGCTTAATAATAATAATTCGCAGTCATTCGCGTGCGGTTAGCGATCGGTTCGCACCGCTGTTCGGGCGGGGGTATTGCTCTTCTCCTTCGCTGCCTCTACTCCTACGTCGTGGAGGCTCGTTACGTCGCTTAGCGTTCGGTTCGCACCGCTGTTCGGGCGGGGGGTATTGTTCTTCTCCTTCGCTGCCTCTACTCCTTACGTCGGGGAGGCTCGTTACGTCGCTTACCACTAATTCGCTGTTATTCGCGTGCGGTTAGCGTTCGGTTCGCACCGCTGTTCGGGCAGGGGGGGTATTGTTCTTCTCCTTCGCTACGTCGTTTAACAATAATTCGCAGTCATACGCGTGCGGTTAGCGATCGGTTCGCACCACTGTTCGGAGGGTATTGTTCGTCTCCTTCGCTGCCTCTACTCCTTACGTCGGGGAGGCTCGTTACGGCGCTTAGTTATAATAATTCGCGGTCATTCGCGTGCGGTTTGGCGCTCCGTATCGGTTCGCATCGCCTCGTTTCGCACCGCTGTCAGGGCGTGTTCGTCTTCTTCGCTGCCGCTACTCCTTCCGTCGGGGAGGCTCGTTCCATCGCGTAGTAATAATCGGTCATGCGCGTATGATTAGCAGCGCTCCGCATCGTTTCGCATCGCCTAAGGGGGAGGGGGGGAGTTTTCGCTACCCATGCATCTGACGTCGGGGAGGCTCGTTCCATCACGCAATAATTATCTGCTCATTCGCGTGCGTTTAGTGTTTGGCATCGGTTTGCACCTTCAATAGGGGTGTTCGCGTTTGTTTTTTTTTGCTGCCACCGCTCCCCCGTTCATCCCAGTTTTTTTTTTCGCGCACGGTCAGCGTGTCGCAACGTATCGCACCGCTTACGGGGGGAGGCTGTTCTCGCTCGTCGATAGTCCTGTCATCTCCTACTTCCGCCCCTTTCCGTTGTAGGCCTACCGTTGGTCCTTCCGCTCGTAGCTCGGGTCACTCCCCTAAACTTTCGGGAATTTCAGAGGGAGTTAGAGCGTACCGCGCCCGCGTGATTTTTTTTTGTCGTGGAGGGGATTCTAGATGGTCTTTGATTCGCATGCGGTGTGCCTTGTCTCGGCGAGGCGCAACTTGAAATCGGCAATGCAAAATCCCGATGTTATCGATGCATATTTGGCCAATGAAGTTTCAAAACCGTGTTTTTGGTCCCGTCGCTGTTCCGCCGGTAGCTGCTCTTCAATGTAGCCCGTTTGGTGTTATCCCCGAGAAGAACCAGCCTGGGAAATGGCGCCCTCCTGGCCAAGTTCGATGGGCATCAAGGAACGTTCTCATTCATTCGTCGGAACGTTACCTCTTAGGTCTGCGATGGCGCAACCAATACTACGTTGATCTGAATCTCCCATTTGGGCTGCGGTCCACCCCCTTTCTTTTTTTTCGATTCCGTTGTCGCCTTGCTCGAATGGATCTTGCGCTGCAACTACAATAAACAGAAAAGGTTTTCTATTCCACTACCATCGTTGTTTTGTCCCCCCCGCCTAACGATCGCGCCCGGTGATTCGAGTCAATGCGCGGTCAATTGTCGCCAAAGCCCGGTCGGTGTTCGGACGTTTAGGCCTCCCTCTCCGGGTCCCACCACGCGCCTTGGGTATCGAGTTGGACACGGTCCGTCAACTCGTGCGCCTTCCGTCGTGCAAAAATTCTCAGCGCTTTCCGTTCGCCCTCGCACCCCCTTCGTCTCAACGTTGCCTGTCGCCGGGAGTTGGCGTGGTGGTTAGAATTCTTTCCCGTCGTCGTTGCCGCCCACGTTTGTGGTTCGTTTTGGGCTCGCACCCGTGGTCCGTTCAATTCGTCCCGCCACTTGTCTTTGGCGGATGTTGAAGTATCTCCTGGTTCCATTCCGCCCGCATTTCTTCTACGCCGTTCAGGTCACGACATCTGCCTAGTATTGGCTCTCCAACACTTTCTGGCTTACCGCGGTCTATCAGCTGATCTCCTCACTCGTGCTGGCATTACTGGAAAGTACTCCAGTCATAGTTTCCGCATTGGGGCAGCCGCGGAGGCAGGGTACCGGCTCATTTAATTCAAGTCCTGGGTCGGTGGTCCAGCTCGGCTTATCGGGAATCCGTTAGCACGTCACCAGCAACGATTACGCGCATCGCTCCGCTTCTTTCAGGGGTTGGAGTCAGTCTTGGGAGGCGGTTCCCAACGGTAACCTTTCTCCAACCCCCCGTGGTTGTAGCCTTACATTGGAGGAGGTTCCGTTGGTTGGGGGGTTGTGTGCCCTGTCGGTAGAATTAGCATCGTGGCTCGGCGCTATCGACAGGATAGCTAACCTCGTCCACCCCTGGAGGCGAGATACCCTGGGGACGAGGTTGCGGGGTAGCTACTGACTCCATCCCCTCCGATCTGCAATACGGCAAAGTACCTAGATAATTCAATATGTGACGTTAGCGTGTGTCATTAACATAACGTGAGCATTGTTAACTATTCATACAAGGAAGGGGTAACGTATTTGGTATTTACGATTATTGAACACCGTATGGGTAGTTAAATGTATTTTATTATATCATAATAAAAGAAGTTAACGTTTAACGGTGTCAGCGGTTTCTCTCATGCGGGTCCCGGGACTCCGGGTCCTTCGTTACCGTATATAAACACTGGCTCAAATGGCATTCGGCTTACTCACCGATCGTTCGCTACGTCCCGCCCTCTCCCACCCCTTTACATTGTTTCTTCTTCAAATATCGCAGTTTAGGTTCCTTCGCGCCAGCTAGATTCGCATCCGTCGATGCTTGGCATATTGTACGGTGAGCTCTTCAACTTGGGTAAGTACCGATCTACATGTACTTCTTCTTCATAGTTTTGTTTCTTTCCCCGTTTTAGACGGGTGACTTTGCAGATCGCGGGATGGAGGAGGTTCCGTTGGTTGGGGGGTTGTGTGCCCTGTCGGTAGAATTAGCATCGTGGCTCGGCGCTATCGACAGGATAGCTAACCTCGTCCACCCCTGGAGGCGAGATACCCTGGGGACGAGGTTGCGGGGTAGCTACTGACTCCATCCCCTCCGATCTGCAATACGGCAAAGTACCTAGATAATTCAATATGTGACGTTAGCGTGTGTCATTAACATAACGTGAGCATTGTTAACTATTCATACAAGGAAGGGGTAACGTATTTGGTATTTACGATTATTGAACACCGTATGGGTAGTTAACTTTTATTGTATTAAAAATATGATTTATCAAAGTTTAAATTTAATTTTTATTTAAATTTAAAAAATTGATTTTAAATAACCGGAACTAAACAAACACAATAGGTTGAGCATGGATGAAAAATGTAGTAAAAGCTTTTTTAATTCTAATAAAATATTGCAACGTTTTAAGGTTTCTTTATCAGAAATACGTCATGAACTACTTGAAGTTGTGAAAGGCGAGTCCCTTACTCCTGCTAAAGAAAGTGATGTGGGAAAAGTAACTGCTGAAAAGTTGCTCTCATTAATGGAATGCTTTAGGTATGTATTGATTAATTTAATATAAAATAAAACATATTCCGAAATATAAAGACATATATGAGTCAATAATAAGACGAGATTGTTGAAAAAGTGATATTTCGATTTTATTACAAAATCATCATCAGACTAAGTGATTACAAAAACGTAGCCTAGGTCTATATATACTGATACAACGAGGTGTGATGACATCATCCACAAAGAAGAAAAAGGAAACCTATTTATATTACAGATGTTAATTAATTACTTGTCATTGTGACCATAAGGTGTGACATTGTAATGAGGTGAAACAAAGACAGGAAAAACAGATATTTTGGTAAATTAGTATGTCAGACTGGGCAAGCGTATTCAAGGATTGACCTCGCTAAAGAAAAGTAAGACGGAGGAACACCACTGCGACGCAAGACACGTATGATGTGTAAGCGTTTAGAAGCCTTCTTCGCCATTACTTCTACATTGTCTTTCCATTTAAGTTTGTTATTGAAAGTTACACCCAAAACTTTAAACGAGGAAACCATATTAAGCGGTTGTCCGTCTATACAAAGTCGAGGTATATCCGGTTGATTACGAAGAAAGCTGATTGTCATTTCCTTACACTTCTTACCATTTAGCTTCATATCGTTTTGGGTTGCCCAAAATTGGATTGCATTAAGGTCGGATTGGAGAGTTGAGGGCTCATTTATGGTCAAAATCTCTGAAATTGTAACGTAACGTCATCAACCTATTTCCAATGGATTGTGTCTGAAGATTTCAATTCCAGATCGTTAATCATTATTATAGGAACAAAATAGGTCCTAGTTTTATTCCTTGATGTACACCACAATTAACAAAGTCCCAATCAGATTGAAAACCATCAATCTTTACAGACTGGCGACGGTTGGAAAGAAAATCGCAGATCCATGGTATAAGTGATTCCCTAACCCCAAGTAACAACAATTTTGTGATTATAATGTTGTGGTTGATGCTGTCAAAAGCTTTGCTGAAATCAACAAAGCAGACCCTAAGATAATGGGACCGTCCAATGTTTATCCACTTAACAACGAAGTCTTCTAGGATTTTGGATAGACAAGCCGTAAGAGAAATTGGACGAAGTTCATCCTCGCAGGACACAGATTGAGCCTTGGGAATTGGCGTAATATTAGCATCCTTCCAGATTCGAGGGACTACACCAGAAGATAGTGACGTGTTGAAAATGGTACAAATACTGTAGGATCAGCTAATTCGTAAGCAAACTCTTTAATAACGCGGTTAGGAATGCCATCCGGATCATGTGATTTGAAAGCGCTAACCTTAAGCATTTTAGTAGGGTAAGGTGCTGGGAGGTACGCTGGCAATGAACGAAGGTCTAGGCAAGGGAGATCAGCATTAACACTTGAGCAACTGGGCGAGATCACTCAGCAACTGGGCGAGATCTTTACCAGACAACGTCACACCAACAATATTAATTGCATTGGGTGTGATCTCTTTGCATTTGGTGCATAATTGCATTGGGTGATGATCCGACATCTGCTTAATGCAGTCCCACCATTTTCTGGGATCGTTCTGGGATCGCTGGCAATGAACGAAGGTCTAGGCAAGGGAGATCAGCATTAACACTTGAGAAATAATCATTCAGCAACTGGGCGAGATTTTTACCAGACAACGTCACACTATCTTTAACAATATTAATGGCATTGGGTGATCTCTTCAAACCCAACATCTGCTTAATGCAGTCCCACCATTTTCTGGGATCGTTAGATTTGAGGTGCTGTACTTTATTAGCATAGTGCGTGCGTTTTCTCACTAATATCTCGTTTCGTACTTTCTGCCTGTAATGACGCCAAAGCTCTTGGTCTCCGGTATTGAACGCTCTCTGTCTCTCGACTACTGGTTGTTTCAAGGCTGGTGTCATCCACGGCTTATCGGTGCTGTGAATCGTAATCATGTTCGTTGGAAAGATTCGGTCAATGGCTAAATTTAACTCGAGAGTAAAAGAAGATGCTAAATCTGAAGCGGATTCAGTTTTTCAACATCGGTAAACCACTCATATGTACTACACCATCTGCCAAAAGCCTCGCGCGCTGACTGCGGGAAACGTCGCACATATTTCTTAGTTGTACTTTTACTGTCCGATCTAACGTAGCCATAACGTAGCGGATTACAATAAAAGTCACCTAAATTAGTAGCAATCAAATCTAATACATTATTACCGCGTGTTGGAATGTGTACTATCTGTTTAAAATTGTGGTGAGCTAATAAATCGCAAAAATCTAAATTATTAAAATCGCCAAGAATGACAACACCACAATCCGGATGAGAAGACCTAATTAAATCTAACTTATCTATAATGTACGCTGCCAGACTCTTTTGTTCTTGTATAGGAGTATCAGGTTGGTTGTATAGAACACAACAAATTAAGCCAGGTAATTGTCTTGGAAGACGATATATTGAAATTAAGTGAAAAGTGTCAATTCTTTGCTAACCGTAAGACCAGAGTTCAAGTCAGGTTTATTAAACTTAATGTGTAAAGCTTCTATAATTAAGAGTTTATTGGTATTAATGGCATTATTAGAATAAATAATTTTTTGGTTGTTAAAGATGATATTTTTCACGGAAGAGGATAAGCTAAAAGAAAAAGTAGCGTCATTGAGTCGGTCTTATAGGTTGTGTAAGTCGACAAGGACATTGCAGAATGTGCTGGGCAACCGCACTGGTATTGTGTTGAGTAGCATGTTCGGAAAGACGTTTATGAAGGCAACGATCAGTTTTTCCTATATAGGTTTTGTTACAACTAGGGCAAGTAATTTGATAGACCACATGGCTATGAGACAGCTCAGGAATTTTGTCTTTGTTGGAAGTAAAATATGAGGCTTTTTTAGTGTTGTAAATAACTATGAATCTAACCGGATTCTTAAGATAGCGCCGAACTTTGACAGTGTAAGACTTGACAAGATTTTCACCGCGTCTTTCACTGTTGTCAGCTGTTACTAAATAATATTAGTTAGCTAAAGTGAAAAAAAAACTTCAATAGAAAAGGGAAAAGGAGGGAAAACGTTGAATGAATCAACTGTACCGAATAATATCTGCATTTAACCACAGAAAACACAGTATTTATCAAAATTAACAAAGGATGAAGTTGCGGTGACGCTAAAGTTAAAGTAAATTGTTTGAACCTAGGAGTATCATTAGATGTGTGAAGTTGATCGTCCAGGTTGTTGTAGTCTTGAGAATGACTGTTGTTGGTAACTGACGTTTCGACAGCCTCAAGTACGTCACCAACAACAGTCTTTCTCAAGACTACAACAAAACTAGGTAAAGAACTAGGTTACGGTTATTACGGTTATTACGTTACGGTCTCCGCATACTTCTGGCCTCTAACAGATATCTACTAAATAATTCGTCGCCATTCTGGTACAAAATTAAAGATAAATCTTCGGAGATTCTCGTGGTATAATTTTTCGTGTAATTAATTTGTGAATTCAATAATATATTTTGGATTTTCTATCGTGGACGTCTGCCTGTTTCGTGTCTCTCGCTACAAATCGTGAACTTTGGGTTTTGTGCATTTTCTCATCGAAGAATTATTGGATTTGCTTGCTACTTTCCCAGTATTATACGTATTGTGCTCCCGTCATTTTGTCAAGTTTTGGTGTATTTTGGACATATATCTTTTAAACTACAGTCATTTGAATTTTTGACCGTTGGAACTTTTCTATCACTAATCATGTCTAGCGTCGTTTGTCATGGCAACAACTTCACCTGCGTGTAGTCGTTTTGCGGTGTTGTCCTCGTCTAAAGTAAAGTTTACATTTTGGATTCGTGTTTGTCTATCTATTCGTAACAGTTTGGTATTACTTTTGTCCAATTTGACGGAGTATATCGTGTTATTCGTATTTTGCTGACCCTTGTTATTGTACGTTGGATTTTAAATAATTCGCGGCGTCGTTCTCGAATTACCGGCGTGGGCTGTAATCTGCTTCGTGATATTCAACTTCCTATCTGGTATTATCGCGTGATCATTCCCTACTACACATGCATATTATATATCAAGTAAAGAACTATCAACTTCTCTGTTTTGTCTGAGATACCCAATATGCCTAACATCACAGCAATGGGAACAGTTCTAAATTTTGTAGTTATACTAACAATTCTCAGTCTGTGTCTAAAACTAAAGCCGTCTCAGACTCATTGTCAACCTGATACTAGTCTGCCTCTAGGTAATATAGCAATTAGCTCCGAACTAGCACGACTGCCTGATAAACTATGTTTTGTCTGGATTTCTACCCGAGATACAAAGTTGAGAAGTTTTAACCTACCAAAATACTATCGCTATGGTATGGACTTACGAATCGCCAACGTCTCAAATCATGTGCTTATCTCGATCTTGTTAGCTGGCGACATTGCTACTAACCCCGGTCCCGCTCACGTTAATAACAACTCACCTACTTATCTCGGCGGTTTAAATGTCCTCTATATGAACGCACGAAGTATTAAAGCTTTCGTTCCCCTTGAAGAAAACCCTTCCAGCAAAGTTTGTAAAATAACTTTGATACAGCAGCTGGTCTACAGTAATTGTTATGACGTTGTCTGTATATGTGAAACCTGGTTGAACGACTCAGTTATGTCATCAGAAATCCTTACTGGCTATAACATTTTTCGCAAAGACAGGGTTGGAAGGACTGGCGGAGGCGTTTTAATTGCTGTGAAGTCTGACATTAGGTCCACTCATCGACAAGACCTTGAGAGAGACAATGTTGAACTTGCTGTTGTTGAATTACTGACTAAGGAAAACAGTAAGTCAGTTATTCTCTATACTGTTTACCTTCCCGAACCTGGACCAGAAGACTTACACAAGCTTAATTTGTCTCTACAAGGAACTCCTGAATCAGCGTGTGTCGTAGTTGTTGGTGACTTTAACCTTCCCTCTCTAACTTGGTCACCTGATGAATCCGCCCCTACTAACATCGGTGGGTCTCAGGAGGACAATGAATTCTGCGTCCTAACAAAAGATAACTTCCTCACTCAATTCATTAAAGGTCCTACTCATATAGCAGGAAACAAACTCGACTTGCTTCTCTCCAACTGTCCTGAAGTTATCGACCACGTCTCCACTTCCACTCCAGTGGAAAGTAATTTCCCCTCTGATCATTACCTAGTAGATTTCTCTATACGGCTGAAGTTCAAGCGAGCAAAGCGTGTGCAACGTGAAGCGTACAACTACAAGAGAGCAGATTTCGAGGCCCTTCGTAACCGTCTGCAGCTTAACGCATTAGAAATGTCCGTCTCTGATGATGTTGATCTCTACTGGTTTCGGTGGAAAGCATTATTTTTAGCTGCAGTAGAAAAATGTGTGCCTGTTAAAGTTATAAAAGACACAAACTCTCCTCCATGGATTGACGGAGAAATCAGGCACCTCCTGCGCAAGAAATATCGAGCTCTCAAAAAATACCGCGAAAATAGAACTGATCAACGCAAACGTAAACTTAGATCTCTAAGTAATGACATCAAAATCCTTGTCAGACATAAACATCGTGATTACCTCAATAAAATCGTGGGTTCTTTCTGTGAAAATCCAAAACTGTTCTGGAGCTATCATAAAGCGATATTACATCATCGCTCAGGAGTCGACTCTGTCATTACGCATAATGGACAAACAGCCAAGACTTCTGGAGAAAAAGCTGAGCTCTTTAATACGTACTTTTGCTCTGTGTTTACTTCTCCCAACACAGTGCCTAGTATGATGCCCTCTAACCCCAATCGATCAGATGTTGAAATCTCCGATGTGCAGCTGTCTGTGGAAGAAGTGGAACTTTGCTTGGCTGGCTTAGATTCATCTAAAGCCTCCGGTCCAGATGGGATTCCTGCACACATTCTAAAAACAATGTAGCAAGGAAATCGCACCAAGTTTATGTGCTTTGTTCAACCACTCTCTACGCACTGGGCGTTTTCCAGCTGAATGGAAGAATGCAGACATAACACCTGTGCACAAGAAAGATCTGAAGGAACCTGCTGGAAACTACAGACCCATCTCTTTATTGTCAATAGTTAGTAAAGTGATGGAACGCTGCGTCTGCAACAGGTTCTATGCCCACGTGTCACGTCTAATCACCGAACTTCAGCACGGTTTCATGCGTAATCGTTCTTGTGTGACACAACTCCTGCCTGTTCTCCACTCTATTGGTAAATCACTTGACCGGAACATCCAAACTGATATGCTTTATTTTGATTTCGCTAAAGCGTTTGATTCTGTAGACCATGTCATTCTTATCCAGAAACTTAAATGGTATGGCGTAACGGGTCAACTCCTTAACTGGTTTAAGGACTATCTCAACCATAGATATCAGAGAGTTGTGATAGACGGTGTTGCCTCTCAGTACCTACCAGTCACCTCTGGTGTGCCCCAAGGAAGCATTGTTGGACCTCTGCTGTTTGTCATCTTTATTAATGACTTACCTGACTCGATCCAGGAACAGACGAGTTCAGCTCTCTATGCAGATGACACAAAATTATACCGCCCTATATTTCGTCCCAAAGTGACTGTGAGAACCTGCAACGTGACATATCGAACCTAAATACTTGGAGTCATAACTCCAATATGAAGTTTAATCCCTCCAAGTGTAAGTTATTAACGGTCACTCGGAAGAAATCGCCTGTACTTACGGACTACCACCTGGACAACGCCATTTTACAACGCGTTCAACAGGAAAAAGACCTAGGAGTTATCGTCAATAGCAAGCTATCTTGGGACACTCACATCTCCTCAATCGTCAGCAAAGCTAACAGGATGCTCGGTCTCCTGAAAAGAACATGTCCTCTCATCACAGACACCAAAGTTAGACGAACACTTTATCTAGCTTTGGTAAAGTCGCAGCTGTGCTACGCAACTGAGGTTTGGTCACCTTCAAACGCAAAGTTGCAGATTCTCTTAGAACGAGTACAGAGACGGGCAACTCGATGGATTCTAAGAACTAAAGTTGGTGAGCTGTCATATGAAGACAGGCTGAAATCTCTAAACCTATTGCCACTAACTTATGATCGAGAAATCAGAGATCTTGTGTTGGTTTATAAATGTATTTTTGGTTATACCGATTTAAACATTAATCAACTTTTAACCTTCGTAAAGCACAACCGATCTCGCTCACAGAATCCAACCCTAATGCTAAAACACTCCTGTTGTAAAACATCCACCTTTCAGGCATCGTTTTTTAATAGAATAGTAAAGCCTTGGAACTATATATGTAAAATAGCCTCTCCAGAAAAGTTTGCCAGTCTAAGTATTTTTAAAAGCTTTTTGCACACGACATACACCGCCTTGGTGAACAGTACTTTTACTGTAGATATGACATGTACTTGGTCGCTCATAAGAGACTGCCCTTGTCACCGTACTTAAGTCCTAAGTTATATATGTATATATTCTGTATAGCCAAAAAGTTTGTTTTCACTAGTTTAGTTTAGGGGTGGCGCCCTGCATGGGCCTCGTTGTCCCGTTTGCGCTAGCCCCATTGGACGTATACCCTGTAATTTTCTTTGTCTGTATAATAATATGTAACCTTTTATATGTATGTCCAATAAAGCTGATAAAAAAAAAATAAATAAATAAAAAAATACGCACATTGAGATTACAACTCATTTCAAGCTACTTCGAGTTATTATTTCTTCTAACTTTACATGTAATATTTTATTCTTTGTGGATTTTTAAATACTCTGACATTCCAACCAAACATCTTGTTACTGTGCTTTCGTCTGCCGTATAAAAATGTATGTATAGTATGTTCCAGGTTAAAATTAACAACACATGTATAAAATTATTTAAAATAACTATCAATTTCTTTGTGTCTCATATGTGCTTTCCACGCATTTTCATGCATTGCTTCTTCTACATGTTCTAGGATAGATCCTTAATTGTGGTAGTCACATGTACGCATTGCGTACCTATTTTTAAATTATTTAGCTGGAGTTATTTACCTGTGTATTTACCATATATCAAATTAAAGCCCGTGTAGAAATTAAAAAATGGAAAATGTGAAGGCACAGATGGCGTTAAAATGGAACAACTGAAATACGGAGCTTCTACTGTTCTAGTCCAAAACTCGTCAACCATATTACATCATTGATACTCTTAATCTGGACACTACTCGCAGTTCCAACTATTTGGCTACAAAGTCGAATAAGCTGTATCTTCAAAGGTGGTGTTCGCTCGGTCGCATCGAACTACCGAGGCATTAATGTGTTGGCTGTAATCTCGCGTCTACTGCCAATGATAATATTGAATCGAATATCAGAAGCGTACAACAGAACAATTGACGAGACACAGTATGGATTTCGAAAAAACAAGGGATGTGATAATGCCATATTCGTATTACGAAATATTATCAACACCTCGAAGGATACAATGTATATATGTTTTATCGATTTGACTGCCGCCTATGATAAAATCCCACGGAAGCTATTGTTTCGGGTTTTGGATATTCGACTAGGATGTACTCACATAATCAATTTGATTAAAGCCATCTATACAGAAACAACTGCAAGAATAACCGGATTGAAGAGAACATTTCCAGTTAATGCAGGATGCAGACAAGGTGGAATAGAGAGCCCGGTTCTATTTAATATTTACTTCGACACAGTATGTAGAGTACTACACTTCGAATTGAAACAAATGTTGGGTGCCGGTTATGGTATCGAATTTAAATACCAAATCCCTAATGAGACAACATCACGGAGCCAACGCTCAAACCATCCATCCCACGGTGTATCACAACTATTTCGTGCTCTTTATGCAGATGATATGTTTATCATCTTCAAGACAAAAGAAGCTCTTCAAAAAGGTATGATCATTGTGGAAAATGTCTTCTCACACTATGGACTCACACTATCCAGAAAGAAAACAGAAACAATGTTGATAAATGGTGATCAAGCTGACACGGAAAGCGAGACCCTGATTAAACTGGAAGACAAGAATATCAAGAACGTTAAAAGCTTCAAATACCTTGGTGTAAAAATCGCACCAGCTGATAATAATATCATGATCCAACATCGCATCTCGACAGCTATTGCCAAATTCGCCGAAATGAAAAACATGTTCAAGAATCATAGAATTAGTGTGAAGATCCGAGCGAAGTTTCTCAACGTATTCATAAGGCCAAGACTAATATATAACTGTGCAACTCTCTTTAATGCCGAAACACAGCTACAAAAACTCGAAGTCGAATGGACTAGAATGCTACGGCGAATTGTAAAAGGAGGTATGACAAGACGAGATGCACCACCTAGAGATATCAGTATTGAACAAAAAAAGAAAAAAGAATGGGATTACGCTTATAAGTACAGCAACGCCGATATTCATAGAATATGTGGAACTACCCCATTGCAACACTTCATCAAGATACAACATCTCAAATGGATTGCACATGTTATCAGAATGAACAACCAAACATTTGAGAAACAAACTCTCTTTATGGAAGGATCGCATTATCCATGGAAGAAATTGGAGGATGAATTTGGGATGGACCGTTCCCAGATTCGACGTATTATGTTTTGTAAGGATAATTTTGATGGCTGGCTTGCAAAATTTTGTACAACCAGCAGTTCATATGCATGAAACATGTAAAGAATATATAAATGGATGGATGGATGGATTTGGTGTGTAAATGTCATGCTTTTAACTAAAGAGATACATGACGTTTTCACTTTCATGTTATAACTTAACTATTATTTCTAAAATTATATCTATAGCTGTTACTGTATCCAAATTGGGCTATTTCTTACTATTTAATAATTTATGTCTTATGAAACAATGTAATTCAGAAACATCAGTTCAGTGCACTATAGCTGTTACTGTTATTTATTACCATTTAATAATTTATGTCTTATGAAACAATGTAATTCAGCCAAAGTAAAAAACGTTTTTATTAACGTTTTTATTTTTAAACGTTTTTATTAGATTTATAGTTTAACTCTTTCCCGACAGGCTGAAAACATCAAAAATTGAACAACCTCTTTGTTCTATTGATATCTCTTGAAATAACCATAACTGTTGCCAAAGCTATACATTTTCTGAAAGCCCAATAAACCGGCTTTTACTTGTACTTTTAAATTTCCCGAACAAAACACATTATGTTAATATAAATTAGTTATAATTATCATAAATCAGGTTGAAAAATTTACATTTTTCTAGAAAAGGCCATCTTGCACGCCCGCGTAGCATCTTGAAAACTCAAAATGCCACCAATCGCAGACTTGTTTATGAAATCAAATCAAACTTGGCGTGTGCGTGGATCTCATGTTTCCTGGCGCTTGTCGAATTTCAATTTTTAATCTTGCGTTACCGTGTGCCGTGTTTTTCGATTGACGACTTTGCGGGTCTTCTATGACCCATTTTGACTGGGCCGGACAGGAAAGAGTTAAAGGGTCTCAGAGTTTCCACTGAAGATCTATTCAGATTTGCAAGTGAATTTGTTTTTATTACTTGGGCTACCTGGTTTCGGCAGCCTTTCTCTGTTATTTTCCTTTCTATCTCGCGATAATGGCTGACTCAGCAGTTATACCTTACCGACAAGCTTTGCGACTGGTGATAGTTAGCGGGCGAGGGGTTGTTGCGTACACATATTTCTAGTATTTAAAATAAGGGAGAGTTGTAGCATTAATTATGTTACATTTATACACATAAGTTGTCGATATTCATATTTTAGCATAGAAGAAATTAAAATTATGTGATGCAGTATTTTGAATTTTTTATTAAGGAACAACTTGGATGTATTTTTAAAACATTCTGCTCTACTTCAGTTGGCCATGGCTGCTATAAACAGTTTACAACACGAAAATAACTCTCAGCTTCAGGAGCTTCAGTGCACAGAGAAGGTATTCAGAAAATCTTATTAAACTATATATTTGCATTAGATATCCACAAAGAACATTTTGCATGGTTAGATATTTGTCTGTGGGATTGGAAGCTGACATATTTGGACTGATGACGTTATATGATAAGCCAAAGTAGGATCAACTTTTTTTCGGCAAACTTTTGATGCGTGTGCGCGAAAAATTATAACAAATACTTTCAAAAATTATAACAAATACTTTCAAAAATTATAACAAATACTTTCAAAAATTATAACAAATACTTTCAAAAATTATAACAAATACTTTCAAAAATTATAACAAATACTTTCCCACTAAGTTGATAACAATCAGTACAGCTTCATGAAAATAAAGCCTTGTGTTCTCACAACTGTACTAGTCCTTATTACTCGGGCCCCCTGTGGGGAGCACGAGTCTAGGTTCTGCCTTTATTATTTTTTTGGTCGAGATATGGCCCCAACAGGCTTTGCGAAACTGAGGCACTGCCTCGTACCCAGGCGTCTCAATCCTTATACGCGCACTGAGGCATGTGACTAAAAACGAAGTATATTTTTGCCAGCGATTGCTTGTTGTCAATGATTCGCAGTCGGAAAAGCATTTAGGAGACCTATAAACCCCGCAAACTAATGCAAAGATTCTCTCCAGGATAACTGGAGGAGAGAAACACAGATGAGAGATTAAAGAAAGAACTCGCAAGAACCGAAAACGTAAACGTAAACATGACAACATTGAACATATAGTCATTGAAACACAGATGAGAGATTAAAGAAAGAACTCGCAGAACCGTGGACGAAACGTAAACATGACAACATTGAACATATAGTCGTTGCAAGGCAATGCATGCGAGCGAATATTTGAAGCGAGTTCGAACTTTCGTTTTATTGGCAATGAATCGCGGTTGGAAATGTTTACCGAGACCTGTAAACCCGCAAACCATTGCAAAGATTCTCTCCAAGACGAGAGAAACACAGATGAGAGATCAATCATGAAGACGGAATGGACAGCCGAAGGACAGGGAAATATTATTATACCATGTGGCATGTGTTGACATTTATCCCGTGAAACTCTGTAATATTAATCATTATGAAACGTGTTTTTGTTCGATTTAAATCAATTCTATATCGAAATGATCACTTGAATATCTGGCGAATCGAACGCTGTAGGTTTCGTCTACTTAAATTGTGAAGATCAGTTGTTATATGAGAAAATGCGTAAGCGATTAAAGCGAGACTCGTCTTTAAAATCAAAGGACCATGGCTTCAAGATCTATTCGTCGTTTACCCGATAATTTAATGCTTTTATGTCCATTAAACCGATGTAATTCCGTAACAGATATGTTTCGTATACCTTGCCGTTGATTTTTTATATAAATTTTGACACACGAAGACCTTCAATCGAACAGATATTAGAAAAAATAGCATTGCCGTGTTTAGTGTTTACATTAAATTTCGTCTGGGGTAGCCTGCGTGTAGACGCCTGATTTTTCTTCGTCCTCATTTCCAGCCCAACTTGCTTCTAAAAGTTTCCCACTTTAAACGAGCGCTGCATTACAGAAATCAATGCATTAAAAATTATCCTTTGTAGTATAAGACAACCAATGCATAATAATCTCCGCAGGCAATATGCGCGCCATGTCCTAAAAGTAGCCCGAGTTAACGCCTAGCGGGCGTCTTGTTGAATAAATATTTGACATTTGAATTCAACGTTTGTGATGACATACATGGGTGAGGTTGAGGAAAATTTCCGAGTGTTGCAAATTATATACAAGGTATTCCCGGTGAGGATCGAACCCGCGATCTCTAGGTTTATAGACCAGCGGTCTAAAAGACAGCTTCGGAAGGCGTTACCGTGAGCTTGGTGACGAATAGCAAGCAATATCTCTTCATATGTACTTCTAGTACGTATTCCATATAAGGAAGTGGCCTACGAGCAAACACAAGGCATTGACGAGCAAATACATTGCCCTCGTACCAGCCCACTGGATGTGGGATTGTCTGAGCGCATGCGTCTAACAGTCAATTTCTAATCCCATATGCTTAGTCTTACTATCCCAAATAGGGGAGTGGTTGTGGCGGTGCCTAGGACCTTTGTTGTTTTGGGGTCGGTTACAATCTAATTAACTAGGAGACTGGTACGAGGGTGCAACCAGTGGCGGACACTTGACGATCTCTGAAATGGCATTTGCAGCATTCTGAGAACACATTTTGTAAAAAATTTTAGGTTTTCAAAACACTATTTTAGTGGTGCATTTTGTTATAAATCACATGCTAAGCATAAAAAAACAACATTTCAGAGAAAATATTCTAGATGATTATCTACATTTGTGAATGGAATTGCAAGGTGGTTTAATTAACACGCCAATGACAATGTAACATTTATTTTTAGTTTCCGAAATCGTTTCTCATTAACAAATGATTGCTCGAAATAACGGCCCTGCTTTTTCGTTTTGAATCTTCAAAACATAGGACATTGCCAACTGGCAAAACAACGTGTCATCTTACTTTACCTTCAAACACACGGCTTTCCTTTGCTGATATAACCCGCAGCATTGTTCAAAGTTTACTATGGTTTGGATAAGAATACTTAGTGAAAACGTAGCTTTCCAATGCTATCGGTGTCTTTGAGATGACAAGGTATAACACCCGCGTGATTACTTAGCTAACACATTAGACGGCACGCTTGGAAGTCAGATTTGAGTATTTGAGAAGACGCGTGATATTTGAGATGAATAAATTAAACGCATGATCGATGGGTCGTAATATGATCCACGGGGATGCGGAGGGTTAAATGGGGTTTTAAGCGTAATGCTGCTACACAAATAGCGCAGGCTCACTGTCCATAATTTCTGGCCATGACTTATCGTGAGTGATTTTATTGTGAATTGTTGAACAACACTTATTTTGTGGGATTAGAATACTTTCGCTTGTTTTTATTAAAACACGCCATTTTGCTGCTGTCGTTATTGTAATAAGTAGTGCTTCCACTTCTTGAAATGAAAACTTTCTTGTGCTTCCACTTTTCAAAATGAAAGCTTCAGCTAAAATTATTGGGGGGGGGGGGCGATGCTAGTGTCCGCCACTGGGTGCAACGTGTCAGCTATTTGCGCATTAATTCACTCTATTTGCTCGTCAATGCCTTCTATTTGCGCCTCCTTATAAGGAATACATACTAGATACCCCTGTCTATCTCTTGCATTAAATCTAACGAATCTTTATTTTTTTAATTCACAGGTACTGCAGCTTAGTCTTAACGAAGATGATTCCCCAAGTTGTCTTTCCCATATTTTGACTATGCTAAAAAATGTTATTAAGGGCACCAGGTAGAAAACTATATATATATATAGTGTGGTGCATAGGAAGTGCTAAAATTCGAATCAAAACTCTAAAAGGATAGTGTACTCTCAAAATAGTGAATGTTTTTTTTTTGGTTTTCTTCTTCCCCAAAGCAATCCATCCCTCACTCTCAATTATTGCGTCTTCACCACCGTTACAGCGATGACTACACTTTTAAGAACAATTCTTTGGAAATACGATCCTTTTTTATCCAATGTCGCTATCCTACTCAACTATTAGTTACCACAATTCAAAAACGTTTTTGTGTTTCCAATTCAGACAATCTTAAACTACCTTACCATTATCAAAAAGCATTATCAAAACCGTATAATTTATTTTGGTGGCTATAGACGGCAGTGTAAATATAAACGGTCGTGTTTTTTCCATTAGGTCATATTACTTTGAAGATATTATAATGTTGATATTGTTCGTATATTCATTGGTTGGCGAGGATAGTCTGGACTCACTTGAAGAAGAAGATCAACTTAAGGTACAGTCTCAAATGTATAGTAATCATAGTTTCGGTAAATTGAAACTTTGTTGAAAGTGAGGAGAACATTTCATACCACTGCAATAACCTCTCTCGTTGTTACGTTAGCCGTGATTTACAGGCTGATATACAGTCCTTCCATAAATGATATTTTCATGAAAACATTTCAACAATTGTCTAGATGTTCTAGCTAGAGAAACTATTGTCTTTGTGCAACATAATGATGGTTTTTAAGCTGTTTGACTTTTCATTTCTAGGAAGCTATCATTAATAATGTCTTGGCAAGAACGTTAAAAGTGAAAACAAATCTTATAATAGGTGTGGTGAAAATTAGACTATTTTATATTAAACGAATACATTTAATGATTATGTTTATGAGCATCCTTAATTGTCTAAAGATGCAAGCTGTTTTAGCTAAGTAAAACGAACGAAACATTCTGTAAATCTATTTGTCATTTTTCTAGTTTGTCATTTTTTCTAGTTTGCATCTAGTTTGTCATTTGTCAGTTAAGGAGTTTTGAACGATATAGTATCAAGCTCAAATCCTCAGAAAATGTTTTTGAATCCCTGACGGTTCAATCTAAGGAGTTTTTAGTAATTGTTAACTGTTGATATTCATGAGAAAAATACATAATAAATTAATGTTAAATCACTGATCTCGAAAGAAGACTGGATTCAGAATGAAGCCGGAAGTCCGCCATTACTAAGGGACCAACTGAGGATCGTATGAGGTTTTTTGTCAATTTACTGATTATGTAAATATGCAAGATTCAAAATCAGCTCATCAGATACAATAGAAAGCTCAATCCAGTCCTATTTTTGAGATTAGTGTGTTAAATCAGCATGATTAATGATCAATTTTGTTTAAAAGAAAAGTATTTTATGCACAGTATGCATTGTAGTCTGATTTATTTGGTACCCATTCTAGGATTTGATGCTACCTTTTGTTTTTGTAAACTTTGTTCCAGATAATGAGACAGATGGTGAAGATGTCATCAGGTGTAAGATCGCTAAATGTTTCGAGCGGTTGTCAGGGATACGAAACTTAAGAGAGGACCTAATACTCTTCAAGTAATGAACATTTAAAAGCTGTACTTAAAACCTTGGTTTTTTGAAGTCTCTGTCCAACATATTAATTTGCTTTGCGTTTATAGACACGTATTCACATTGTCTTCACCAACACACGATGTTCTGGCCTATGAACCAATTCTTAAACAGGTATAGTAAAATATTCAATGTCTAAGCCCCAGAATGCAACAGCGATGCCACGGAACAAATATACTAGCTCTTGTTTGTTTTTAAAGTTGCTAATGACAGGATTTCCTATTTTGTGCGAAAACCATGTTTTGCTTATTTATTTATTTATTTTTTATTTTTTAAATTTTATTTAAGCAGAATAACCCTGTCAGCATAAAATATACGCTGGTATCAATAGGGGTCCTACTAAGTTCAAAATCATAAAATATATATATATATATATATATACAAAAATTCAAAGCCTATAGAAGAGTTATTTAATATTTATTTAAACTTATATAAAAGTGGTAGCCATTCAATGAAGTTAGGCCACTGATTTTCAAGGAACCATTTCGTATATACAGGATATCTGTTAATATTTACTCATATATAATTCTACTTAATACAGTAAAAACCTGCGTATAAGAACCTAGATTTTTCCAAGTTAGCCTAAAAAGGTTCTTATATATAAATGGTGTTTACTGCAAAATTAGGCTATTTGGGTTCTTAAACAGGTTCTTATTTTCTTAAGAAAAAAGCGACATGGTTTGGTAAGTGTGGTCTATTATTTATATAAATTATGCATCAATTTTCTCCAAATGACTGCAATCTAAGCTAATACAAACCCTATATGCACTGCATAAGCTACACTGTATGTAATTTACAGCTTACTGTGTGTAAATTCAATGGAACAAAACAACATATACAACTGTAGACATATATACACTATTTGTCTGGTTCTTGCTCATTTTCATTACTTTGTAGAGTTTATTTTCTTTGATTTATATATCTATTTATATATATATTTCTTTGATTTATTTTCTTTGATATATATATATATATATATATATATATATATTGTGAGCCTTGTGTATTTTTAACCGATTTCGAGTTTTCTTCCTCCAGTAACAATCTAATTTTTACCGTCGACATTGAGTCTCTTTATACTTAGCCAGCGTACCAGACGGTTGTTTCGGGGAGGGGTTATATTCGGGACGCGCGGATATTATGAATAACCTACCTAAACCCCGCAGACGGTTTTTCTTCCTCCTCCCTCATCGCGGGTTAGGATTAGAGTTTATGCGAAAGGGTTATTTGTTACCATTAGTCATTACGGATAACCAGTCATTTAGTTTTCTCAAAATGTGGTGAGAATGTAATATGTTATGGCCAAAACAGAATAAAGGTTTGTTTAATATGAGCATGTTGTTGCATAATTCAACAAAATTTTGACAACAAGGTTGTCTCACTATGCTTGTTATGAACCCTATACTTTAATACACCATGTAAAAGTTACTTTCCTTATTGTCAACGCTGTATACTATTTTAGATTATGAGCAAGGTTTTTGATCCAAAGAAACCCGAAATCAGTGATATCGAATTCAAGTCAACAAAGCTGAAGGATTATATAAAAAGTGGTTTTAGGTATGTTACTGTATATTACTGTTTATTGATTTTTTGAAACCAACCTTGTGCCCTAAGCATCTACCAACAACGGCATTATAGTCAATATATTTCAAGGTACACAGTCCATCAATAGCTGTAGTAAGGAGACTATGCACGTAATTCAGCAAGGTTAACTTGCCGCGGAGACCAAAATGCTTGGCTCAAGACCATGTGGAATACAGAATAAGCTTTGTTTTATGTGAGTATGCAGTTGTCGGATAATTTAGCAAAATCCGACTCCCTGACGAATTTCAAGAAAAGGTGAGCGCGATTTAGGACGTAAACGTATTTTTTCTTTGGAGTACTTGGTGTAGTTGATATTATATATTTAAAATTTAAGGTGAAGCGCTTTCCTCGCAAGTAACGTGCGAATATTCCACCATATAAACAAAGCTTTGCGTGATGATGCGTATTACTTTGACAAGTTCATAGTTACCCAAGTCTTCATTTATTTGTAATTAATTTGTTTGTGGAGTAATAGAATCGCGAACAGATTGTTATGATTAATAACACTCCTATCTCAAGAGTAATTAC
The DNA here is from genome assembly GCA_035772405.1 of Chrysogorgia sp. JL179-B06. Lineage (NCBI taxonomy): Eukaryota > Metazoa > Cnidaria > Anthozoa > Scleralcyonacea > Chrysogorgiidae > Chrysogorgia > Chrysogorgia sp. JL179-B06. Next base: position 1,728,476 of record JAYKKM010000496.1, on the reverse strand, counting down.
ACACAAATGTTTAGTGGTGGAGATAGATCATAAACTTAGTTGGGATAAACATTGAGACGAGTTGTAAAAAACCCAGTGCGGGCATTGGAGCGATGAGACGTATGAAGAATTTTGTTCCGAGCGATACATTAGAAACTGTTTATAAAGCTCTGGTCCAACCATATTTTGAATAATGTTGCCCTCTCTGGGATAATTGCGGTAAACTTCTAAAGGATAAATTACAAATATTCCAATCTTGTGCCGCTAGAGTACTAACAGGCGCTACCCACATGTATGATGTGAGATCGATCGATGTGCTTGACACTCTTTCTTTGGCTATGCTTGATACGAGGCGATCCTGTGCTAAATCAGTGTTGGTCTATAAGATACCTAGCTTTGGAACACTTTCATGAGAAGAAGGATTAGTCAAGATGCTTCGCAATAATATAACAGATTTGACACTTCCAAAACCTAGTAAAGAATTTTTAAAAAAGACATTTAAATATAGTGGTGCTATGCTATAGAATCAACTATCTTGTGAAGACTCTTTACAATTTTAAAAACCATATTAGGCCTTGATTCGTGTTTCACTTCCGGTTTTCGTTCCTATCTTGTATATAGTTAGTTAATGTGGTTTTTAGTTTAGTTTTTTATGCCTATAATTTTTATAGTTGTATTATAATATTCTTTGTGTATAAACACGCCCCTCATGGAAATCAGCTATTGTTGTCGGGGCTAGCGTCTTATTTTTAGATAAATATTTACCTACAGGTACCATCAATCCTAACTTTCAAAGGCACTAAAACAGGCATCAAGTAGGCATTCACGGTTTCACTACGCTCTTGTAAGAATCTCACATTAATTGCGCTCAATTTTCCTTTGATTATTGCGTCTGACTTGACCTTCTTGCAGTCCAAGGAGTCTCCGCGATGACAAGCGACTTGTATTTTGGAACAGAAAACGAGGGAAATGAACATCCTCCATTTTCATTCTTATAACTAAGAGATGCAGGTATCTGGAATAATTTAGTGCGCGGGCATCGCTTAGTCGCCACCTTGCTTGTTACCTTATAATAGACTCGCTTTGGTTATCTCGATCCTTACCATCTGATGATGAGTTATTGATCATAACTAATCTTGGCGGGGTGTAGATATGGAGTATTGCGGCCCTCCTGAGCTACAGTTGTTGTGTATTATTAAATTAACAGTAATTATTTATTATTATTATTTGTTAATATACTTTTAAATTCTGGGTCCGCAGTAATTGGCTATGCTGTTGCGGTCATTGTTTTATTACTGTATAGTGTAATCTATGTTAGGTTTCTTTTTTGGTGGTTTTTTTTTCACAATGGTGAAGCTAATAAAATAAAAATAAATAAAATAAATAAGCAGTGTAGAAATCAATTGGGAATTATTGTGGGACAACATTAGTCTGAGCGGAACCAGGTTGGAGGAACCAGATTGGAGGAACCAGATTGGCGGAACCAGATTGGAGGAACCAGATTGGAGGAACCAGATCGCGGAACCAGATTGCATACCAGCTGTTGTGGTCTAGTGGTTACCACACATGTCTATGAGCTGGGAGACACAGTTCATATCCTGGGACGCACCACCACTCAGGGTCTTCTCTTTCAGGTCTTCTCGGATAACGACCTTAAATCGTATGTACTCGAAACCCCTATCAATTGGGTTTCTAGCCTCTTGGGGTATTCCGTTTATTTAAGAGTGATAAACATAATAAACTAAACTAGGTGTTGGATGTAAGAGGTCATAATAAGAGGTCATAAGAAGAGGTCATAATAAGAGATCATAGTAAGAGGTCATAATAAGAGATCATAGTAAGAGGTCATAATAAGAGATCATAGTAAGAGGTCATAATAAGAGGTCATAATAAGAGGTCATAATAAGAGATCATAATAAGAGAATAAGAGATCATAATAAGAGATCATAATAAGAGGTCATAATAAGATGTCATAATAAGAGATCATAATAAGAGGTCATAGTAAGAGGTCATTAGTAAGAGGTCATAGTAAGAGGTCATAATAAGAGGTCATAATAAGAGATCATAGTAAGAGGTCATTAGTAAGAGGTCATAATAAGAGGTCATAGTAAGAGGTCATTAGTAAGAGGTCATAATAAGAGGTCATAATAAGAGATCATAGTAAGAGATCATAATAAGAGATCATAATAAGAGGTCATAAAGAGATCATAATAAGAGATCATAATAAGAGATCATAATAAGAGGTCATAGTAAGAGATCATAGTAAGAGATCATAATAAGAGGTCATAATAAGAGGTCATAATAAGAGGTCATAATAAGAGATCATAATAAGAGGTCATAGTAAGAGGTCATAATAAGAGATCATAGTAAGAGGTCATAATAAGAGGTCATAATAAGAGGTCATAGTAAGAGATCATAGTAAGAGATTATTATTATTATTATTATTAAACTGGTTTACAAAATGCATACAATAACAGAATGTTAAATTACTATGCATACTACAAAAATTATGTTATGACTTTTCATTACTTGAATTAAATAAGTTTATAGCATATGGAATAGGACTATTCTTAAATCTATCAGTTCTACTAAAATTATTATAAAAACATTCCTTATTGGACCTAGTATTCCTTCTTGTTACTTCAGATTTCTTTGGGGGAAGTAAATAATTAAGTTTATGATCTTGTTTCGATAATTATTTTACAAGTTTAATACAATGTTCTTTCCTCCTTTGTTCCAGCGTACACTATCATACTCCATTCCAGGGAAGATGATTCTCAGCGCACGTTTTTGCACTCGTTCGATGTTAGTCCGCTGTTTGGATGTTAAACCTCCTGTCCACAAAACATCTCCATATTCCAGAATGGGTCTGATTACCGACTTATAGAATGATATCAGATCTTTCTTTGGGGCAGCATAGTTCTTTAGGAGTTTTAAGAAATACAATCTTTTCCGACATTTCTTAATTATAGCCATAGTGTTAGTTTCCCATTTTAAATTATTGTCAAGCCACAAACCCAATAATTTAAACGAGCAAACACGGTCGGTTGCTTTTTCATCAATAGATAATTGGGGGATGTCGGGTTTTTTCTTCCTAAAATCAATTAACATCTCCTTGCACTTTTTGCCATTTAATACCATGTCCTGGTTCTTGGACCATTCAATCACAGACTGTAATTTCATTGGCATTGACCCAATTTGATCACCTGATACATGAGATGATGTATTAAGAGATTCTGATAGAGTACTGTCATCCATATAGATAATGACCATATCCTCTTTGGTGTCGTTAATATGTTGACACGCTTCTACCAAGCCATTTATTTTAATAACAAACGCTAGTGGGCCTATTTTGCTTCCTTGAGGAACTCCACCATTTACATCTTTTAGGTCAGATGTTATATTGCCAATTTTAGTTCTTTGCTTTCGACCTTTTAAATAAGATGCTATCCAAGGCAGAAGAGCTTCCCGTATGCCCATCCTTTGCATATCTTCAAGTAGCTTATTATGATTGATCAAGTCAAATGCCTTGGTAAAATCAAGGAATAGTACTCTAACAACAATTTGGGGTCTTTCCAGTGCTTGATACCAATTATGTAATAAATTAAGCAATGCCATAGTTGTAGATGAACCAGTTAGGCCACCATATTGTGCTGGAGTTATGCTAGATTGAACATCTTGTACCATCCATTCAACCGCATATGATTCTTGTATCCTGGAGAAGATGCTGGTTAATGCAATTGGTCTTAAATCTTCCTCAGATGGTGGAGGTATAATCTTAGGAATAGGACAGATGTCAAATATTTTCCAAATGCCTGGAAATTCTTTGACATAAAAAGAAAAGTTGATAATATCACATAGTATTGGACCTATCAATTCAGCAACGTTTTTTATTATTTTTAGAGGCGGATCAAAAGGGCCAGTTGCTTTATTGGGGTTGATATCCTTAAGACGTTGGATGACAGATTCTACTGTTACTTCAGGAAGTGGAAGATCTTTACCACAATTTAACCATTCTTGTCCAATTATAGGATAATCTGATGTTAGGTTAACAAAGAAAGAGTTAATTGACTCCGCCATTTGGTAGTGAGTAAATGGTTCTTGTGTCTCTTTGTTCAATAGGGAAAAGGTGGTACCTTTATTCAATTTACATAAGTTCTTAACATTTTTCCACCACAAGCGAGGATTTCGTGTATTCAATGGTTTAATCTTAGTTTCATAAAAGCTTATTTTCGCTTTTTTAATTTCATAAGTGACCTTATTCCGATAATACTTGTAGGATTCTTTCCTTCTTCTTAGCATAAGCTTGGTCACGTTTTTGAAATAAGATACTTAATTCGTCCTGTCATGAAAGGTTTATCATTACAGAATTTCACAGATTTACTTGGAAAAAATAAATCTATAGCTTCCTCCAATGTCTTCACAAATTTATCAACTTTCTCGTCAAGAGTTGATGCAGCATGGACACTTTCCCACTTCCAATTCCAAAGCCATTGTTTAAAAGAAGTTAAGTTAGATGGTTTGATCGGGCGCACTTTAACTTTTCTCCTCGGCATTCTCGCAATATGGTCAGGTCCAAACTTTTCCACCTCACAATGGCATGATCACTTGTCTTCAAGGGAGCGAGAATTGTAGGTTTGTCATAAAAGGCTTTCATGTTAGTAAAGATTAAATCGAGAATAGCATCATTTCTTGTTGGCGAGCAAACTATCTGCTTCAAATTACAATGGGAACAGAGTATTTTAGAATCAAAACCATTACTTGTAGGGTTGAAGTCACCGGTAATAATAAATCCGGAATCAGGACTTTCGGTGATGAGTTTATCGCAAGATGATGATAAATAGTCATAAACAAGTTCAATTTTCCCTTGGTCCAAGTTAGGTGGTAAATAAATGCAAGCGACCACAATACGAGAAATTGATCTTGGATGAATTTTAGGATGAATAGTCAACCAAACACATTCAAACTCCTTCGATGATATATCATGACGAATTCGGTAAGGTAAGCTCCTATGAATGTATACAGCGACTCCTCCACCTCTCCTGATGTCTCTATCACGCCGCACAATATCATAATCGGTTAGACTAACAACTTCATCTGGAATTGCTTCGGTCAGCCAAGTCTCAGTAATGCAAATCACCTGGTTCTCAGATTCGCCATTAATACACTGAAGATCATCAACTTTATCAATAATAGACCGAGCATTCAGTGTAAGAAGATTCGGTAGATCATTAGGTCTTCTGGAAGTATGCGATGATTGTAATACACAAGGTTTTACATAATTGAAAGAGTTATGAGAGCAATCATGACGATGTGCTCTGACCAACCTCGGACGACTAAGAACTTGAATGGGTTGCATTTGTCTCGCTGTTCTTAAACGTTGACCACTTCTGCAACCACGATTCCGAAAAAGTTGATGCTGTTTTAGATTGGAAATAATTTGGTAAGGATAATATGATTTAACACATTTCCTAAGTGAGAACAATTTTGATCTTGAATATTTATGTGTCGTGTCACTCGAGCGTGAGATTAAATGATGTTGTTCTTGGTTTGAAGCTTCTCCCAAATGATAAAACAATCCAGGTCCTGGATTAGACAGAATATCCATACATATTGTCAGATCCATGACAAATGGCTTCGAAGGGAGAACCAAAGAGGTAGACCCACGTTTACCAAACTTCACAAAAGCGAAGGAAATGAAAAAATTTGATGTCAAGCCAGTCCGATGAATTTTGACTCACGGTAGTAGAAAACCCACAAAAGTTCCCACAGACAATCCATCCACATACAATCCATGTATATTCTTGTTAATAGGCCTTTTAGACACGGAAATAATGTATTTTCCAAGTGAAATTTGTAGAAGTAAAACATGAAATACTAAGAAAGTTAGGACCTTAAAATTTAAGATGGCAGCCATTATAGCGCCTATTCACTTTTTCATAATAAGAGGTCATAATAAGAGGTCATAATAAGAGGTCATAATAAGAGATCATAATAAGAGGTCATAATAAGAGGTCATAGTAAGAGGTCATAGTAAGAGGTCATAATAAGAGGTCATAATAAGAGGTCATAATAAGAGGTCATAGTAAGAGGTCATAATCAGAGGTCATAGTAAGAGGTCATAATCAGAGGTCATAATAAGAGGTCATAATAAGAGGTCATAGTAAGAGGTCATAATAAGAGATCATAAGAGGTCATAATAAGAGGTCATAATAAGAGGTCATAGTAAGAGGTCATAATCAGAGGTCATAGTAAGAGATCATAGTAAGAGGTCATAATAAGAGATCATAATAAGAGATCATAATAAGAGGTCATTAGTAAGAGGTCATAATAAGAGGTCATAATAAGAGATCATAATAAGAGATCATAATAAGAGATCATAATAAGAGATCATAATAAGAGGTCATAATAAGAGGTCATTAGTAAGAGGTCATAATAAGAGGTCATAATAAGAGGTCATAATAAGAGGTCATAATAAGAGGTCATAATAAGAGGTCATAATAAGAGATCATAATAAGAGGTCATAGTAAGAGATCATAGTAAGAGGTCATAGTAAGAGATCATAATAAGAGGTCATAATAAGAGGTCATAATAAGAGGTCATAGTAAGAGATCATAGTAAGAGATCATAGTAAGAGGTCATAGTAAGAGGTCATATGGTAAGAGGTCATAGTAAGAGGTCATAATAAGAGGTCATAGAAACTGTTAACATGCTGAGCAACGGGAGAGATTGATGAAATGGTGTCTCCTACGTCAGATTTGTTTCCAGCAATATACCTCTAACAAAAAACACTTTTGTTACTGGGCCTTTGTGTCAGTTTTTTCATCTATTTTATTATGCAAATATATATATATCTGTGAAGAAGAAATAATTATAATACAAGGTTGTCTCCCTGAAGGATAGTAGCATCTCACGTGGAAGGAAAATAAAGTCTTACAGGACAAAAGGAAGTTATAGAATGGTACCATCAAATACTTGAAGATAGCAAATCTAACTAAGGTAGCATTATTAACATATGTTAAAAACATAATTTAATTTAATTTTAGACGGTCTAATTCGGACGGAAAATTTTCGGAAGCATGTTTTGTCATCTCGGAAAATATTTTGAACGGCAATTGAAATAGTCATTAGATGTGTGAAGTTGATCGTCCAGGTTGTTGTAGTCTTTAGAAAGACTACTATTGGTGACTGACGTTTGACTGACTGAGGATGACGATGGCCTCAGCGGCAGTCAAGTAAAGCGTGTTTGTCAGGTTTGCCTATACTGTATATACGTCTGGTTCATTACGTCATCGTTTGTTTATGTCATAATTAGTGTGAGTGGGTGTTGCGTCATGCGTTAAGCGTTAAGCGTGGGCCAATATTGTTCGTCAATATTGTTTGTTGGTGCGTAACCGCCGCGTGACGCGCGCGTGGATTTACGCAACTGATTTGCGTGAAGGCGGGTAGCAAAATAAGCGCCTGGGTACGAGGCTGGGTTGGCGTCGGTAATTGTTGTGATCTATTAAGTGGTTTATGTTCCAAGTTGGTATACTAACTTTCTAATGTAAGTCGCTGTTTGTGTTAAAGGCGATACCCCAGTCAATATCGTGTTTTTTTATGTACGTGGTGTTCAGCTATGTGATTATTCCTGTCCCCGTTTCTAGTAGCTCGTTTGTGTTCAGCTAGTCTGATTTTTAGGTTTCTGCCGGTTTCACCAATATGTGTCCTGGCAGTCGGCGCATTTGATCTTGTAAACTGCTGTCTTTCGTGAGGCTGTTCTTTGTCTTTCACGTTAGTCAGTATATGTCGCGGGTCTTACTACATCCCGGGCGTTCTTTGTCAGCGCCCGCGAGCACTCGTCTTCTGGACGATCCTTTTTATTAGTATTAAGGAAACCCAACCCCAACACAACAAAAGAACCTAACCCTAACCCTCCGCCTAACGGGTTTTCTAACCCTAACCCCCCGCCTAATTAGTTTACTAACCCTAACCCGTTAGGCGGGGGGTTAGGGTTAGGATCTTTTCTTGTGTTGGGGTTGGGTTTCCTTAATACTACTAAAAGGATCGTCCAGAAGTCGAGTGCTCGCGGGCGCTGACAAAGAACGCCCGGGATGTAGTAAAACCCATATGTATTCATAGGTTTGTGGGCTACACGTATATAGTAAGGTCGTAAAATACGTGCAATAGTTTCTGATGTACCTTTAATGTATGGTATTGTTGCTGTTGTTATGGTTGTACTGCTGTTGGTCTCGTTTGTCTCGTTGATATTGTAGTTGTTCCGTTCAATAAAGTTAGTATTGTAGTTGTTTTTGCGAAACGCTCGCCGATGATACTCCTTGGTTCAAACCATTTATTTGAATTATTTATCTTGATAAAACATAACACAGTAAATAGAAATATACCATCATACCAGAATATACAAGTTTTGAAAATAGAAAGTTTAAATTTACAAAAGTTAATATTATCATGCTCATCAATCAACTTTTGTAAATCGATTGAACTGAGTATTTATGTATTTAAAGATGTATTCATCAATGAATGTTGAAATCTATGTTAAACGTAAAACACATTTTTGTGTAGCATAACCAAGTCGTAGATCATTACCGTAAAATCAGACATGCTAAAGTGCGGTGCCTGTGGCGTTCGTTACAAATGTCGCGTCAAAAATGTCGCTTACTATTGAACGAACGGACGAAATCACACACAGAATAATAGGCCTACATGAAGTAGATGCTTGCTATTGATTCCGAACGAACGAACGAACTTACACACGGAATATAAAGCGTTGCCAAGTTGACAGGGAGGCACCGCAATGTTCTGATGAAGAAATATGATATAGAAATCCTGTCCAAACGTGTTACTTTTATGACGTTGTCATAATTAAAACACAAACAATTAATGTTTTATTTATGATTGTTATACAATCAGGTTTGTTTATTTATTTTATTTTACAATTTAGTTTGTTTATGAATGTTCACAAGCCACACCCGAGTGATCATCCTGTTCTTTTTATATTCATTGTTGGTGGAGTAACATCAAGTGAAGTGCAACAGATTGACGACATTCTAATAACCAAAAACATTAAAACTAAGGTAAACATTTCTAATTATTTTTTGAAAATGACTATATAAAACAAATTTTTCAATCTTTGATGCAAAATTAATGTAACATCTAACGAACTTTTATTGTAGCATCGTAACAAACTTTTATTGAAATCATATTATTCATATGCTTCTTTGCGTGCATATTTTCCCTAAACATTTAGCAATTTTTCAGCTTTTATATATCTTTGATGAATTGAATATGTATTGCCGCTGACCATTCGTTGTGTGGTCTAACAAACCAGAGTCATTTATGGTCAGCACTATAGGCAATCCACTGAGGATAATTCCACAACAGTATATTGTAGGATTCTAGAACTCAACCCCAACACAACACCAATCCTAACGCAACCGAGTGGGGACTACGACTAGTTCCTAAATTATTCAAGTTTCTTCATTTTTTAAAACACACAGGTTGGGAGTTAGGGTTACAATGAAGTTGAAGGCGGGGGGTTAGGGAGACACTGAAGGCAGGGGGTTAGGGTTAGGAAGACACTTAAGGCGGGGGTTAGGGTTAGGATTGGTGTTGTGTTGGGGTTGAGTTCTAGAATCCTACAATATACTGTTGCGGAATTACCCATTATTGGTAATCTAAGAGTATTTGACAATTGGCGATTATTGGTAATCTAAGAGTCAAGATAACCTGGCATGGCAGAAATATAATTTAGCAACTAGTACTAGTCCCCCACTCGGTTAAAGACCCTCAGTGGATTGCCTCTATTGCCGACTGTAATTTATAAATTGAAACGATTTTTCTATCATTGCACCCGTTCAGTATCCCAATTTCATCCCCACCCTTCACACAATTAAATAAAAAATATTCTTAAAAAATGTCCTTGTAACCGAGTCATTTCAATTCTGTTGATGTGATTGATATTTTTGGGGGGCCTTGATATCTTCTGACAAATCGTATTTATTTCAACTTCTGTCCTGTGTTCCACCAACCATATCCGTCTCAATTGCAACTTGTTTTATTTAGGTCATTATAGGCAGTACAAAGATTATGAATTTCCAAGATACGCTCAGAAGCTTCTTTTCTCAAAATAATATATTTTCAAATACTTTTTGAGATTGCTTTGGTTTTCAGTCCACGTTTCAAAGCGAAGTTTGGGAAATTCGTTGCCAAGCCAATTTTGGTTTTGCAGCTACATTTAAAGGAAGTAATCAAGTTTCCTCACGTTATCATTTATTTATTCATTTTATGTGATCAGTACGAAGAAAAAGAAATAGCAAAGATTAATTATAAGTAATACCATGACTTGAGGGAAATTAGCGATTAAATTGCCCGCCGCCGAGGGAATGAATGAATGAATAACTTTATTTATACAGGGTAACCCAGTCGGAAGCTGGTATCCATAGGGGCCCTGTACCTACGATATATGATAGATATTTACAATAAAATTAATATAATAATAAATTACTTATACACTAACAAATACAAAGGATTATTTAAAACAACACACTTCGCGCTAGGCGTGTGAACGTGTAGATAGTCTCTGCTTTAGTTACTTTATCAGGAAGTTCATTAAAAACCTGCACACCACTAAAAATAAAAGTATTCTTCCCAAAGTTATACTTTACTTTGGGAAGTATTAACCTATCCTTATGTCTAGTATTATATCTATGTACACTACTAAATTTCTTGAAATAATTTTTAAAATAATCAGGTACTAAACAATGTAACAATTTAAAAACTAGGACAACTTTATGGTATGAGCGCCTACAGATCAATGGCGACCAGTTTAGCTTGTCCATGGCCTCCGATGATCTTTCACTGCATGTTATTATCCTGGCAGCACGATGTTGTAAACGCTGTATTCTGTCCTGATCTTTTTGCGATAGGTTACTCCATGCAATGTCACAATAGTCTAGAGTTGGTAGGATTATTGTGTTGTAAACAAGTACTGCCGCTTTCTTTGTTAAAAACCCTTTAATACGACCTAAAACATTTACCCTGGCTTCTACCTTTTTACATATATGATCTGCTTGAGCTTTCCAATTCATGTGACCATCAAATACTACGCCTAAGTACTTGAAAGTAGTTTCATTTGCAATGCTTAACCCGAAGAAGTTCACGTTCAAAGTTCTATTACTTTCCTTCGGCGAAGGGCAATTTAATCGCTAATTTCCCGACAAGTCATGGTATTAGTTTGTAATATTATGATCGCCGAGGATAACTTTCAATTCATAACATCAGGCTGGAGAATTTAGCAAATTTCTATTGTCGTTTTAGCCTTATGTTATGAATTGAAATGAGTTTTATCCCGACGCAGAACACGTCATTTTGATGCGCAGTCGACATTACGAACTGGCTTATTGGCACACCCGGCACTAGATTGTGGTCGAAATTTACATTTAAAGGAAGTAATCCAATTATCATAATCAGTTATCATTTATTTATTTATTCTATGTGATCAGTACGAAGCAAAAGAAATAGGAAAGAATAATTTACAAAATATTTTACAAAATATTTCAAAATATTTGAAATATGGGTAAAGTTGAGTTAAGTTGTAAAAATAGGATCAAATACTGTAATTTGAGAGCTATAGTTTATATATAGAAGTGAAGATACAGCTTAGTAAAATACCAAAATTCAAACTAGTTTGGTTGTTTTAATTTCTTGATAATGGATGGAAGAACTGACCATCGATGCAGTTGGACATAGCAAATTAGTATAATTTTCAAATTGACAATATCATTAATAGAAGCATGGTATGGCTTAGCAAATTATGTAGTTGTAATCGAATTACATTTGTAGCCATATATTTACCAATGTTCGCTCATTTTGCTGAGCCATATATTTGCTTCTATAAATGATATTGTGTATACTTGTACTAGTCTTCAACTTGATATTGTGTCACCTGATTCTTGCTCGATACTCTTTTTAAATGATACTCCCATTTTCAAAATTTATTATCGAGTTTCAGATTATGGGCTCACAGGTTTGGTACAGATGTTTTATTGTGCTTACAGTTGGCTTTCAGTTATACGTTGTGCTTGATTTGAGTTTAGTTTCAGAGATTGACTCAAGTTTCAGAGATTGACTCAACAATCTTTATGGCAATACATGTGTTGACGCCAAGATTAAACCATCTGTTGCTGGTTTACTCCTCGTGCAGCGGATAACCCTAAAAAGAAAAAAAACTATATTGTGAAAAAATGCACCAGAAAACAGCATTTAATGCACTAGTCTTTGGAATTTCTATAATATACGGCTAAAAGACAACATTGGCTACAATGATTTACAACCGGGCGATTGCCTGCAGGGGTGTCATTGGGGATATTTCTCTTTGCCGTACAATATAAATAAAAACTTAAAACCTTGAAGAAAACATAATCTCGCAGTGGCCTATTTTAAAAATGTATTTATGATATATATATATTATAGCATTTACACATCAAGTTCATTGTGTACATGCCATATATATGTAACATCGTGTGTACATTATTTGCCGATTAGCTTAGAAGGATATGAAAGGCCTCTGCTGATTCTGTTCTGTCTTCAAATGTTGCCTGTTGCTGGTGACACAAAGCTCTTCAAAACGGTCGGTTCTAGTGCTGATGCAGGAATCCCTCCAAGACGATCTCGACAATCTCAATGCGTGGTCACTGTGCTCTGGTCTTTTCTTCAACGAGATGAAAACGAAGTCTCAAAGCATTACCGGTAAATACGTACCTAAAATGAACAGGTTTTGTGATTGGCTACATGGAACAAAAGTGGTTAGGGTTAGGACATTGGTTTCTTTGTGGTTGGTTTTATTGTTTTAATCAACCAATCACAAAACTTGATAGTATAGGTAGGTGATGACCCAGCATTACCCGAAGAAAGGAGCCGGTCAGGTATACATATCATCTCAAAGGTAAACCAATCGAACATCTCGAGGCAGAACGAGGTCTAGGTGTGTGGATAACCAACGACTTAACTTGGACAAGACAAGTTGTTGTCCAATTACTAAGGCAAACAAGACGTTAGGTTTTGTACGTCGGTCATTAAGAGAGATCACGCACCGAATCAGTTCAACGACGAGCAACAGAGATAGTAATTAATGAGCCTCCCGTTTCACACTTTCACAACTTACAAACAACGCTTGCAATCACTAAATCTACTTCCGGTAACATACTGGCACGAATACACTGTAACTCGATTTTGATCTTTTTGAAAACTGGGAACGAGGTTGACGAAGGGCCTTTAAAAAAAAATAAAAACCTGAGCGTTTAAAAATAAAAACCTTGGCGTTTAAAAATAAAAACCTTGGCGTTTAAAAATAAAAACCTGAGCGTTTAAAAATAAAAACCTGAGCGTTTAAAAATAAAAACCAAAAATAAAAACCAAAAATAAAATCCTGAGCGTTTAAAAATAAAAACCTGAGCGTTTAAAAATAAAAACCAAAAATAAAAACCTGAGCGTTTAAAAATAAAAACCTGAGCGTTTAAAAATAAAAACCTGAGCGTTTAAAAATAAAAACCTGAGCGTTTAAAAATAAAAACCTGATCATTTAAAAATAAAAACCTGATCGTTTAAAAATAAAAACCTGAGCGTTTAAAAATAAAAACCTTAGCGTTTAAAAATAAAAACCTGAGCGTTTAAAAATAAAAACCTGAGCGTTTAAACATAAAAACCTGAGCGTTTAAAAATAAAAACCTGAGCGTTTAAAAATAAAAACCTGAGCGTTTAAAAATAAAAACCTGAGCGTTTAAAAATAAAAACCTGAGCGTTTAAAAATAAAAACCTGAGCGTTTAAAAATAAAAACCAAAAATAAAAACCTGAGCGTTTAAAAATAAAAACCTGAGCGTTTAAAAATAAAAACCTGAGTGTTTAAAAATAAAACCCAAAAATAAAATCCTGAGCATTTAAAAATAAAAAACTTGGCGTTAAAAACCTGAGCGTTTAAAAATAAAAAGCTAAGCGTTTAAAAATAAAAACCAAAAATAAAAACCTGAGCATTTAAAAATAAAAACCTTGGCGTTAAAAAGCTGATCGTTTAAAAATAAAAACTTGAGCGTTTAAAAATAAAAACCTGAGCGTTTAAAAATAAAAACCTGAGCGTTTAAAAATAAAAACCTTGGCGTTAAAAACCTGAGCGTTTAAAAATAAAAACCAAAAATAAAAACCTGAGCGTTTAAAAATAAAAACCTTGGCGTTAAAAAGCTGATCGTTTAAAAATAAAAACCTGAGCGTTTAAAAATAAAAACCTGAGCGTTTAAAAATAAAAACCTGAGCGTTTAAAAATAAAACCTTAAGCGTTTAAAAATAAAAACCTTGGAGTTAAAAAGCTGATCGTTTAAAAATAAAAACCTGAGCGTTTAAAAATAAAAACAACAACAACAAACAACAGACGTTTTACGGCCCTTTTCCCCGCTTACACAGGGGTTGGCCGGTGGTTCCCCACGACAGTTTCCTCCACTTTCCTCGATCATTAGCATCTTCCCTCTTCAGCCCACTCTCTCTCATATCCCTCTCCACTACCTGGCTCCATGTCATCCTTGGCCTTCCTCTTCCTCTTGCAACCTCAAGCAACATACACCTCTTCACCCAGTCACCATCATCTTTCCGCAGCACATGTCCCAGCCACCTTAATCGGCTCCTCTTTACCACGTCAGACACCGATTCAATGCCCATTCTTTTCCTCAGCTCCTTGCTAGACACTCTATCCCTCAGTGATACGCCACACATCCACCGCACCATCCGCATCTCTGTCCTCTCCAGTCTATTATTCAGCTCCACAGTCATGGCCACGTCTCACTTCCATACACCATAGCACTCCTCACACAGGCAACATACAGCTTTAGCAACACTTCCTTCCTTGTCAGGATCCCAGAGAGCTCTTTAAACTTTTCCCATGCACAACGTACCCTTGCCACAGATGCTGAATTTGCTCCTCCACCCCCATTCAGCATATCCCCCAGGTATCAAAACTTTTTAACATTCTCTAAATGGACCCCATTGCCCAGATCCATGCTCTCATCTACGTCACTATCCTCTCCATCCTCTGCTCTTTCACACACATTACAAACAAACGTATCCACAACTCTAGCCAGTGAGCCCTTCACGCCTGAGCACCGCTTGTGTACCCATCCACTACAGCCTGTGCATCGAATACAATTATTTCCAACACCCTTCCCACATATACTACATGGCCACTTCCCTAACTTTTCAACATGACCACTATTCTTCCTTGACACCATCACCTTAGTCTTACCAGTGTTCATCTTCAAACCCTTTGCCTCCATGCATTCTTTCCATCGCATCACTTTCTCCTTAAGCTCCTCAATGCTCTCAGCCATCAAAACCAGATCATCGGCATACAACAACTCCCATGGCATACCCTCTCTAACTTCTTGCGTCAGTGCCTCCATCACGCATACAAACAGCAATGGACTCAGGACCGACCCCTGATGGACCCCAACCTTCACCTCAAACTCTTTAATAAAAAGCTGAGCGTTTAAAAATAAAAACCTGAGCGTTTAAACATAAAAACCTGAGCGTTTAAAAATAAAAACCTGAGCGTTTAAAAATAAAAACCTGAGCGTTTAAAAATAAAAACCTGAGCGTTTAAAAATAAAAACCTGAGCGTTTAATAATAAAAACCTTGGCATTAAAAACCTGAGCGTTTAAAAATAAAAACCTGAGCGTTTAAAAATAAAAAGCTGGGCGTTTAAAAATAAAAACCAAAAATAAAAACCTGAGCGTTTAAAAATAAAAACCTGAGCGTTTAAAAATAAAAACCTGAGCATTTAAAAATAAAAACCTGAGTGTTTAAAAATAAAACCCAAAAATAAAATCCTGAGCGTTTAAAAATAAAAAACTTGGCGTTAAAAACCTGAGCGTTTAAAAATAAAAAGCTAAGCGTTTAAAAATAAAAACCAAAAATAAAAACCTGAACGTTTAAAAATAAAAACCTTGGCGTTAAAAAGCTGATCGTTTAAAAATAAAAACTTGAGCGTTTAAAAATAAAAACCTGAGCGTTTAAAAATAAAAACCAAAAATAAAAACCTGAGCGTTTAAAAATAAAAACCTTGGCGTTAAAAACCTGAGCGTTTAAAAATAAAAACCAAAAATAAAAACCTGAGCGTTTAAAAATAAATACCTTGGCGTTAAAAAGCTGATCGTTTAAAAATAAAAACCTGAGCGTTTAAAAATAAAAACCTGAGCGTTTAAAAATAAAAACCTGAGCGTTTAAAAATAAAAACCTGAGCGTTTAAAAATAAAAACCTGAGCGTTTAAAAATAAAAACCTGAGCGTTTAAAAATAAAAACCTGAGCGTTAAAAAGCTGATCGTTTAAAAATAAAAACCTGAGCGTTTAAAAATAAAAACCTGAGCGTTTAAAAATAAAAACCTGAGCGTTTAAAAATAAAAACCTGAGCGTTTAAAAATAAAAACCTGAGCGTTTAAAAATAAAAACCTGAGCGTTTAAAAATAAAAACCTGAGCGTTTAAAAATAAAAACCTGAGCGTTTAAAAATAAAAACCTGAGTGTTTAAAAATAAAACCCAAGAATAAAATCCTGAGCGTTTAAAAATAAAAAACTTGGCGTTAAAAACCTGAGCGTTTAAAAATAAAAAGCTAAGCGTTTAAAAATAAAAACCAAAAATAAAAACCTGAGCGTTTAAAAATAAAAACCTTGGCGTTAAAAAGCTGATCGTTTAAAAATAAAAACTTGAGCGTTTAAAAATAAAAACCTGAGCGTTTAAAAATAAAAACCAAAAATAAAAACCTGAGCGTTTAAAAATAAAAACCTTGGCGTTAAAAACCTGAGCGTTTAAAAATAAAAACCAAAAATAAAAACCTGAGCGTTTAAAAATAAATACCTTGGCGTTAAAAAGCTGATCGTTTAAAAATAAAAACCTGAGCGTTTAAAAATAAAAACCTGAGCGTTTAAAAATAAAAACCTGAGCGTTTAAAAATAAAAACCTGAGCGTTTAAAAATAAAAACCTGAGCGTTTAAAAATAAAAACCTGAGCGTTTAAAAATAAAAACCTGAGCGTTTAAAAATAAAAACCTGAGCGTTTAAAAATAAAAACCTGAGTGTTTAAAAATAAAACCCAAGAATAAAATCCTGAGCGTTTAAAAATAAAAAACTTGGCGTTAAAAACCTGAGCGTTTAAAAATAAAAAGCTAAGCGTTTAAAAATAAAAACCAAAAATAAAAACCTGAGCGTTTAAAAATAACCTTGGCGTTAAAAAGCTGATCGTTTAAAAATAAAAACTTGAGCGTTTAAAAATAAAATCCTGAGCGTTTAAAAATAAAAACGAAAAATAAAAACCTGAGCGTTTAAAAATAAAAACCTTAAAAACCTGAGCGTTTAAAAATAAAAACCAAAAATAAAAACCTGAGCGTTTAAAAATAAATAACTTGGCTTTAAAAAGCTGATCGTTTAAAAATAAAAAGTTGAGCGTTTAAAAATAAAAACCTGAGCGTTTAAAAATAAAAACCTGAGCGTTTAAAAATAAAAACCTGAGCGTTTAAAAATAGAAACCTGAGCGTTTAAAAATAAAAACCTTGGCGTTAAAAAGCTGATCGTTTAAAAATAAAAACCTGAGCGTTTAAAAATAAAAAGCTGAGCGTTTAAAAATAAAAAGCTGAGCGTTTAAAAAGAAAAAGCTGAGCGTTTAAAAATAAAAACCTTGGCGTTTAAAAAGAAAAACCTGAGCGTTTAAAAATAAAAACCTGAGCGTTTAAAAATAAAAACCTGATCGTTTAAAAATAAAAATCTGAGCGTTTAAAAATAAAAACCTGAGCGTTTAAAAATAAAAACCTGAGCGGGTGTGACTTTTCAGCGGAACTGCGGACCGCGGAACTTGCGGAACCTATAAGAAATGTATTTCTTATACTTCATACACATTTTTATCTTGAACAATTTAACTAGTTAAGCTGTCACAGTATCACTTTCGGTCAGATTCAATTTTCTGTCATTTCCATTTTGAATTCGGAATTGAATTTGGAATTCAGTTTACTTCCGTCGCGTAGTACAATTGTACTTGGTACTGCTTTCAATTTAGGTATGAAGTTAACACTCGTTAACTTCTTTTGAAAATTCTCGTTTCTTCGCTTTCTTTTTTAGATATATCCGTTTGTTTGATATGCAAATGTCCGGAATTTACGTCACACATGCATAATGATTATCAGAGAATGTTATATATCTTTGCGTTCATCAAATAAAAACACTAAAGTATGAATAACACGTGTGTATGTTTCTCCCACAATACCAAACCTCTCGATTTTAAAGGATTTCGTTCGAGAATGAAGAGATACACACATTTCTCCAATAAGTCATTATGAATGTGTGACGTAAATTCCGCACATTTGCATATCAAACAAACTAATATATCTCCAAAAGAAAGCGAAGAAACGAAAATCTTCAAAAGAAGTTACTTTATCATTTTTAAAAGTTCTTCCAAATAAGACAATAAAAAAATTTGAGGTTAGGCGCACTTTAACTTACCTTGTGCTTTTGCTTGGCAAGAATTCGGCCATTTTGAAAGCACAATTGTATTGCGCGGCGGACGTAAACTGGATCCGACCGGAAATGACAGAAAACTGAATCCGACTATTCCGACCCATATGAACTGCGTCTAACAGTCAATTTTTAACCCCACATGCTTAGTCAAGTGGGGTTCGAGTTGGGTCGTGTCGTAAAGCTCGCTAGGCGGGGTGTGTAATTAGTTGATATCAGGTTTTTATGTTTGGTTTTTATTTTTAAACGCTCAGGTTTTTATTTTTAAACGCTCAGGTTTTTATTTTTAAACGGTCAGGTTTTTAATGCCAAGGTTTTTATTATTAAACGCTCAGGTTTTTATTTTTAAACGCTCAGGTTTTTATTTTTAAACGCTCAGGTTTTTATTTTTAAACGCTCAGGTTTTTATTTTTAAACGCTCAGGTTTTTATGTTTAAACGCTCAGGTTTTTATTTTTAAACGCTCAGGTTTTTATTTTTGAACGCTCAGGTTTTTATTTTTAAACGCTCAGGTTTTTATTTTTAACCGCTCAGGTTTTTATTTTTAAACGCCAAGGTTTTTATTTTTAAACGCTCAGGTTTTTATTTTTAAACGCTCAGGTTTTTATTTTTAAACGCTCAGGTTTTTATTTTCAAACGCTCAGGTTTTTATTTTTAACGCCAAGGTTTCTATTTTTAAACGATCAGGTTTTTATGTTTGGTTTTTATTTTTAAACGCTCAGGTTTTTATTTTTAAACGCTCAGGTTTTTATGTTTAAACGCTCCGGTTTTTATTTTTAAACGCTCAGGTTTTTATTTTTAAACGCCAAGGTTTTTATTTTTAAACGCCCAGGTTTTTATTTTTAAACGCCCAGGTTTTTATTTTTAAACGCTCAGGTTTTTATTTTTAAACGCTCAGGTTTTTATTTTTAAAAGGCCCTTCGTCAACCTCGTTCCCAGGTCATACACAGTTTTCAAAAATATCAAAATAGAGGTACAGTGTATTCGTGCCAGTATGTTACCGGAAGTAGATTTAGTGATTGCAAGCGTTGTTTGTAAGTTGTCAAAGTTGAACTGATTCGGTGCGTGATCTCTCTTAATGACCGACGTACAAAACCTAACGTCTTGTTTGCCTTAGTAATTGGACAACAACTTGTCTTGTCCAAGTTAAGTCGTTGGTTATCCACACACCAGACCTCGTTCTGCCTCGAGATGTTCGATTGGTTTACCTTTGAGATGATATGTATACCTGACCGGCTCCTTTCTTCGGGTAATGCTGGGTCATCACCTACCTACTGCATACTATCAAGTTTTGTGGTTGGTTGATTAAAACAATAAAACCAACCACAAAGAAACCAATGTCCTAACCCTAACCACTTTTGTTCCATGTAGCCAATCACAAAACCTGTTCATTTTAGGTACGTATTTACCGGTAATGCTTTGAGACTTCGTTTTCATCTCGTTGCAGAAAAGACCAGAGCACAGTAACCACGCATTGAGATTGTTGAGATCGTCTTGGAGGGACTAGAACCGACCGTTTTGTGTGAGCTTTGACTGAGTTACGATCAAAATACTGGATGGTCAAGGGACGACAAACCGTGTGCTAAGTGATATCGACCTGTACAACATGCAAACGGATTGAAGGAAGGTGTTACAACGCCCCTCCGCCTCCACCGCCGCCTGAATTCAGAGTATCGGATGAATTTGCCTATACTCGCTTTGGAGTAGACTTTGCCGGTCCGGTGTTCGTCAAGAATGTTTACTCGAATGCGAAGAGGACATACAAGGCCTACATTGCCCTCTTTACGTGTGCTTCGACGCGTGGAATTCATTTGGAATTGACTCCAGATCTTTCCGCACAAGCGTTCATAAGATGTTTACAAAGATTTATTGGCAGGAGAGGAATGCCAAGTTTAGTCGTGTCTGACAACGGGAAAACTTTCAAGAATTCGACCGTCGCGAAATTCATCCAGCAAAACAACATCACATGGATATTTAACGTTCCTCGAGCCACATGGTGGGGAGGGTTTTTTGATCGTATGGTACGTTGTGTAAAGCGATGCCTGAAGAAGACCCTGGGGAATGCGCGTGTCACATTTGAAGAATTTGAGACGGTGTTAATCCAAGTAGAAGGCATCCTTAACTCACGTCCGCTCACGTACGTGTATGAAGAAATGGGTGAGCCACTCACTCCATCAAGTTTGTGCCTTGGTCGAAGGTTACTCAGTCAACCAGAAGTGTCAAGTCGATCTTCGTGTCAGTATGCCAATCAAGACGTATCGAGAAGGGACAAGTTTTTGAACCGTGTTTTACAGCATTTCTGGAATCGTTGGCGAAGAGAATATCTTACTGAACTGCGAGAACATCATGCTACGAAGAAGACGTCGAGAAACAGGGGAATAAACCAGGGAGACATTGTGTGTGTGCACTGTGCATGAGGATAAAATTCCGAGACAACAATGGAAAGTCGGTCGAGTTGAAAGTTTAATTTATGGTCGAGATGGTAAGGTTCGAGCAGCTGTTGTCCGATTGTCCTCTGGAGGAAAGATGAAAGAATTGAAAAGGCCCATTCAACGATTGTTTCCAATTGAAACTCAAAGTAAGAGCGAAGAAAAGAACAAAGCGTGTCCAGAGATTGTACCAGATGATGAACCAGAACATATTGCATGAACTGCTGCTGTGTCAACTGTTGACTGTTAAGTTGACATTTTAGTTTAGTACGTACTGTATAGCCATTGATTGACCTTCGTCAATCAAGGGGGAGTATGTTGTAAATTATTAATAATGACGTAATATTTAGGGTTTGTGATCTTAGTCACGTGATCTTTAGTCACGTGATAACATAGCGTTTCTAGTACGTCTATCTCAAAGAAATATATCAAAATAAGGATAGACGTACTAGAACAGATCACTTCTTTTTATTGATTTTTAGTACGCCTTCGAGTGTACTCTTCGAAGCATAAAGCTATTTTATCACGTGACTAAAGATCACGTGACTAAGATCACAAACCCTAAATATTACGTCATTATTAATAATTTACAACATACTCCCCCTTGATTGACGAAGGTCAATCAATGGCTATACAGTACGTACTAAACTAAATGTCAACTTAACAGTCAACAGTTGACACAGCAGCAGTTCATGCAATATGTTCTGGTTCATCATCTGGTACAAACTTAATCTCTGGACACGCTTTGTTCTTTTCTTCGCTCTTACTTTGAGTTTCAATTGGAAACAATCGTTGAATGGGCCTTTTCAATTCTTTCATCTTTCCTCCAGAGGACAATCGGACAACAGCTGCTCGAACCTTACCATCTCGATCATAAATTAAACTTTCAACTCGACCGACTTTCCATTGTTGTCTCGGAATTTTATCCTCATGCACACACACAATGTCTCCCTGGTTTATTCCCCTGTTTCTCGACGTCTTCTTCGTAGCATGATGTTCTTGCAGTTCAGTAAGATATTCTCTTCGCCAACGATTCCAGAAATGCTGTAAAACACGGTTCAAAAACTTGTCCCTTCTCGATACGTCTTGATTGGCATACTGACACGAAGATCGACTTGACACTTCTGGTTGACTGAGTAACCTTCGTCCAAGGCACAAACTTGATGGAGTGAGTGGCTCACCCATTTCTTCATACACGGACGTGAGCGGACGTGAGTTGAGGATGCCTTCTACTTGGATTAACACCGTCTCAAATTCTTCAAATGTGACACGCGCATTCCCCAGGGTCTTCTTCAGGCATCGCTTTACACAACGTACCATACGCTCAAAAAACCCTCCCCACCATGGGGCTCGAGGAACGTTAAATTTCCATGTGATGTTGTTTTGCTGGATGAATTTCGCGACTGTCGAATTCTTGAAAGTTTTCCCGTTGTCAGACACGACTAAACTTGGCATTCTTCTCCTTCCAATAAATATTTGTAAACATCTTATGAACGCTTGTGCGGAAAGATCTGGAGTCAATTCCAAATGAATTCCACGCGTCGAAGCACACGTAAAGAGGGCGATGTAGGCCTTGTATGTCCTCTTCGCATTCGAGTAAACATTCTTGACGAACACCGGACCGGCAAAGTCTACTCCCAAGCGAGTATAGGCAAATTCATCCGATACTCTGAATTCAGGCAGCGGTGGAGGCGGAGGGGCGTTGTAACACCTTCCTTCAATCCGTTTGCATGTTGTACAGGTCGATATCACTTTGCACACGCACGGTTTGTCGTCCCTTGACTATCCAGTATTTTGATCGTAACTCAGTCAAAGTTTCGTTCACTCCGTTGTGCATAACGTTGTTGTGACTTCTTCTGATGATCAATTCTGTGATGTGATGATTTCTAGGTAAAATAGCTGGATAACGAGTGTAGTAAGGCAATGGAGCTCGTTGAAGTCTTCCTCGTGATCTTAGGATTCCTTGTTCATCTTCAAACAATCCTAGCGCCCTTTCGGTTTGTATAAAGCTCGACTCTGCTCGGACTTGCTTCTGGACTTGTTGTGTCCATAGAACTTCTGCTTGAAGGATTTCTTCCTTGTCTAGTTCCAATGAATCAGATCGGCGATCATTCGGTCTTCTGCGAATGTTGTTCAGGAATCGCAGGATGTAGCTTGTTACTCTTAGAAGCTTGTCAAAGTCGCTGTACCTTCGACAGTCGATTAGTTCTTCAAGTCCATCTTTCCCTTCTCCCGCCAACACTGTAGACACGCGTTCTGCTTTCCGCTTCAATTTGCACGATGGATCCACTTCTAAACTTCGATTTCTGAACTTAGAGTCGTTAGGCCAACTCTCGATATCCTTTGCAAGGAACTCTGGACCGGACCACCATAGTTGATTCGCCTCTAACTCGGAAGCCTTGCATCCACGCGAGAGGACGTCGGCTGCGTTTTGGTCTGTGGGTACATGCCTCCACGATTTTGGCTCCACTAACTCCCTAATTTCAACGACTCGATTCTGAACGAAGGCTTTATATTCTTTCTCAGTTCCTGTGATCCACATGCACAGTGCAATCTCCGAATCTAACCAGCAAACGATGTTGTCAATCTTGAAAACTCCACTTATTGCCTTTGTCACATGCGATATTAATCTTGCAAGAACAAGTGCAGACAATAATTCTAATCTTGGAATAGTCTCTCCTGATATGGGTGACACTTTGGACTTGGATGCCACAATCTTGCATATCACTGAGTTTCTTGTCACGATCCTGATGTAAACAACACCTCCATATGCTTTCTCTGACGCATTTCCAAAGCCATGTAATTTCATCAGTTTCAACTTGAGGACAGCAACATCTGTCTACTTGAATTCTTGAGGTTTCTTCCATATCGATTAATACTGATTTCCACAGTTGTGCAGTTGCATCATCCAGTGGGGTATCCCAGTTGGTGTTCTTTTTCTTGCAAATTGATTGGAATAATATCTTCAGCGTGGTAGTCATTGGGGACAACAGACCAAGGGGGTCATACACCTTTGCGATCGAACTAAGTACGACTCGTTTGGTCACCGCGTCTTCTGCCAAGTACTGCGTGATGTCACCAAGGTTGATTATCAACTTATCAGCTTCGTTGTCCCACGTTATTCCAAGAACTTTCGAGTGAACTTCTACGGTCGCTTGAGGTAAGGCCGTTTTCGAAAAAGTTTGGTCATCTTGCCATTTTTCACAGGATTCTTCACCTTCTTCGCCGGAACTGATCATCTTCCTTAGGATTTCGCTGTTAGTGACCCACTTTCGCATGTTGAAGCCTCCATCTCTGAATCTCTTCTTCAGCTTTTCGTAGAGCGAGAATCCGTCTGGGACACTGATGATGCTAAGTCATCGACGTATAACGATCGAAGTACTTCTTCCACGAATTCTGGATCGATAATCTTGAACGAATTCACATGGTGGTGTGTTGTTCCGTTTAACAAGAATGGACTGGAACTCACCCCAAAGACAACTCTTGTGAACCTTCTGACTACGATTTGCGGTTGATTTTTTGTTATTTCGTCTACCCAGAGGAAGCGAAGATAATCGCGATCTTCTGGTACCACAGACACGATCAAGAATGCCTTCTCGATATCGGCAGTAATTCCAATATTCCTTAGACGGAATCTCAGGAGGATGTCGAGGATCAGTGGCGTTAGAGATGGACCAGAATATGAACAATCGTTCAGACTTGGACCATTCTGTTTGGACGAGGCATCGTACACTACGCGGAGTTTGGTTGTCTTCTTGTCAAGGCGAAGAACTTCACGATGTGGCAGACAATGTATCATTCCTGGAGCTCGAACTTCTTCAGCAGAGACAGGTTCGATGATATTTCTTTGCAGTTGTGCTTGGATGACTTGGTCATATTGCTTAAGGACCTCTGGTTTTGACTTAAGGCGTCGCAGCAGTGATTCTAATCGTGATTTACTTGGTTGGTAGTTGTCTGGCAGCATCGGATGGTTTTCCTTGAAAGGTAATTTTACCTCATATCTTTCCCCGTCAAATACTATCTGATCTAGGAACTTCTCGTGCACGGCAGGTTCGTTGCTCTTGATCCCCAAGGATTCCAGATCCCAAAAGGCTTTGATATCATGATCTAATGAATCTTCCTGAATAGCTGATGTTGTCACCTCGAGAACATGGGTCTCACTGAGATTTATAGTTGATTCATTGTCATTCCTCGATCCTTCTACAGGACCAGATAAAACATACCCCAACTTGGTTGACAGAGCAACTGGACCGGAGCCATAGGTACATTTACCACGAATGATTTCACCAGTTACCAAGGACCAATAGTAATCTGCACCAATCAGTAGATCAATGGGAAACTCTCTTGTTTCCTGCATTGCATCTGCAAGCTGTATTGACTGTAAATGGTGATAACTTGCTTGACTAAAATCAACTGACTGGTTGCTGATGGATGAGCAGATTACTGGCACCACATAGGCAGTAATGTAGATCTTTCCACAATCGAGTGTTTGGACTGCAAGTTGAACAATGTCACACTTTCGGAGCTTGGCATGTGTTTCTCCAAAGGTTTTGATCAGCAATGTATCAGCTCCAATGACAGGTAGATTCAGGGTTTTCTTGAGACTTTCGGTTACATAACTTCGTTGACTACAGCTGTCGAAAATCAGTCTAATGTTAGCAGAGTTTCCTTCAACTTCTACCTGAGACACATTTGCTCTTGCAGTTTGCAGCAGTACATTGTTCTTAGAGCTAACAAACATACTGGTTGATGAGGTTCCACTGGCTTGAGAATTATTCACATTACTGGTAGGTACAAATGGATTTGCTGATGCGTGTTGATTAAGTGTAAAACTAGAAGTATTCTGTGGATAGAACATACTTGGGTGGGGAGTGGAGTTCATTGGATAATTGGCTGGATGGTGTACAAACATATTCATTGTGGGGGGTTGAGGGACATGAGGAATTGGGTTTTTAGGTGGGAAGATCTGATGATGTGGGTTTGTCTGGCTAGCTTGTGGGGGTTGGTGACCTGGCTTCGATTGAGGATCACAGATAGAAGTGTGATATCTCTGACCACAACTATAACAGGGCTTTCCAAACTGGCAATCTCTCGCTAGGTGACCAGTTCGTAAACATCTAAAACATTTACCTTTTCGGCGAAGAATTTGCTTTCGGGCTGAGATGTTGGTCACTACTGTGCAGTTAGATGAAGGATGTTTGCCATTGCAGTATGTACACCATGGACCTTCTCTTGATGGTAGGGTACCTTTGTTGTCTGTCAGCAAGGCAGATGCAGATGGATGATTGTGGTACGTCGATCTGTTCTTATAATTGGACTGGTTCTCTTTCCGAGGACTTGTACCACCAACAAATGAACATTTCTCTCTCAATTGTAATTCTTTGTTAAACACTTTAAGCAGTGGTTCTAATTTCCATTCGTCTGAAGGCAATTCTCTTGTAATTAGTATTCTAAGCTCTTCTGGAATCTTTGCCATTACCACAGGTGCAAGGAATGATCCATATATATCAGATGATACTCCGATAGTTTGAAGACTTCTGATGTGGGACTACAACTTATCATAGATACATCTTAATTTCTTCACTTCACTCATCGATGTTGCTTCAGGCATTTTCAACAAGAAATCCATCTGTGAAGAAATAACAACTTGTTTGTTTCCATATCTCTCCTGGAGTAATTTGATAGCTTCACAGTTTACCTTCGAGAGTTCTTTTATTCGTCTGAAGTTTTCCAGCAATTGCTTCGGTTTGTTCTCCGTCGATTAATTCACGAGATTTCTCCATTATTTTCTGTACAAACAACCGATGACCTTGACGAGCTTTGACTTTCTTCTTGATATCCGCCATTATAAATATTCGATTGTCAGACCACCAAAAATCAACCTGACTAAACGTCTAAACGAGCAGTTTACTTACGAATTTTATCTCCAAATTCGTCCCGGGAGTCGGCACCAATGTGTAATTAGTTTATATATTTCCTTATTTTGATATATTTCTTTGAGAAAGACGTACTAGAACAGATCACTTCTTTTTATTGATTTTTAGTACGCCTTTGAGTGTACCACTATTTTATCACGTGACTAAAGATCACGTGACTAAGATCACAAACTCTAAATATTACGTCATTATTAATAATTTACAACACGGGGGTTACAATCGGCTACAATCCAATTATTTACAGTTTCTAAACTAGGAGGCTGATACGAGAGCAATGTATTTGCTCATCAATGTGCTCTTCATATGGAACCTCCCACATATGGAACCTCCCATATATGGAATACGTACAGTTAGTCACTATCATCGGACCGAAAGTGACACTGTGACGGCTCAACTAATTAAATTATTCAAGAAAAAATGTTTATGAACTATAAGAAATACATTTCTTATAGGTTCCCCAGGTTCCGCGGTCCGCAGTTCCGCTGAATAGTCACACCCAAGCTGAGCGTTTAAAAATAAAAAGCTGATCGTTTAAAAATAAAAAGCTGAGCGTTTAAAAATAAAAACCTGAGCGTTTAAAAATAAAAACCTGAGCGTTTAAAAATAAAAACCTGAGCGTTTAAAAATAAAAAGCTGAGCGTTTAAAAATAAAAAGCTGAGCGTTTAAAAATAAAAAGCTGAGCGTTTAAAAATAAAAAGCTGAGCGTTTAAAAATAAAAAGCTGAGCGTTTAAAAATAAAAAGCTGAACGTTTAAAAATAAAAACCTGAGGTCTGGATGTTTGGAAATAAAAACTTGAGCGTTTGAAAATAAAAACCTGAGCGTTTAAAAATAAAAACCTGAGCGTTTAAAAATAAAAAGCTGAGCGTTTAAAAATAAAAAGCTGAACGTTTAAAAATAAAAACTTGAGGTCTGGATGTTTGAAAATAAAAACGTGAGCGTTTGAAAATAAAAACGTGAGCGTTTGAAAAAACCTGGGCGTTTTAAAAGAAAGACCTGAGCGTTCAAGGAAGAAGGGCCGCTCGAAACGTTAGACAACTTACACACTATTTCATAGACTTGTTCCAAATATGCCTCTTGATTGTTTCGGGTGGGTTTGTTTCGAGAATACTACTACCCGTCGTCTCGAAACAAACTCATCTTTGAAACCAAACCACTCTCGAAACAATCCCGTCTTCTCGAAACAATCCCGTCTTCTCGAAACAAACCTGTCTTTAAACAAACCCGAAACAATCAAGAGGGGTTTTGTCAGAAACTGTGTAATTTGTTCTATTTTTTTAAGTTATAATTATAATTAAGCCAATTAGGACTGATCGGAATCATAGGCGTAATATGATTAGTTTGATTAAACCTATTTTCTACTCTTGTGATTACGTGAACGCGTGGGACGCTCTGAACGGGATCTACCCATTCCCGACATTACTGGCACCTCCGACAGGATTGTGAAAGATGAAGAAACAACTATAGCGATATGGACGCAAAGTTAAAGGCTTTAAATTTTCGTGTAAAGCGCAGCGACGAGATTCTCAGCAAAGGAGAACGAACGTCCGTGGACAGACAACGAGAGTCTATTGGAACAATCGTAAGTACGATTATTATCTTAAAGGGTTCAATTGAAGAGGCAAAATTCGCACAAGGCGAGACTGACGAATCGATTGAACAATGGTCAAATGAAATTGACACGCAAATTACTGTAGCTGACGAGATTAGCGATAAACTCTCTAAATTCATTAAAGAGATCGACCAGAAAGTCAAAGAATTTGAGCTTGCGCAAAGCCACGAACAGAACATGCATTTCGAAATTAAAAGCAGCTTTCAGAGCAGAAATTGGCGGACGCCTTGGAAGAGAAACAAATGGCTGAACAAGCTGTGAGATCACCCAAACTGAACATAACGAAATTTAATGGCGAACCGCACGACTGGGTGCGATTTTCTGGTCAATTTAACGCCATGGTACTTGCAAAATGTATCAGCTATCGCGAAGTTTTCCCATCTAAAGGAACTTGACAAGTTGAGCCACGCATTAGAAGCGCAATTGATTGTCTTCCGTTCACAGACGAAGGCTATAAACGCGCTATGAAGTACTTGGAGGACAAATACGGTCACCCTAATCGAATTACAGCCCATAGCCGAACGAGATGTCGCAAAGATACACCGATTTTACGAACAGCTCTTGTTTAACGTTGAAAGTCTAGAGACACTGGGCAAGCTAGACACAATACAAGGCGCCTCGTTTTATGTCGTGAAAAAGCTGGAGATCGTTAAATCGCACGTCCAAAAAGATTGGAGAAATTGGACCGTGAAATAATTGTTAGAGGCCCTGCGAAAGTGGACGGAGACCAACACCAATGTCCAGACTCAAAAGCGCAACAAAGATAAGGGTTCGTTTAATTCGACCGCAGGTGGGCGTGCGTTTGGCGCTCAAGATCAAGAGATTAAATGTGTTTATTGTGAAAGTGCCGACCACAAAGTTAATTCGTGTGACAAAGTGTTGACGCCGAGTGAGAGAAAAACAATAATAGTGAAAAAACGGCTTTGCTTCAATTGCACATGAAGTGGTCAGCATGCCGCGAATTCATGCAAGAGTAAGATGTCGTGCAAGATTTGTAATAAGAGACATCATACGTCTATATGTCAAGCCTCCGAAGATGTAGAGGAGAATGCGTGTACAACCAGCGTCGGGAAAACATCTGTTGTACATCCGGTTGTCGTGGTAAAGATAAACGGGCAGTCTTTCTGAGCGCTACTCGACAGTGGAGCAAGCCATTCTTACGCCTCAACGACCTTAATACACCAAGTGAAAAACAGTACGAGACGTGAAAAACAGTACAAGACGAATTGCTACGTTACTGGGTGTAACTACGACCAAGTTAGCAGAATATGACGTCAATCTCGGGGCGATGAAAAGTGATTTTGTTGTCGACGCCAGAGTAACCGAAATCAACAAATGTCAACAACTTACTTTGGACAACCAGCACTATAACGAACTTATAGAACAACATCAACACTTGCGAGGTGTAGTCATGGACGACAAGGCCACTGCTGCGAAACTTCCTGTTCACCTTATTTTGGGCGCGAACGAATACGCCAAGATTAGAACTCGCGCTCAATTGCGCATCGGTAGACAAGGAGAAAGTTGCTCTTGAAATTCCTGGTAGACCGCTCCTTGATCGCCGGCGGGCGAATCTGCCAAACCAAGAACATCGAGGGCACATAAGCGATGGTAATCAGCGGATGAGTTGACGGCGATGAAACCGCCCGTCAGATCCACTTCGTCTCCAGGCGCCATCATAGCCCACCCAAAACGAGTGAGTTCTGCTACAGGTACACGCGACGAACGAGAACTGGCTGGTACGAGACTGGCTTGCCATGGAGAGGCAACCACCCACCGCCTCCCAACAACAAAACCAGCAGTCTTCGACGTTTGACTTCGCAAGTGGCCAAATTACGTCAGGTCGGAAAGTTAGAAGAGTACGACGCAATCATTAGAGAACAGCTCACGGAAGGTATCGTCGAACCAGCTCCTCAACAAGCTGTCGGCAGATAATTCTACATGCCTCACCGAACCGTGATCAAAGAAAATGCTGAAAGCACCAAGTTGCGTGTGGTGTACGACTACTCTGCCCGAGCAGCGAGCGGAGAGCCGTCCCTCAATGACTGCCTGAATCTAGGACCTGTTCTTCAGGACAAGTTGTGGGATGTCTTGGTCCGTGAACGATTTCACCCAATAGCTCTGGCAGGTGATCTACGGAAAGCCTTTCTCCAAGTGCGAGTTAAGGAGGAAGATCGTGACGCCCTCCGTTTTCACTGGCTGCGCAATCTGAATTCGCCAGAAGTCCAAACTCTAAGATTCACCAGGGCATTGTTTGGACTAGCACCATCTCCTTTTCTGCTGGAGGCCGTCGTTCAGCATCACTTGGAACGTTGGTCCGTCCGACTTCCAGCTACCGTGGCAGAGATCCGGCGCAGTCTTTACGTCGACAACCTGATTTCTGGTGGGAACACAGTGCTAGAGACCAAGAAACTGAAATGTGACGCACAAGTCATCTTTGGCGATGGAGGGTTTACACTTCACAAATGGCATTCCAATATACCAGAGCTGGAAACGGATACACAAGAGCAACCCGTGGACAACAGTGAGGAACCTACCTTCGCCAAGCAACAGCTAGAAACAACCATTGGTGAGGGATGCAAACTCCTTGGTCTACCGTGGGATAAAGTTGCGGACACGTTGGGTGTAGCCATTCCCGTGGAAGAAGCGGTGCTGACCAAAAGAGGGATCTTGAGTAAACTTGCCAGCGTCTGCAATCCAATGGGACTAGTCTAACCAGTCACACTCCAGGGAAAGTTTTATTACCGTGAGGCTTGCGAGCTTAAGCAAGCATGGGACGCTGCCCTTCCAAAAGGTCTTGCTTCAAGATGTCTGCCATTATCACCGTCAAAAGGAGCATAGCCACCTTTCACGAGTCCATCGACGCCATTGAACTACATTCATTTGGAGATGCAAGTGGACGAAGAGTCGCTGCTTTAGTATACGCCGTCGTACGTCAAGCATCTGGGACAACACAAGGACTGGTGACAGCGAAAGCACGTCTGGCAAAACAGAGACTGACAATTCCGAGGCTCGAGTTGGTTGCAGGACATATGGCCGCCAATCTAGTACAAAACTTAACGTACGTCATGCCTTAACCGGTTTTTCAGTCACCTTTGTGCACTGTTGACTTGACAGCACCGTCGCTTTGTATTGGATTTGCGGTGATGGGGAACACCGTCAATTCGTCGCGAATCGTGTACGAAAGATTACACGTACCATCCAATCAAAACCCAGCAGATCTTGGAAGTCGTGGATGGTCAGTCAACTCTTCATTGTGGTGGAACGGACCCGAGTGGTTACAGAATCGCCATGTATGGCCGCCCGCTGTTATCACCGATGCCACCCCTGAATCCAGAGCAGAGGCTAAAGTGATCCGAGAAGTTTTGGCAGCAACGACTGTTGAAATAGAGGCTGATGACTTCGACAATTTTCCACAGCGACACGATCTCCAGAAAACCCTTCGAGTATGCGCATGGGTCATAAGATTCATTCGAAACTGTCGCCGAAGACAACCAAGAGATGCAAGTCCACTGCTCACAGCCGAGATTGAGTATCAAAGGTTATGGTGGATTCGACGTGTTCAGTCTCCAGCCACATCTCATCCAAGTTCCTCAGTGACAAGCTTCAGTTGAACCTCCAACCTAACGCGGAGGGGATTCTGGAGTGCCGTGGACGCATCCAGGGTCATTATCCTATCTTCCTACCAGATGATAGCACATTCACCGAGAAATACGTGGAAGAAGCACACCATGGCCTACATCCGTGAGGGACATTGGGTCCCACGCCTACGCCGACTTGTGAAGAAAGTGATAAAATCTTGCTGGGGCTCCATCCCCTGGTTTGTTGCCCAAGGAGAGAACGGATGGTTCGACAGCATTCGAAGTCGTGGGTGTTGATTTCGCCGGACCGATTAGATACCGGAAATCATCGAAAGTGGAGGGTAAGGCTTATTTAGTCTTTTACATGTGCGCATGTAGCCTCTCGAGAGCTCTACACCTCGAAGTTCTACCGAATCCAGATACTTCCACCTTCCTGGGAAGTCTGAAGCGCCTGGTGGCTCGTAGAGGTCGTCCAACAAGGATATGGCTGAAGAAGATCAGAAAGGATGAGAAACTTCAAAACTACCTTGCCAACGAATCAATCAACTGGCGATTCAACTTGAGCCGTGCGGCGTGGTGTGGAGGCCAATTTGAGCAGCTGGTTGGTCTTTTTAAGCGTGCCTTCTACAAGACCATTGGAGGGGCGACTTTATCGTGGTCGGAATTAACTGAAGTAGTTCTCGAAGTGGAGACTCAACTCAACCGACGGCCATTATCGTACGTGGAAGACGACATTCAGCTGCCCGTCCTGACACCAGCCTCATTCATGTTCCAACGATCTAATCGCTTGCCCGAGCAAGAGCCTTGACGGGAAGAAACCGTGGATTTTCGTAAACGAGCAAGATATTTGAAATCTTGTAAAGACTCCCTGTGGAAACGATGGACCGGGAAGTATCTCACTGCGCTACGAGAACGACACCATTGCAACAGAAACGGCAGAACAGTGCCCCTTCAGATTGGTGATGTAGTCATTGTGCGTTCTGACGAAAGAAACCGCGGAAGATGGCCGCTTGGCGTCGTTGAAGAACTGTTTGTAGGACGAGATGGAGTGGTGCGTGCAACAAAGTTACATACAGGAAAGGGGCATCTAGAGAGAGCTGTGCAACAACTTTATCCTTTGGAGTTGTCGTGCGACCAATCACAAGGCGCTTCACAGTCGGAGCCCTTGAATCCAAAGGCGACGCCTTTCCGTCCTAAGCGTGCAGCAGCGTTGGCGTTGCAAGTCAACGTATCCGTGAACTGGCCGAAGACGATGAGAATTGAGAACAGTAACTTTCTTTATTGGAAGCACATGGGCGAGTGTGTCGGAAACTGTGTAATTTGTTCTATTTTTTAAGTATATAATTATAATTATTATTATATCCATTTTGAAATCACTGGTGATACTTGCAATCTGATTGGCTCTTAGCAGTGCGATTTAATCACGAATCGCACTATTTTGGGCTTTAAATCACATCTTTTTTCAGCCAATCAGATCTAAATACTGAACCAAAACAACCAATCAGCTTTAATCACTGAATTAAACTTACCAATCAAATTACAGGGGAAAAAAGACACAACATTTTATTTTTTGTGAATTTTTTTAAAAATTCCACTTTTCTTCATAAAAATGGAGACAATGACCTGCTTGAAAGTGAAGAACTTCTGTTAGAGAGTTTGTCATCTTTTGGTGTCACCTTTAACCAAAATATCACTGATTTTTTCTCAAATATTGCTGAAGTTTCACGTCCTCCCGAGTCAAGCAAAACCAAAACAAATGAACAAACACCAACAAATGAAGGCCAAAACCATGCAGAAATAGATGTTTCCAGATTTCTAGTAATTGCCAACAAAGACATAGAAGAACTGAAGTATTTTGCTGTCAATAAAAACACCTCGCGCTCGACAAAACAATGGATGAACGTGTTCAAAAGCTGGTGCACATCCCGTCGTCTTGAAAACACAAATATTGAAACAATGGCGCCGGAAGAACTTGACAAAATCCTTTGTAAGACTTATCTATTCAGCCTGTTGGATTTCCATTATTTCAACCAAATTTTGCTTTCCCCAGCAGCTCTACTGTCCCAATGCAAAATTACACGGGTTGCACCATCAATTACTTCAAGAAACGAAGGGCCGCTTACATTATTGAATCGGACAATGAGGTTGAACTTTGTAGTTGACTAAATCTCTGTTTTTGTTTTTATAATTACGATGCTTTTTAGTTGAATGATTTTATACGCTCTAGAGAATTTTGTCACATGACATTTTTGTCACATGATCTTATGATTTCAAAATGGATATAATAAAGTGGCAATTGAACTTCGTGTCGTGCAATTTTGGTCTGAAATCAAACTTGCGATTTTGTAATCACGCGTTTGATTTCAGACCAAATTGCACTCCACTCAGTTCAATTACCATTATTAATTAAGCCAATTAGGACTGATCGGAATCATAGGTGTAATATGATTAGCTGCGTAGCAGACGGTTGTTAGTTCTATTTTATTCGACGGAAATGCGACGTCTAAACTGATTTTATTCGACGCGTCGCATTTAATGCTCGTCGCATAATTCGACGGAAATGCGACGTTGGTTTAGACGTCGAAGTTCCGTCGCATTTAATGCGTCGCATAAAATGCATAAATTAGTATAATTCGTTTTTCTATCCCTCATTATCCTATAAAACCACATTTTACCACATTTTATGCTGCGTGGCGTGCTTCGTGGGATCCACGAACTTCATTTTCAATTGTGGATTATTAAAGTAGTGTGGTGCGGAGACATGTGTGGAAATGACAATCGAGAGATAGAAAGGTCAATGTACTGCCAAATAACGGATACGTATTAAACCTTTTTTCTACGCTTGTGATTACGTGAACGTGTGGGACGCTCTGAACGGGATCTACCCATTCCCCACAGTCTAACTATTTCGGCAGTACACCTAATTTCGCTTTATTCCGAGTTCCGACCGTTTGGCGAAATGGTTCGTAATATTTACGACGAACATGTTACCGCTGGTTTAGTGGTGTTGGCGGGCTCAACATGGTTCTACTCTGAAGTCTGAATGTGATGGAAGGAAATAATTTGTTTGAGTTAAAAGAATTACAAAGCTGTAGAGAAGGTAAAATTAAACTTATGTCTAAATTCTGTGTCCTACTTTGTTAAAACGTGTAATTTTTCATAAGATGGAGATGCCAATAAGCCGCTGCAGTGCTGTTTCGAGTTGTCAGAAGTTGGTTGTAATGGTGAAGTAAAGGTCGTTCCTGCTGGTGGTTTATGCCAGCGCTTGCAAGGGTCAAGTTGCAATGATCTTTCAAAAGTAAGTGCAGATAGTTAACTACAATGTTTTGTAAAAAACTAGAGTGCTGCATAGACAGTGTTTTGGATATATAGCAAAATGAAAAGGTGGTAAACTGTCAAGATTATAGGACGAAATACTGACGTATTCAGATGCATGAGACAATTCCAAGAGTGACCACCCCCCTGAAATTAGATTTTTTGTCAAAATATATAGTGCTAATTCCTGACACTTACTACTCGTGGGCAAATCTCCCAGCCCTGGGCAGGGCCGCATTAACCCTATGGCATAAGCAGCATATGCAGTGTCCCCACGCTTGCTGGGGTCCTGTGCCTACTAGTTGCTCAATTTTAATTTCTCGCATACTTTCTATTTTTCATTCTTTCATGCTAAACAGGGCCCAAGTAAGTCCGGGGCCCGGTGAGCATGTCGCTCCAATGAGCAAGGGGCCCCAATGAGCACGGCCCCCGATGAGTCCGGGGCCCCGGTAAGCTGTAGAGCGCAGCCTTTTTTAATCTTAGCAGGGTCCAATTTTCCCTTGAACTCATGATGAAACCACTGAGCTGGGGATCTCAATGGTGGCAAGGGGCCCCGCACTGAAAATCTGCCGGGGGCCCCGTGCAACCTTAATCTGGCCCTGGGAGCATGTTTGTACAAACCAATTAAATATACAGTTTACATGTAATTATGACATAAACCATGAGGAAAACATTCAATCTTGTGGTCCTTTGTGGATTTCAACATTGTCAAATCCCCATAGGTCTTTGAGCCCTAGTACAGTACTGCTCAGAAATAACCTAACGAAAACCGCGGTCGAACCTAGGTCGAACCTAGGTCGATCCTCGGTCGAACCTAGGTCGAACCTAGGTCGATCCTCGGTCGAACCTAGGTCGATCCTCGGTCGAACCTAGGTCGAACCTAGGTCGATCTTCGGTTGATCCTCGGTCGAACCTAGGTCAAACCTAGGTCGATCCTCGGTCGAACCTAGGTCGTAGTCTGGCGTGACCGCAACCGCTCTTCAAGTTTCACACGATAGGAAATACGATCATTTCCGAAGTTTCCCTTTTCAGTTACGCGACGGCGTTGTTTGGTAAAATGAGAAAACTGTCTATTTACTCATGGAATCGAATTATTTCACGCAAATATATCGACGATAAGATGACATGAACGACGAGTTAACATCTGCCAAATTGAAAACTAAACTAATGGAAGAATGCGGTGTGAATGTTTTGAATTCTACTATTCGTCGGATCAGACGAGAGCAGCTTAGTTGGAAGCACGAGAAAGCATGCTACTGTCAATTATTCGTGCAGAAGGCAAACAAGCTTAAAATATAACCAAATCATAACCCTAATCCTAACCCTAACCAAAATACTAACCAAAATACTAACCCTAACCAAAAACTATGCAGAAAAGGCAAACTATACCAAACTATATTTTTATCAAACTCGACCGGAAATCGCACATTGTAAACGAACGTCTCTATATATTGTTGTTATATTCTGCCGGACGAATAGACACTTCGTTATAAAATTCCGTCGCCGTGTAAACGAGACATGAAAAAGCTTCACCTGTGTGAACTACTTCGCCCGAAACAGCACTAGAATACAATTATTATTCAATATATTCATACGTTCCTCGTGTTGTGGCCAATTCTATTCAAACCTGTCAGGCGATATTTTGATTTACGACGCTTTTAGTTTCTTCAGCAAAGGCATTCGAACCGTTCAAATCTAATTTTGTTAATGATGATTTTTTGACTTCATATTAACTTAAAATATTTTCACTAGCAGATACAGTATTCAATGACGTCGGATCGAAATTTCAATCCCATTGGAACACTCAATCCCCTCAAAAGAAATAGTGTCGATTTCTTTTGTTTTGAAAAGTCGAGTCGATCCGGCATTGTAAGCCGATCGAATTTTCGATTCGCTTTATGTAAACACAGAAATGGTTGAAACTTCATGCCAATCCACTTTTCGACACGTGAATTATCAGTTAGGAATCGAAAATGCTAAAAGGTTTGGTGTAGTGCCGAAATCGTGAATAATAGGTCTAACAATTTCGAGAGAAGGCCTTCAT
Source organism: Chrysogorgia sp. JL179-B06 (assembly GCA_035772405.1). Lineage (NCBI taxonomy): Eukaryota > Metazoa > Cnidaria > Anthozoa > Scleralcyonacea > Chrysogorgiidae > Chrysogorgia > Chrysogorgia sp. JL179-B06. The sequence goes on along the minus strand of JAYKKM010000496.1, from coordinate 1,691,043 downwards.
CAGAGATATAGGCTCTTTCTAGTTTGTGCCATGCTATACACGGCTGACGCACTGCAATAAATAATAATGATCGGGGAAAACGGCTTAGGAATTAAAACAGATACGTGCTCTGCCGCAATCATTATATTTTCGAAATACTATCACATTCATTAGGTTCGACGAGGATTCACTGCAAACGGTGCCACGAGTGCAGTATAAGTCGAACATTACTTGAATTAGGTTTTGGACGGCGAAAGCACAACGTTTCACTTTCAACTGCGAATCTCTTGCGCGAGTGTATTCTTGTCAATAGAACATGAAACAGACAAAGAATGACGCCAAACATGAAGATCTATTTTGCTTTTGGTGCCATCTCTACATCTTAAACTAAACGCTTTCCATGTCGGAAATAGTCGGAACCCAAGCCGTTTTCACACACGCTAATGTGTTTCGACCGCAAACCGAACCGCAAACCGAACCGTAACCGAACCGCAACCTAACCCCAACCGAACCCCAACCTAACCCCAACCTAACCCCAACCGAACCGCAACCTAACCCCAACCGAACCGCAACCGAACCGCAACCGCAGTGTTAGGTTATTTCTGAGCAGTACTGTACAATGTCCAGCCCTGGTGCACTGCTTGACAAGAAAATGCCCGAGGGGGGATGGTCCTCTCTCCTCCACTGAGGTTCTTCAGAGGTTGTCGGAGAGATTTATCAAATGAGTCAGCTGAACACAAAGACTTGTTCAACAAATCTCACCGACGACCTCTGAAATATCTCCAAAAAACCTTTGCGGAGGAGAGAGGGGATGGTCACTGTTGGAGTTGACTTGTGCATAAGACAAGATGAATTGAAATAATATTGCTTATATATACATATAATGACAAAAGGGTGTCACAAGTAGAACATAGCCAATCAAATACATGGGATATTGATAATAAACAAACTATATTTAAAGGTGCCATCAAGTCTGTTCTGTGCATGTGTGATATTTCAAATGTGGGGGACTCCATATGTCAACAAACTTTAACAGAATAGATTTGCGACAGTTCAAAAGCGAGTATTCATCAAAGGTGGTGATATTATCCACATTTAGGAACAGAACAGCTTCTTATAACATGCTTTTTAGGCCACGAAGCTCAAGCGTGGAAAACAAATCCACAATACTTCATGTTCAATGTTTATATAATGCAATGTAAACAAACGATGTAAACAGAAACGTGGATATGCGTAAAACAGACTTGATGGCACCTTTAAAGGCTTTGTCATATAAAAATTGAAGGCGTGCAGTCATTCGCATGCCTAAATTGATTTAGGCATGCGATGACGTCATAACGACTTGTTGATGACGTCATAACGTATTGTTGAGGTAATAACGTCATTTCTTAAAAATATAATAAACGCAGTTTTCAACAATTCTCTTCTTTATTTTCTATTCTAGTGACAAGTACGTAGCTTTACATGTTAAAAAACGAATAAATAAAATTACTAGATAATTCCAGTCTTGAATGCCAGACAGTTTGTAGCCATTTTAGTTTACAACAACTTACAGAAACAACACAACTAAATGGTTCTCCAATCGTTCTTAATTATAAATTGTCATCTACAGCCTAATCATCTTCAGATGAACTGTGGTAATCAGTGACTTCGGCGTTTGCATCGTCATTCGTCAGGTTCGTCAGATAAGGGATCTTCGTCATAGAAGAAAACTTCGATTGGATTTGAAGTACTTCTACTTTATAATTAAGTGCACTCCGTGTCAAAAAAACTGATAGCCCTTTCGACTGAGTATAGTTCCGCTAATAAACTCAAGTTGAGGAATTCTTTGCGTAACTTATAACTTAAAATATTATTACAGATTAAATTTGCACGAAAGACACTCGCGGAATCCTACTTACAGAAAACATGAGTAACATTGCTTATAGTACGGATTGATATAGGAATTTGGAAGTTCAATTAGCAGTACCTGGTTTGAATTTTCCCTATTTCTTTAGTATGACAAAATAAATATAATTTCTGACTAGACCTTTGACTAAAATATTTTTAGGATTTAGATATGGCAAACCTGTTTTTGTTATTGTTCCTGCATTGTGTCGGACCGTCGCCATCATTCGTGCTCGATTTTTCACGTTGTTGGACACTGCTTATTAAAGTCTTATCTTGTTTGTTTGTTTGTTTGTTTGTTTGTTTGTTTGTTTGTTTGTTTAATTGCATTATCACTGCCAGAGGGCTATTCGCGTGTCTCAACGCCCGCTAAAAACACGAACATTTGCATACCGGGGTGTATATCCGCGCAGTTTATTATAATTTTGAACGAATATGAAAGAAAATGAAGCAGATGCGAGACGACTTTCTAGCTTCGTATTTTTGCACACGCATGTAGTGTCACTCAACATCTGGTACGCATAACACTTTATTTTTATATTCATACGGACGCACATGGATAAAAACGTTTATTATGTCGTACTTCAGTTGTATTACTGCGTTAATACGCAGTCCCAACAACGGAAAAATCGAGCACGAATGACGGCGACGGTCCGACACAACGCAGGAACAATAACAAAATATAACTGAAGTACGACATAATAAACGTTTTTATCCATGTGCGTTTGTATGAATATAAAAATAAAGTGTTAACATGCGTACCAGATGTTGAGTGACACTACATGCGTGTGCAAAAATACGAAGCTAGAAAGTCTTCTCGCATCTGCTTCATTTTCTTTCATATTCGTTCAAAATATATATATATATATATATATATATATATATATATATATATACAATATTTCTTTGTTTGTAGTAGATAAAAGAGTGCTCAATACTGTGAATATTCAGCAGAGCAATATTAATTTTTAATAAATATCTTAAAACTGTAACATCGCTACTCCGAGTTTCACGCCTCGTTTGTCGAGACGATCTTCAGGCGATTGAGTGATGGCGTCAAAACATCGACTGTTTGCGCGTTTGAACTTTCCCGCGCGAAATTTGTCTCGATGGCGGCACTTCGCAAAGATTTCGGACCTTCTATTCAGGGAATGCCGTTTGTCCGCTTTCATTAGACACAATTTCTCTTCAAGGCAAAGATTGCATCGCTTTCCTCCGGCTGAATATGAGTTTGCACGCTTTAGAATGGACCATTTTAGGGCAAACTCTTTCTCGCTTTCCTTCAGCTTCCACACGTACATGTACTTCGAGAGCTCTGTATCTTTCGAGTATCTTACGTCCTTGAAAGACTTCTTGTGGTTGCCATGTCTCTCCTTGAAAGAAGTAGCTGTCATACCTACATATTCTTTCGTAATTCCTTCATCGACTGTTGTAACTTCGGCTTTATAGACAACGTTCCGGACAAGGCAGTTTCCTTCAAGAGGGCATTCATTTGGGATCCGGCAGTTACAGCTTCGGGATTCTATGGGGGCTAAAGTTCTTGACAATACGCGGTTGTTGTGGCGAGATATGGCGCTCTTGACATTTTCCATGCAAGAGTAGCTAACTTTAATTGAGTTTCTGCTAAATATCTTGTGAAGTGGACTTGCTCTGGGGAAATGTTTATCGATGAGCTGCAGGAAGTTCCGCGCAATGTTCGTTCTGACAGTTTTACTATAAGGTGGGTTGAACCAGATGACATTTCGTAGGCGATTTCTCCTCGAAGATGGTGGGGTGGAATGATTGTTGCCAGAATATTGTAGTGAAACGTTATAGTTGCTACGGCCGAGAGCACTTTCATAAAATGGTGCGGCAGAATCAAAAGATGACTGATTGGATGAGAGGGTAGAAATGCGTTTGTTGATTGATGCTGCAATTTCCTTAATGACAGAACGTGGATGGTTAGATTGGCTATTTACGTAAAGCGGGTCGTTTGGTTTTCTGTACGGCGAGAATTTCCCATCTTGTAGATTTAGTGTAACATCCAGAAAGTTGACGGTTTGATGACTGACTTCTGCCGTTATCCTTAAACCAAGCTCATTAAAAATGGTGTGCAAATCTTTTCTAGCTTTGTCTGCTGACCTCGCACTCGTGCCCCTCAATAACGCTAATCCGTCGTCCCTGTATAGCCCTATACGCTTTCTTTACCAAATTTATCTGCTAGCTTTTTTAAGATAAAGAGACCGATAAGATCGCATATCTCGGCACCGTCGTAGCTGCCCATGTTGACGTCGAACAAAGATTCGTTGTTTCTTTTGACCCATGGTACATTACCGTTGAACAACAGAGATTTACGAGCATGTTGAATGATGGCTATATGTTCATCTGGGATAGTAGTCAGAGTTTTCGCCCATAAAAGAACACTGTTTAAGAGATCTTCTGTAATTGACGGATAAAATTCGACGATATCAAATGCAAGGAACATGTGGTTAGGCTTGTTATTCTTCCAATCCGAAATGCCGTCTAATAAACCCAGCTAAAAGTGAACTTGGGAAAGTAAGTAAAGTCATCCTCGATACTATTAATAACAGCATCAGATCATCCATTGATGTCAACCAGTGGAAAAATTCCCAATCTGTTACCAACTGGTTCCAAGCTATTAATAACAAGCCTAACCACATGTTCCTTGCATTTGATATCGTCGAATTTTATCCGTCAATTACAGAAGATCTCTTAAACAGTGTTCTTTTATGGGCGAAAACTCTGACTACTATCCCAGATGAACATATAGCCATCATTCACATGCTCGTAAATCTCTGTTGTTCAACGGTAATGTATACCATGGGTCAAAAGAAACAACGAATCTTTGTTCGACGTCACCATGGGCAGCTACGACGGTGCCGAGATATGCGATCTTATCGGTCTCTTTATCTTAACAAAGCTAGCAGATAAATTTGGTAAAGAAAGCGTAGGGCTATACATGCAGGGACGACGGATTAGCGTTATTGAGGGGCACGAGTGCGAGGTCAGCAGACAAAGCTAGAAAATATTTGCACACCATTTTTAATGAGCTTGGTTTAAGGATAACGGCAGAAGTCAGTCATCAAACCGTCAACTTTCTGGATGTTACACTAAATCTACAAGATGGGAAATTCTCGCCGTACAGAAAACCAAACAACGACCCGCTTTACGTAAATAGCCAATCTAACCATCCACGTTCTGTCATTAAGGAAATTGCAGCATCAATCAACAAACGCATTTCTACCCTCTCATCCGATCAGTCATCTTTTGATTCTGCCGCACCATTTATGAAAGTGCTCTCGGCCGTAGCAACTATAACGTTTCACTACAATATTCTGGCAACAATCATTCCACCCCACCATCTTCGAGGAGAAATCGCCTACGAAATATCATCTGGTTCAACCCACCTTATAGTAAAACTGTCAGAACGAACATTGCGCGGAACTTCCTGCAGCTCATCGATAAACATTTCCCCAGAGCAAGTCCACTTCACAAGATATTTAGCAGAAACTCAATTAAAGTTAGCTACAGTACTCTTGCATGGAAAATGTCAAGAGCGCCATATCTCGCCACAACAACCGCGTATTGTCAAGAACTTTAGCCCCCATAGAATCCCGAAGCTGTAACTGCCGGATCCCAAATGAATGCCCTCTTGAAGGAAACTGCCTTGTCCGGAATGTTGTCTATAAAGCCGAAGTTACAACAGTCGATGAAGGAATTACGATAGAATATGTAGGTATGACAGCTACTTCTTTCAAGGAGAGACATGGCAACCACAAGAAGTCTTTTAAGGACGTAAGATACTCGAAAGATACAGAGATCTCGAAGTACGTGTGGAAGCTGAAGGAAAGCGAGAAAGAGTTTGCCCCCATGAGGGGTACACTGAGCAGTGACTAACTTTAAATCCTGTTCTTAAATACTGTAGTCCACCGGATACAAGTTTATGATGGGAGTTTACTGATATCATGATGCTGTGTTTCCTTATTATATTTGGAACTTGAACATTTTTTAAGTGCTGAAATTTATCTCATAACATGTCTCTGGTGCACCTGCCCAACGCTGCAGTCTGGCTGGTGACTGCTGCAAATTTGTGTTGTATTTTTGTTAATGATTCTGAGGAGTTTGGAAAAGTTTATTCCTGGTCCCAAATGGTTTTTAAATAATTATGTTAATTATTTTGCTAGTTACCCAATGGTTTACCACCAATATTTCCACCAAGTCATCAGTCAGATCTTGAAGAGTACTTACTTCATCCAGATAAATTACCAATTCACAATTTTTATAAATCACAAAGGTAACTATAAAAATTAGAATATTTTTATCATCATCTACAGTTAATATCTACGCACAACAAATTAAAAGAAACTATTTTTTCTTGTAATATTATGTAGAATTTGGTGCAGAAAGCAAAACCCAAACTCTTTATTTCATGCTACATTTTCACCTGTGTTAACAACATTAAAAGTTCAAAGAAACCCCAAAACAGGAAAACTTCTTGGCTATCAAGAGGTACAGTGTATTAATGCAATATTATTATACAGTGGCGCTCAAAAGTTTTGTAACATGTTTGTGGACTAAAGTGTGTGTAGTCTGCGTATACACGCAAAATACACTACACTCAAGAGCTTTGTGTATAATTACTATGCAAAGCTTCGTCTATAATTACTACACGCAAAGCTTTATAACTACCTGCAAAGCTTTGTGTATAACAACTACAGTACACGCAGTGCTTTGTGTATCAAAACTACACAAAGTTTTGTGTTTGACCAATGCATAACTACACATAATCATTTGCATATAGACAAGTATACGGTATTATCATTCACTTTAATATTTCTACTGTTTTGATTGGTTGATTTACATGCAAATAACTGCGTGCAAATATCGATTCAGCTGCAAATAACTGGTGCAAATACTTTATTGAGCATGCGCACATGGAAAATGATTCGTTAGCTTGAATTGAAAAAGCGATTTGTCGTCTTTACTTGAGGAAAAGGACGCCGAAAACACAAAAAAGGCAACCAAAGTTGCTTTAAACCTATGATTGAGTGAAGCTGAGCTATTGACGTCTAAAGTTAAACTTGCGACGGTGAATGATAAAACAATTATTGAACTCGGCTATCGCAAAATATCGTGATTTATCAGTGGTTCGCAGATCAATTATTTGCCTCTGCCTTCGGCATCGGCAAATAATTGATCTGCTCGCCACTGATAAATCACGATATTTTGCTCAACCTCGTCCAATAATTGTATAATATTTCACCAAAATATTTGGTGAGAAAAAGCATAAACTTAGTTTCTATATGATCGCTACACTCACTCATAACTTGTAATAATTTGGCGTGCTGAATTTTTATTGCTTTCACTTTATTAAACTTTCAAACGCTGCGGCCCACACGTTTGATTCATGAGTATAGCAAAAATCAAATGCTACGTAAACAGCGTGGAAATCATTGATTTATATAAATCATCTTCACAAAGTTGTTCCTATACTGTGATAGAGAAAAACGGGAATGCTTCAGGATATTAAAACAGTTTATACCATAATCCATATTCTTCTTGACTACACACAAACTTTGTGTAGCTAATCGGCTGTGTTGACAAATCGACAAACCAGCAACAAATGCAAGGCGTTCTTTGCCCAAAACATTTTGTGATTTTTATATTGTATCATACAACTGCGATATTCGTGGGCTTATATCTTGGCTCTTGGTGGGGCCCTAGTGTTATTATATATAATCATCATTATTATAGGCAAACTTGACTAACATGAGTATTTAGTTTAACTCTGATGGTGACTACCACTACATAATAATACGAAACCTCGGCTTTTTGCTGATGATACAAATCTTACAGCTTCTGGAGACTCGATTACTGATATTGAAATTGCAGTAAATTCTGATTTGGAAAACCTTAAAAAGTGGTTGATGGCCAATAAACGTAGCTTAAATGTAGCTAAAACTGAATTTATGTTGATTGGCTCAAAACCAAAATAAAAAGTACTTTAAATGCTCCCCCAAATATTATCATTGAAAATAAACCAATTAAACAAGTTTATGAATGCAAAACGCTTGGAATAACAATTGAGCAGCATTTATCTTGGAAGAGTAATACTGGAAATATTTGTAAAATAATAACAGCAGGAATCTCTGCCCTCCGTCATGTCAAACCTTTTGTCGATAAAGATACACTAAATCTCCATATATAATGCTATTGTTCGCCCATACTTCGATTATTGTTGTGAAGTGTGGGATGTGTTTGGCGAAACACAATAAAAAAGGCTTCAAAAACTACAAAATAGAGTTGCTCGAATTATCACAAATATGAGCAATGATATAGATAATTTTATTGCTTTACATGCCCTGGGCTGGGAGGCACTTAAAATGATGAGAAAAAGGGTAAAAGCAAAAATTATGTATAAAATTTTAAACAAAATGGGTTCCGAGTTACTCACTGACCTTTTTACTTATAAAAGTGAGATGACAAACTATCAACTTCGGGACATTTCAAGTAGTTTTTGTTTACCACAACCACGTACCAACAATATGAAAAACAGTTTCATGTATGACGGTGCTCACCTATGGAACTCTATTCCAAACGAAAGTCAGGGAGAGTAAATCCCTTTCTTGTTTTAAAAAGAAAATTGCTACTCACATTTTTCAATCGTGACAAAAACAAACTGTAAATAGTTACTTATTCCTAAATTTTATTACTTATTAGACACTATATCTCATAAGTAGTATAGAGAGTAGGGGTACGAGCTCAGTTTTTACACATTCAATGTTGAACGCGAATATAATCACCAAAACATTACCAAATTTCACCAAATCCCAAACCCCCAAAAGTTCGATGTCATTTCGGTAATTCTAAATTTACAATGTACATCAAATAAGACCACAAACTCGATTTATATGCTAATAATGTGACGTTTCAATATTTTTGCATGTTTTTTAAAAAATAGAGTGTGTCGTTTCACATTTTTCACATATTTAAAAAAGAAAGTGTCGTTTCAACATTTCGACATTTTTTTCAACAAACTACTGCTGTCTCACAAATTCACGCGCGAAAAAAAACCACCAGATTTTGATTCTAGTGGTGATGTTTATCCAAATGGATAGCGAAATGGCGCTCTTTTGATTGGCTAACAACATTAGCTAACAAATAGCCAACTACTCTACGAATTAGTCCGTTTGCTCACTACTCTTAGTGGTATCTCTCACTACAATGTTTTTGTGACCATACGCGTAGGAGTCAATACCATTCTCTAAAAGGTATCGTTTGTCGTCAAAGCAGGACAGCGATACTTTGTTAATTTCATAGCTACCTAGCTGATGTTTGACACTTCTAATGGTCTTCATTGTGTGTCGCAATTGTTTCTGCTCAAGTAACACACTTTTATAATCTTCATGCTTGATCACTTTTTTAATTATATTTTTTCTAATACCTTTTGCAGTTTTCCCACCACCTCCATCCTCTTTCAAATAGCTATACATTTTACTGCGCAACCCGACGAACTCAATAATTGGTGTTCCAGCGCACTCGTCCTTCATCTTACCAATAACTTTCTTATTCTCTTTGAAAGCGAACGGGTTGTCTGCAGGGTAATCGCTATTGTCAAACTTTTCGCGCTCCTCCATGAAGTCGGAATAAACGTCGCCAGTTTTGATTGAGTACAACAGACTGTCAGTGTCAGTGAAGTGCAATCTGCAGGTATTGCTAGAGTACTTTTTCATGATATAGTTGTAGTGGAAATCATACATCAACGTTTTACTCAAGTCTAGTATGCACATACCCACATATGCAGGTCGATTTAGTGTCAGCGTTTCTTTAACCTTATGGACAGCGACTAAGTTCTCGCTAAATATTTTGCAAGACACAAACGTAGGCTTTGAGACAAGCTTTTCTAATTTTTTCTCGGTGGTCACTAATCTTACGTCCACACGCTTCCTCAAGTTTTCCATCGTTTTTCCGAACACACTGTTGTTCATCAACTTGAAGAAGTCCTTCTCAAAAGCGTTCTTAGCCGCGGTTCTTTTGACTGTGTTAAAGTCAATGTACTTGCCCAACCACTTGGATTGGTCAAACTGCAGGACCCTATGAATCTTTTTGACTCTCAATCCAAGATCTATGTACAACTGCAGATTTCCGTAGTGACACACATACTTTTTTTTGTCCATCAAATTAGTCACCAGCTTCTTTACACCACCAACACTCACGTTAAACTTATTTTTGATTTTCGTGCAGTACTCCGACAACATGTCAACGGTTATCTCCATCTTCTCAGGAGCCAGCGGGTAGTCGTTATGTAAGTCATGCAAATGGGCTGGATACTCCAAGTCGACTTCAAGCAGTAAGCCCTTTTTGCTGTTGTTGTGATAGTCGTGCAGATTAACTTTTTCTATTTCTTTCTCAGTCAACCACTTGAAGCCACCCGTAGGTAAACTTTGACTCATCGCCCACCCATACAAATTGTTGGCGTCAAGGTACATCAAATACTTCGACTCTTGCTCTTTGTCATACCCTTCCATGTACTTATTATTCGCCACACCATGTCTGTTGCATATGTAGCTCACACCACCACGCATACCTAATTCTACGAACTGGAACATGTCGATGTCGGACAATAACTCAAGCTCCACTCCAGTCATCTTCAGCATGGCATCCCAAGCCAACCCAGGCGATGTGAAATAATGGCAAGGGTCTAATTTATACTCACGATGGCACGTCTTTCTAAAGTTCTCAAAAACGTCGGCAAGCAAGAGCACGTCACTTTTCAAGTACAGGTCGTGGTACCCACCCATACTCTCAACGTCGAAGTAGTCCCACACATCGATGGCGCGCTCGTGCATTTCTTCCGTGATGTGCTCGTCATTCAGAACGCTGTAAAAGTCCTTTTTGGAGGGTAGCTCGCGCTCGTCGAATTTTTCAAAGGAGTCCATATAATCGTAGGGATAGACCCCCTTTCTTGTCATAAGTGATAACCCTGTTTCACGAAACACTTCTGACGTGTATTTGAAAGCGTCTCTTGGTAGGTTCTTCACCAAGTTGTCCAAAGAGCTACCCATGAACTGAAAGCTGTCCAAGAACACCAAGTTTTTTCCAAGCATGAACGCCATGTACTTCTCCATGTTGTTCGGTATCACATTTATGTCTTGACCAAACTTGCCAATCTCCTGCATGATAAAATGACTATCGTAGCCGCGCAAGTTATGAAAGATCACAGGTATTTTATCAGTCAACTTAAAGTTCACATTACAGTCACGATGCGCAGACCCTCTGTACTTACCTGACACGTGACAGTGGTCTCTCACTCTAACGTCAGCACCAGTGTACTCAACACTGCAAATATGGCAACTCTTGGCCTCGTCGAAATTCTTCTTATCGTCATCAGTCAGCACCATTTCTTTGTTAAAGTGACTCTCAGATGTCTCTTTACAATATTCGACAATTTCTAACATCTCCCCAATGAACTTGTTGACTGCATTTTCACCGCGATACACCTTCACTGGCTTACTATACGCATTGTCATAGCAACAAACCAATTTATACCCATAACCACAGTCAACATGCCTCTGGTAAGCATTTGTGTAGCTACACTCGCTTGACAGCTTTGCTGTGTGCACCTTCTGTGTGATAGCCTCAAAGTCTGCGTACACCACAAATGGTACATTTAATTGTCTGCTAAAATTCTCATATTTTACTTTCGCGCCTTTTTGTGGCATTTTAATAGCTTGCTTCCCATTAATAACCAAACACACTTCAATATGACTTTCAAGCACGTCCGCACGGGTGAAACACTGCAAACAATACCTACAAAAGTGCTTTCTCGCCTTATACTTTGTTTGCCGGTACATGAATTTGTCGAAATCGCGAATGTAGACGTAGTGCTTGTTACCTACGTCATTAGTTATCAACAACAAGTCCATATGGTCAGGGTACACCTCCTTAGAAACGTACACAGGGAATGGCTGCTTATTTTCATACCCAAAAACATTAATGCTAATTTCGTTAGCCTTTTCGATCTTGTTGTAGTCTTTAAGTGTGACTGGGAAGTCAATTCCGTCATAATTCAGCTCACCGACATGCCTAGCGTACTTCGATGTTCTATCAGAGTTTTTTCCAGCAGGGAATTTATGCGCGAGGTGACACCATCTAAAACACTCGTTGTCATCATCATTATTTACGTTTGTCAGACCCTTCTTACTGTTACGCAGCTCCTTTGGCAACGCAATGTAGCTACTCCCACGCAGAGGTCTGTAAATAGCGATATTGACGTAGTGCGCATCTATTTTGTCGATAGTCCATCCAGACCCCTCAGATAACCACCCAGCTATCCGCGTCAAGATCTGTTCCGACCCACGATTGGCGACACCCTCAATGTCGTGTTCATTAATGACGACGAACGTTTCGCTGTTAAAGTAGGCAGTTTTGTACGTGGTCTTATTGAGTTCTAAAACTTTCTCAAAAGTGACCTTGACTGTCTCTACCACTTTCATTCCGTTGGTCTCACCTAGCTCACGTCTCAAAAGGTGAATGACAGCGCTTCTACTACCGTTCACCTGATTGATGTCTCTATCGTTAACCACCTCGACTCCATAAGACCTTGTGAACCCTCTCAGTGCTTGACCCAACAGCCGTGGGCTATGGTCTTCAACTGTGGGTTGTGCCTCCTGGTTTCTGACAAGACGGTTGTGTGTCCGACTACCAACGTTAACTCGCCTGTTTGTCAGCGGGTTAATAGTACTGACATTTGTCGTGTCGCTAAAAACACCATCTCTAACAAGTCGATTGTAGACTCGCCCATGAACGTTGACTGCTCTACCTGTTAGTGGATTTACAACGGCTGCACCATTTCTAACAAGTGAGTTTTCTGTGACGTCACCCATGGCTTCTATATACTACACTTATTAATTTTTTTCCTAAACCACTCATTGTAATAAATATCACCACTTTCACACCATCCCAGCTTTGGGTACACCACCCCAAACAAATTGTTGTCAAACAAGTCTTTCACCTTCCCGTCTTTGAGGTCTGACACCTTCTTGAGTGTCTCGACTCGTCTTCTATGGCACAACCTAATAATGTAGTACCCATACCTGCTAACGTTTCTACCCTTTATCAAATCGCATGAGTGCAGCACATTGACAACTTTCAGGAAGTCCTCTTTTATCAACTCAAGGTGCTCATACTTCACAACGTTCCGTAGTCTCCTCCCCATCCACCAAGACCGTTTGTGAACGCTTTTTAACCGAGTGAGTCTCATGTCGCTGTAACTCTGAGTGTAGCCCCATTCGGTGTCGCCACACTTTGGACATGCGTACCCACCACAGTCAGTCACATGTTTCACAACGTCACAATCCGAGCAGTAGTAAAGCCTGAAGGTGTCTCCACACTCAGTTTGCGTCTCATTCGCGATTTCGTCAATTGTTAAGCCATAACTCATCCGCCTCATAAGTTTGTCCATCACTCTTACACTACCCCAACACTTTTTTCACCGAGTGAGTACCCACACCGCTATTCCACTACCCAAACCTAGCGCGCTAACAAACAACAATTGGTATTCCCTCATTTCCGCACTCGGTTGGTAGTAATCCGCAACCCTCGGGGAGTCAGTGAACACTCGTCCGCTGTACTGTATGGTCATTACGCTTCTAAGTTCCTCCAACGCGTGGTTTGTGTCATTGATGTCAGCGTTAGCATCTGAGAGCATTTGCCGTAAACGCTGAATCTTATCTTTCTTGGCGACCTCATTCTCGTACCACGCTTCTTTCGCGCTGGCTAACTGCTCCAACGCATGGTTGTGTCTTTTCATCTCGGTCTCATAACCTGTGTGGTTAAACTTCGAAAACATGAAGCCAGCGCCTGCAAAAGCCACTGCATTAAAAATCCCTCCAGCCACAACACTCGCCATTAACTTACGTTGATTTGAATGGATCTGTCGGTATCCACTTTTTCGATTGCATCCACTTTACTAACAGCGTTCCTGCACCAACAGCTGCAGCAAGTTTCACTGTGCCTTTAACTGTCTCTGGTGTTCCCAATGGTTCTCCCAAAGCCTTTTTAGAAATCATACTCACTGCCACAGCACCAGTCGTAACAAGTAGCGCGTCGTACAATTCGTTCATAAGTTCTTTTCGATCGATCGCAGACATATATACATTGTCGTGTGTTTTGTTCAAGAATCAAATGTGTCTAACGCTGGACGACAAGCTCTACGATTTTCTGACGCGCTAACCACAGTGCTCACAGGTTCCAGTTGCGTTTCTTTTTCACTGCTAATTGTGTACCACAACGAAGCAGCGGCAATGATAACACCAAGTGTTCCAACAATGTAACCATAGCTCCACTCACCACCCTGTTCTTCATTGACTATCATTTCACGCATTTTCTTTTCTTTCGCAGCTTTCGATATCTCAGCCAACTTTTTACCAGCAGCGACGCGCTTTGGGTCCTTCACCTTAACACTTTTCACATCAGCCGTGATCTTCGCTTCAACAGTCGTCTGTGAGTCTTCAACCATCTAATACACTATCACGTGTTATCTTACTCACAGTTGACCTCACAGGTGTCTCACAGTTGACCTCACAGGTATCTCACAGTTCCAGACCAAACGCACTAAAAAATTAGGATTTTTTCTGGGAGTATAACATAATGACTCAAGTCCAAGACATCGCAGAAGAGATGACTCAAGACCAAGCCCGCCAAGAAGAGGAGATCGACGCAATGCGGAGAATGTCCTTTATCAATGTGTCTACCCCACAAGGCGCCTCTGGACCCAACATCTTAAAAGGGTACTCGCAAGTCTTCAAGTTGTGCGACCCCGATTGTAAAAACGAAGAGGTGTCAAGACGATTTAGTACTCAGATTCTCTACACAAAGTTCGCTCATGATGCTTGGGTTGGACTTGACGAAGTTAGAGCCAACAGAATGGTTAGCGCACTATCCAAGATGATCCCTGTGTGGTGCTACCCACCATTCAGACGTCTTACGCTAGCGAGTGACCACTACTTGAGCAACCCTTGCGAGTCTGCCGCTACACTACTCGGTAACTACCTCGAAGTGTTCTTGGCGACCCTTCTATGGAAACCATGCTCAACCAAAGCCAAAGCGTGGCTACACCTCGCCGCAAACTGTGACGTTAACGTTTGTAGGGTGGGGTGTAACGAAATACTGGGTGTGGACGATATCGAGGACCACGCGTTCTCAAGCCCCCACCAGCATTTTTCGCGTGGCATTGGGGAGTACGAGTGCTACCCATGCGGTGTGTCCACCAATAGCCTAACGTGTCGCTCAAGACACAATAGCTCGAAGACTCATCTTGAAAACTTAGAGCTCCAGCAGATATTCAACAACGAGCAACAGTTGCCGCAAGAGGGGAGAGCGTTTCTCTTGAGGTATAGTAATCATGAAGAAAGTCGGTAGACTAGAAATCGTGATTGGTCCCATGTTCGCAGGAAAAACAACAGAGACTCTTCGCAGGTTAGTCACGTTGAGTAAATCAGGGCTCAAAGTCCTTTACATGAACAACGCAGGTGACACTAGACGAACTGACCACACGTTCTCCACACATCGTCAGACCATTGTTGTCGGATCAGACAGTCTACCTGCGAAGTTAGTCACCAACCTTCCGAGTCCTCCCGAGATAGTCGATTATGACGTCATCGGAATTGATGAAGGCCATTGGTACTCTAATCTGCTCCCAGTTATTCGCGAATACATTAAAGCTGGCATTCACGTCATTATTTGTGGTCTCATAACAACAGAGCATTTAAAAAGACTTGGTGAGCTCGACACGTTGTTCCCAATGGCAGACGACATCACATTTCTAAAAGCGTATTGCGCCGTTTGTCGCGACACTTACGGAACAACTGTTGAAGCGCCATTCAATTGGAGATACAACCTAGGACCATCATTCGTTGGTGGTGCTGAGCAATATCGCGCAGTGTGCAGACGTCATCATCCTTCCACACAAAATTAGGGGTGTTCTCGGATACCCCACTTTTTTAAATTTAGACATTGGTCACATGAAGCGTCCAATGTAAATAGAAACATTTTTTCACACAGTGGTCAGAAGGTTTGTGAAATAAGTAGAGAAAGTCTCGCAGACATTTTTTATCAAGTTAAAAACGTCTTTAAAAAATGCTAGAGCAGTTGTCGCTTCAGACGTCGTCTCAACAACGAGAACGAGCGCTAATTCGACTCGTCAGTCACTGTCTAAAAAGTCTCTTTACAATAGCGTCTCTCATGGTTACTCAACGCTGATTTATTTTTAAATTTACGAAGGCAGTGAGAACACTGAAACCCAACGTCAAAGAGATATTTTATCACTGTGGTGATAGCGTCATCGTATGAGTCGCACAACAACGTTAGATACCCAGCGGATTTATATCTGAGCAACAGAGACTCCTGCTCTTTGGACGTCCTACCTGTGCCACCTGGATTCTTGAACTCAATCACGAGCCCGCTGTGCTGTCGGTTTGCATTGGCAATAATCAAGTCAGGTGTTCCACGTTGGTAACCTTTTTTCCATGAGTTTATTCTTTTACTCGAAGTGTCTTGATTTTCACCACAAGCAGCTATCAAAATAGCTTCTGGATAATATTTCCTAAGAAAACCAACAACTTTCGTATGAAGGTCGAACTCAGTGATCATTTTAAATTGATTGTGTTTGAGACCAACGTCAGCTAAACTTTTTCTAACGCTTGGCAAGACCTCTGAGTGCACCCACCTTCCAAAGTGTTTCGCACGCTCCAATTTACTCGAGAACGTCAATGAGTAGACCCCAAGTTCATTGATAAACGAGGCCTGCTCTATCTTCATTTTGCAATCAGGTTCGACGTGGTCGTTGACTGCATCTTTTGGTCGAGCGTAACCTAGAGCACTTGCGACTTCTCTTGCTTTGAACCATACTTCACCGTTGTCCATGACCGTTGTGATTTGATGACCATCGAAGTCGAATAATCGAAGCGTTGTGGAGGTCATCACTATATTATAGTCTCCTACAAAAAAACTACTCAACATAGGTGTCAGGTTTTTTATAGATCTGGTTTGTTGTGTACCAATACAGCAAATACGTTTTATTAGTCTTCAGTTTTCTACGTCGTCTGAAAAAGTTTCTAATGTTACGAGCCAGTTTTCTAAGCCAACCCATTACATAACTTAGGTCACGTCTCCTACAAGTCCCACAGTGTCTAATTCCGCGGGTAACATAATAGGTTTGCCGTAAGTCTTTTTAGACCTCATACCAATCTCAGCGTGGAGCTCGAGAGTCACGTCGCCGCGGCCAAACGATCCACCAGCTTTGAACATGTGATCAGTCGTCTTATTTATTTTGTATATTTCACGTTCTTTTGAAATACACGCTCCCATTTACTTTACACCATATTCCTTCATCATCTCTCCACCCATGATTATGATGTCTCGGTTCGTCATGTAACCACTCACAATTTTCACACCGTAGAATTCTATCAACGATGGGTGTGCATAGGGCGCTAGTGGTATTCTTGGTCGATGTATCCCGAAAATTGTTCCATAGGGTGCGCCTATCTTTTTCATATTTGCTATGAAGTCTGAATCGGTTGACTTAACGTTGTTGACTCTGACGTGTGAATTGTCCATTTGCCAGTGTATTGATATCATATGCATTTTACTTATGTTAACACCACTCGGAATAGTGCATACTTTCTCCATCGCTGGGGTGCTGCCACCATACGCGAGCTTGTTGGTCACACCAGTCTTGTACCCTATGAACTTATCCCAACTACCATCGTCGTTTGATATAATTGTCTCCCAATTTGATCCAGCAGTTCTCATTGGTAACCTCACCACAACAAAAATAGAGAGGTCACACCATTGCATACTTGGACAGTTAAAATGGAGACCTGACTCAAGTGGGATTGGTGTTAACACGGGTGATAGAAAACTTTGACTCACACCGCTGATGCCAACAATAGGACCATAAGCTGGGTTGTTTTGCACTAATTTACTTGTTTCACCAATGGCTTTCACTTTGTTTGAACCATTGGTGTGAAATTCCACATTTTTCAAGGCGTGTGTGCTAACGTTGAAGTTGAGCACAAGATTATACGACTGACTCTTGAGGTAGCCTGACAGCAATTGCTCTAGAGTTCTTTTGTTTGTGACATCTGAGTCATCGACTGGGTCTGCTACGTTTTTTATCGCTGAGCCTTGCATGTCTATTATTCCAGACATCCTTCCACCAGTCGCACTTAATTTAGGATCTTCGTCCAGATGCCTTTTCGTTCTCTTTAGTATTTTATCGTGAGGGTCGTCAGACTCATACCCATAGTTTAGACTCATCACTACCTGAAGGTGTATTTGGTTACTAAATAGCCAGAGACTGCTGAGAACCCTAAGATTATCGCCAGCGTTGTCGTGTCTGACTTACTTGTGGTGGTCGTAGTTATTTGATTGGTGGTGGCCACTGTTTTCTTCGCAGGTGGTGTAACTAGAGTTTCCAAGTGAAGTCCTACCGCTTGGTGGACTTTTCTATGCTTCGCTTTTGACGCTCGAAAGTTCAACCCGTCATTATACCCAAACGTCATCCCAGTTTCAGACGAAGTTCTTAGCACGTTATTGTAACCGACAATGGGGTCCTTTAACATAACCATGCTTCTGGGGATAAGCCAAGTATTAGGCGTCACAGCTGTGTCTAGCTTAACGTTGGTGGTACTAATCGCTTTATTCATAAGGTTGATCCAAACACTTGGTGAATACTGAACCACAGCGTCCTCAATGGTGTCTCTAAAGACTTGTTGCGTTTCTCGAGCACTAGCTCTAGTTCCCACGATGCTTTGCTTTGACTTCGCTTGGGCTCCAAGAATGGCGTACATGTAAACTTCAGTCGATTGGTTTAGTAGTTCTTGTCCTAATGATGTGAACCCGTCAGAGTGTCTTGGGCAATACCGACGATAATCACCTTGGATGTCTTTGATGTATCTATTGTCAACATCAGTCAATGGCACGTGGCCTCTCAAAAGTCGCCAGTCAGGGAGGTACAGTCTTAAGATGTTGTTAATGTCAACTTGACTCTTACTCAAACGGAACATCACACGACGAATGGTGAAGTATACATGAAACCTCATGAGACTCACGATTTGCTTTGGAACGTCGGCGTGATAACTTAAGTTTTGTAGAGACACCCCTGAGCGGTATGTAGCGATGTACATACCTGCGATCGCTTGATAGTAGCTCTCGAGTAGAGTCCAAACTGTGTTAACGTTACCACCAATTGCCTTGTCGTTGTGACGTCTTTTGGTGTCAATGAATATTTTCGGTAGATTTGATTTGAAGGAATTATTGTCGTCAACAAAGACGTCAAAATTATGGGTTGGGTAATTTAGGACATATGGTGGAAACGTCTCGACTTCTCTGTAGCTCTTGTGGGTCTCTGTCAGTAGTAACTTTGGGACACGCCCATCGCTCGACCATATTTTTGGGAATCTTGGCGTGTTGTTAAGGAATTTTGTGAAGCCCTCATTCTTCGTGAACTTCGACGACTTTATGTTTATCATGTCAGAGTACTTTGGACCCGACTTGAAGTAAATGTCGACGGTCTTGACTGTTTTGTTGTCGTCTGCGAGGTTGTACCCAAACTCAAACTTGTTTAGTTGCGCGTTTGGAAATTCACTAAGAAGAATTAGTTCACCTTGCTTTCTTTTTGTTAGCATCTACATAACACACACTATATTATATGGTCAGGGTTGTAGTGTTGATTAGAGGTCCAACGGAAACTGTGGTTCTACCAGAGGCACTTTTAACGTTTGGCTCAGATCCTCCATCTTGCGAAATATTTGGGTTGAACTCGAATTTGCTTAAAGTGGTGTGAGGGTACTTTTTGATGAGGTCTGCCTTCGATGTGTTAGCCATCGCACGTTTGTAGTACTCTCCATAGTACTCACGAAGGGCTTTCTGCATATAATATACCATATGTTATACATAATGCGAAAGTTGACGGTATTCATTGAAGGCTTAGAAAAAGTTGTGTCCTTTGACAACAGTGTCATGGTTACGCATGATAACCCATGCATTATGGTCAAGACAGCCACTGTGTTTTGGGACTACCATAACACAACAAATGACGACAGCATTCAGGTCCTCGTGGAGGATGGTCCTGTGGGTGGCTCTCTTAAAGAAATTAAATTGGGTGAAGGGCACTTCAGCTTCGACGCATTGGTCAAAGTTTTAAAACGTGAGTCTGACAAGTACAAGGCGAATCTTGAGATAGAGAAACTAGCGCCCACAGGCAAATGCAGGGCCAGGTCTGATAAAATAGTTTTCATGGGAGAAACCCTTGGGCCTCTACTTGGTTTCGAAGGGGGTGAGGGGATTCTCACTACAGCACCACAGTGGCACACTAGCCCAAACGAGGTCGACATGTATAGAGGTCTGAAGTACATAGAAGTCTCGTGTGATATTGTTGAAACCGAGAGCAATGTGGGTACTGATGGGAAGCGTAGCAATGTGATCACAACGTTGCCAATACCCACCGAGCAGTCTTTGAAGGGGTCAGTACAACATCATGTAGACATCGAGTCCAAGGTGGGTATTAAAAAAGGTGTTTACTCAAGTATGACGTTTCACATCAAACCAAATAACGGCGCTATTAAAATTGGTGCGGTGTTATTGGAACTGTATATTGTGTGAATTATATGGAGCTCGGTGTGGAAACAGAGCAAGGGTTGAGAGACATTTATTACAATCCTAAGACAGGGTACAGTGGTGTAGAGAAATTGTATCAAAGTGCATTGGGAGACGGATTGAAAGTAACTAGAAAAACAGTGAGAGAGTGGTTGACAGCGCAGGACACCTACACTAGGTACAAACCTATTGTGAGAAGACATAAATTCCGCGCGACTTTTGTTGGATTTCTTGGTGAAGAGCTCCAAATGGATCTAGTGGACATGAGTAAGTACTCAAAGCAGAATGGAGGGTATTATTGGATATTGACAGGCATTGAAATATTGAGTAGATACGCTTTTGGTATTGCAGTCTATAGAAAAGACACTAAGAACATGACTAAGGCTGTTGGAAAATTGTTGAATGACTTTAAAGATCGGTTTGGGGTCGCACCTAAGTTAGCACAATTTGACGATGGACTTGAGTTCTACAACGTTGGTGTGAAAAGTTTGTTGGAAAAACACGGTGTTGAATATTTCAGCACTAAGAGCGATAAAAAGGCTGCTGTTGTCGAGCGTTTTAATAGAAGTCTCAAGAGCATTATGTGGAAGTACTTCTATGCCCATGGAACGTACAAATGGATTGACGTTTTGGATCAGTTTGTGAGCAATTACAATAGCAATGTGAACCGAAGCATTATGATGAAGCCGAAGGACGTCGATAAGTCAAATGAAGGTGAAGTGTGGACCACTTTGTTTGGTCACCAATTTGCAGACAATCCATTGCCAAAGTTTAGAGTTGGCGAGTCAGTGAGAATTAGTAAATACAAGAGTGTGTTCACAAAGGGCTATGAAGCCAACTTCACCGAAGAGCTGTTTAAAGTGGTAAAGGTTATTCGTGGTGATCCAAATGTGTATGAAATTGAGGACATAAGTGGTGAACAGATTATTGGTAAGTTTTATGAACAGGAATTATCGCTGGTCAATAAGAAACATGGTGGCGATGTGTACAGAGTTGAAAAGGTGTTGAAAAGAAAGAAAGTCAGAGGGAAGAAGATGGCGCTGGTCAAATGGTTGGGTTATGAGAGCAAACATAATTCGTGGATACCAGAAAGCGATATTCAAAATGTGAGTTAATGTAATATGGCTGAAAGTAGCTTCGACAACCTTGAGATGGGTAGCTCTAACGAATACAAAGATGTCGCCGACGACGAACTAAAGCGTAGTCTTGAAAAAGCCACTAAAGATAGCGAGCTAGCTTGGGACGACCCAAACGTTGCAGTCAGTGAGAGAGTTAGACTAACTAAAGTGAGGAGTGGGCTGGCTCGCGAACATGGTAGAAGGGAGCGCCAACGCGTGGAGGAGGCCTTTAGTGATATTGAGACGCGGATTAATGACAACGCAAAAGACTACGAAGACGTTGTGAGGAGTGCGCCATTGTTAGACACCACACACGTAGAGTACGTCGACATACTTGGGCTAACACCAATCGAGAACCGTGAGTTAAATGCGCTACTGAACCCAAGCGAGAGTGTGACGTCTGAGTCAAGAATAGGTGATACTGGTACATTGCAAACACGAGTAGACTATTTTCGAGAAGCGATAGACAAAGCGGGCGAGAGAATGGTAGAGCTTGGTAAAAAAGATCTCGCGACTGTGGGGGGTGAAGAGCATATTAATCTAGCTGAAAGAGTGATTGGACTCATACAGGCTAAAGACATGGTTATTGAACAGCGACAAATAGAGGAGGTTAGAGCGCGACAAGAGATTGATATTGACAGGTTTCAGAAGTTCAAGAAATGGGCTAGAGAAAATATGGTTGGGATGAGTGCTCTAGCGATTTCAGTAGCTGCAATTGTGACGACTGTTATTATCGCTGGGAGGTCTAACATTATGAAAGGTGCTATAGTCACGAGGTCATTCGCACAGGCTGTTAAAAACGCGATAACGAAGATGGGTCCATGGGCTGTTGGATTGGCGAACTTAGTTTATGACTCGCTGGTGGTAGGTGCGAAGGGTCTCGCCTGGTTAGCTCAAAATCTGTGGGTGTTTGCGGTGACATTCGCGTGGCTTGCGTACAATTATCTAAACTAGAAAGAAAATGTGATTCGTGGGAGTCAGAAAGCGATATTCAAAATGTGAGCTAATGTAATATGGCTGAAGGTGGGGAAGATTTCAACGACATTCAGATGGAGGACTTCGATAGACTTGATAGGTACACCGATGATCAAATAAATGACGAACTCGAAAAACTCACTCTTGATTATAATTTAATTAACAATAAGTATGGTGATGATGGCGGCGACGACATGCCAGACATTGTGCGTGTCGAGTATGGTAAATTGCGTGAGAGAGTGGATAAATTACAGTACGAATATGATAGAAGGTTTCAAGAAGAAGAGACGCCATTTATCGACACTGACGATGGTAAGACGGTGACAATAAGGGGGACTAACACAGAAGTCCCAGCGGTAGAGTTTGTTGAGCAGGACACATATGGTGACGTCAATGACGAAAGTTTCAGTATAGCTTTTGTAGAGGAGGATGAAATTAAGAAAAGGCTGGGTGAGCTAAAAGCGTCCAACAAAGAGCTAACAGAAAACAATGTAAAAAGAATCAAGCTAATAAATGGGAAAATACATAAATTAAACAAAAAGGGACTCGGTCAAGACGACGCGTCAAGGGAAATAGTCAACAGGTCGTGGGTTACGGACTCAGGGGCTATTCTTTTCAAACCGATAAACAAAGATGGTAAATATGGAAAACCCAAACGAATTCTAACACCCACGGAAAAAGGCTTGATCTACAGTAGAGACGATAGGAGTAAAAATGCGATTAAGCAGTTTAAAAAGTTAGTTAGTCAAATCCCTGAGAATGTAGAGACAACAGTTACCACAACAGAAGTGATCCTAGATGACTTCTCAGTAATTGATACAAAAGTGGGTTACGCCGACATACGTGGACTATCACACGAAGAAAACCGCGAACATAATGGTGTGCTTAACCCAAGCGATAGCGTGTTGCGTGAATCGAGAATAGGTGACACTGGTGCGTTGCAAATTCAAGCAGACCATTATCAGGAAGCGATAAATAAAACGAGTAGGAGAATGACAGAGCTTGATACAAAAAATAAGCAAAGTAGTCTTACGAGTGACGAAAAGCTAGAGTACGACGGTTTGCTTAGGAGAAAGGTGGGACTCACACAAGCCAGAGAAGAAGTCGTAGAAAAGCGGCGAATAGAAGAGGTTAGAGCGCAACAAGAAGTCGACATTGACAGGTTTCAGAAATTTAAGGAATGGGCTAAAGAAAATATGGTTGGGTTGAGCGCTGTGGCGATTTCAATGGCTGGGATTATAACAACTATTATTATCGCTGGGAGGTCTGCTGTTATGAAAGGCGCTATGGCAACGAGGTCATTCGCACAGGCTGTTAAGAATGCGATAATGAAGATGGGTCCATGGGCTGTTGGGTTGGCTAACTTAGTTTACAACGTGTTGACGTTGGGTGCAAAGGGTCTCGCATGGTTGGCTCAAAATCTGTGGGTACTCGCGGTGGTACTTGCGTGGTTTGCTTACGATTATTACAAGCTAAAACGGTAGCGATAAAACATATGTAAAGGTATATGAACGCCACGTCAGCAGAGTTGAGCCCTGGTTTTAGACGAGCGACCATGGGTGGCATAAAAGGGGTGAGAACGCAACACGTAATCACGTTGAACCCTAATAAAGTCAGTCCTGGTGAGGAACTTTACATTGACATACCGAAGCTCAAGGTTAGTAGCTGTTTGGTGCCTGGGTCGTTGGGTTTAGTGTTCGACTTTAAGAATGCAAACGCCAAAAGCTGGTTCTTGAATAATGTTAGTAAGTTGTTGGTTGAGAAACTTGTTGTGAGACTAGCTGGGGAAACTGTGTATGACAACAATGGCGAAAATTACACTGGTGTCTATCGCGACCTTTGGGAAAGTGTTACTGCGCGAGACCAAATGATTGACTATGGTATTGGTGGTGAGAACTTGAGAAAGTTAATTTCTAAGGACGACAGTGGCGCGGCGAGTGGGAACGTCGCTAAAGTTAGTGACGCGTTGATGTTTGGTGTGATTGGGACGAAGCAGCGGATTAAGCTTGGTAAAATCATGAATGACCACGGGTTGTACGCTCCTTTTAGCATGAACAACAATTTGCAATATGTGATCACACTTCCGAAGGCCACAGACATCATGGTGGCACAATCCGGTAGCGCTGTGGGTGGGTACACTCTGGAGAACCTCGAGCTTGAGTATGAGACGATTGACAACCAGGAGCTCGCTGACGAAATAGCGTCGGGCTATGCAAGTGGTCGTAGTTTGTCATATGAGCACATCACGTTGATGAAAACCACTGAATGGGACAAAGGCACGACCATTGTGAATGAAAATGTTAATCTACCAAGAAAAAGCATGAAGGCAATCGTGTTGCTATTCACGAATAAGGTGCGAACAGACAGTGAGGAGTTTCTTTACCCAAATATTGAGAATATTAGAGTCACAATTGAAGGTGTGCCAAATAGTGTGTACTCACAAGGCATTCCGAAGTCGAAGTTCTATGCAGAGGCGAAACGATTGTTTGGGTTGGGTGAGGAACACGCTCAGTTCATGACCATACAAAAGTTCTATAAAGATGGCTTTGCGTTAGTCATCGACTTGAGGAGCGTTCAAGATAATCGCAATGTCGCCACTGGTAAAAATATTGTGAACACACAATCTGGCGTGCTTCTTGAGATCACTAAAAAAGCGACGACTGCGAATGTTATGTGCAGGGTGTTTGTGATAAGTGATGGGTTGGTCAACTTCATGAACAATGGGCTGCAATCAATCCAGTATTAAATCAAACGTGAGTTAATGGAGACTCCGTTTAATATGTTAATCGTTGGTATGACAGCTTGTGGTAAGACACATTATTTGCTAGAAACATTGGAATCTGAGCATTGTAACAAATTTGACTACATTGTGTTGATTTGCCCTACTTTTGAGTGGAACAAAGCGTACCAAGATTGGAGATACATACGCGACCCCGACGTGCTAGCGATAGACTGCACACAGGACAGTGTCGACGCTGTTCTCAAGTGTGTAACAAATGTTTTTAAGGGCACTAACACTCTGATTGTGTTGGACGACTGCGCGAGTGGGCAGGACGTCAAGAATAGGACTAGTCAATTGGTCAACTTGGCTTTTAGTGCGCGACATTTTATGTTGAGTGTTATTGTCATCACACAACAACTGACGTCGATCGCAAAACCGTATAGAGAAAACATTAGTAAGCTCGTTTGCTTTTACTGCCCAAGTAGGAGTGATATGAAGGTCGTTATCGACGATTACCTTGGAAACATTAGCAGAGAAAAATCGTTGGCGATTGTGACCGCATTAAAAAATAATAAGTACGCTAGACTCGAAATCTCACTGCGCTATCCATACAGTCACGAAGTTGTTATTCCGCAATAAAATATGGGTATAAGTAATAACGCGATGGTGAAACGCAAAAGTGAGGAAAATCCTACGATTGAGGAGTTAGTTGAGGAGACTGACGACACCTCAACTGTGGAAGACAATGTTGACGTTAGGAGATCCGAACTTATTAGACTGTCCGGTGACGGCGTGGTGAGTCAGTCCGAAGCACACATTAAAAAAGCGTCCGCAAAGGTTATCGATAAGATATGGCGCCAATACGAGTTGAAGAGAATGGAGATCGCAAACGCTTTTCTCACCGACTTGCTAATCAGCAAATTCGCTAGCTTACTAGATGGGTTGAACGCTATAGAGAATCCTGACGAACTAAATGACGAACTACAAAAAGATCCGTTACTAAAGAAAGACGTCGAGAGCATTGTCGCGGTTGTGACACCATACGTGCCTTTCTTAGGCTTGTTGTCTGGAGGAATTATAACGTCGAAACATGTGTACGATCACCATTTTAGGAGCGAGGTGGTAAACACTAAGAGTAGTGAGCAAACGGACTAATTCGTAGAGTAGTTGGCTATTTGTTAGCTAATGTTGTTAGCCAATCAAAAGAGCGCCATTTCGCTATCCATTTGGATAAACATCACCACTAGAATCAAAATCTGGTGGTTTTTTTTCGCGCGTGAATTTGTGAGACAGCAGTAGTTTGTTGAAAAAAATGTCGAAATGTTGAAACGACACTTTCTTTTTTAAATATGTGAAAAATGTGAAACGACACACTCTATTTTTTAAAAAACATGCAAAAATATTGAAACGTCACATTATTAGCATATAAATCGAGTTTGTGGTCTTATTTGATGTACATTGTAAATTTAGAATTACCGAAATGACATCGAACTTTTGGGGGTTTGGGATTTGGTGAAATTTGGTAATGTTTTGGTGATTATATTCGCGTTCAACATTGAATGTGTAAAAACTGAGCTCGTACCCCTACTCTCTATACTACTCTCATATTTTGTAAATACTTTGAATATTGCTATGTTGCTTGTTGGACACTATAACTGTGCCTCATATTTTGTAAATAACATTAACTATTGTATTCCTATTTTTTATACGCCTCCTGCGGGAAATCAGCTTCGGTTGACGGGTCCATCGTGGTTAAATAAAGTTATTCTATCTACATGTACATGGGATGTTGAAATGGCACCAGCAAAAGTTTTTGGATATAATGTGAACAAGTGAAATAAGAGAACATCAATGTATTGAAAAATACTTAAAGTACCAATAACCTCTGGGGATTTTATATCTTTGTAATCTTTGAATTCTCCTGAAAAAAAATGTCATTTATCTTTTCGGCGAACATTTCATCTTTATGGACTTTTTTGCTGTTAAAGTTAACGTAAGTCGTAAGTGACGTCAAACAAGGAATCTGTAAAGAAGTTTTCATATAGACAGATTCCTGGGTTGACATCACTTCCATCAACTTTAACAGCAAAAAAGTCTATGAAGATGAAATTTTTGGCGGACAAGAAATATTACATTTTTTCAGGAGAATTCAATGATTACAAATATATAAAATCCCCACAGAGGTTATAGACACTTTAAGTAAGGACGAATCATGGACGACATTATGGACAATGTGTCCTTTCATGAATATACTGTAAGCTACTGTAACTGCTCTTACTTAAGTATTTTGGACACATTGAAGTTCTCTTATTTCTCTTTTTCATATTATATCCATTTATTTTGAGAACTTATAGCAGCTTTCTTATTTTTTCTTACCAACAAAAGTCTCTCTCAAGTCTGCAACATCCCAGACAACTAATTATTGTGTTGATATTTAGTTTGTAGCTTGTAGTATGAGTAAGTTCATATTCTTGTAACTTATTCATGCAGCAATTTTGCATCAATTGTTCTTGCAATATTTCAAATATTACTACTCACTTTGGGTTACTAGCAGTATGGCCACAAGTTACTACTGTATGTTCCATAACAAGTAAATACAGTAAATACACAACTGCAAGTTGCAATGATGCAACAAAAATATCACACCTTTCTAAGAGTGTTTTCTTGTGCACTGTCAAATAATTTTTAGGTTAGAATTCAAAATGCCGATTGTACTGGCAAGAATTCAACATCTCTTCTTCGAATTCCTGATCCACAGCTGTCAGAAATCAAGGGAAATTCCACCAACATGCCATTCAGACCAGGTATACATAGAGCTGGGCCCATTGGGCTCAATTCATAATCGATTAATCATCCTCAACAATCGATTAATAATCAATTAATCGTTTGCGTAAATCGAGTAGCAATTAGCACTTCCTACGCCAGAAATTGAAGACTTGCAGTTTATATTTTTTCCAGTTTTCTTAAAATACCGTATATACAGTATTATATTCACAAACAAAACGAAACAACGTGATTATAAAGAATGAACGTTAGATATTAATAATAATATATAATATAATAAAATATATATTTCCCTGTCCACCATTTCGTCGCGAGATTGCACTTCGGCATTTCGGGAGCGTAGCTACATTTTCCGAATAAATCTTCCACGGAGTCACCTTCTGAGCGTCGCCGGAACTTAAGACAGATGATACCGATATATGGCTGATATTTATGGTTTTTTTCATTTGAGTTTCGTATGTGTAACAAGTTATGTAAGCTTAGATCTTAGACAATAGAACGTTATTCTACTATTAAGACAAAGGACAATGTAAGGTGGAGTTTTCCGGACGAAACCTAAGATAGTAATTATACCTTGGTGTTAGACCAGGCAGTATGTATGTGGCGGCCGAGAGCGAAGGTCACATGTAAGTTTAAGAGATTGTAATTAAAAGGAGTGTTCTCCAAATCTCGACACGTTACACATTGGTGGCAGCGGTAAAAGAAATATGGCAAGTGCAATTCTTCCTACAAAGTTTGATGGTGACGACGTACACTGTAGTAGCTTGGCTTCGGGAATTCGACGCGTGTGTCCTGGCGAATGGATGGAAAGACGAGGAAAAGATAAAGAAACTTTCTCCGTGGACGCGCCGCCAGTCACTTTTATGCGATCCATGATGACGAGAGGTCTACCTACGCCGCGGCCGCTAAAAAGTTAAAAGAAGCTTTATGCCCACTAGTGGAACGCGAAATTTTGTTTGCAATTTGATGCCTGTACGGCATGGAGAAGACCCAGCTGTTTACAAATGGGAACTCGAGTAACTTCTCGACAAAGCCCAACCTACACTTGCTGCCGACGCCAAAACTGCTCTTCTGGCTCGACAACTCATGCGTGGACTTCCAAGTGGCATCAAAGGCAAGTTGATCAAACACAACCCGACTGCATCTCTGCCCGACATGTTGAGTTTCGTACAACGTTTTCGCACAGTCGAAAGCTGCACTTCCCACGCCACAAGCGCGAGTACAGCAACAACCTCAACGACCAACTCAGAAATCGAAAAGCTCGTTGGCCTAATGACCGATCTCGCCTCCCGACAGACACGGTTAGAAGACCAAATGCGACAATCTAACAGGTTCTATACGCTGCAGCTAGTCAGTCCAACAGCCGGAGAGCAGACAAGTCTGTCTCTTGTTACACATGTGGTAAACCTGGTCATATCGCCCGTGAATGTCGCAGTGATAGCCGCCAACGGAACTCTTTGACCGTACTGCCGTGCGTTGCTACCAATGCCAAGGGTATGGACATTTCGCCCGCGACTGTGCCAGTTCTTTAAGCTACCAAGGGGTGTCTCGAGAAACAGGTCAGTAGATCATCCCGAAGCAAGTAAGACCTGTAGTAACAAATTTAATGCCGGAATGGTAGTGTTTGTAATGACAGTTTGCCTATGGTGTACGAGTCCGTGCACTTCTAGACACAGGATCAATGAGAGCGTTTATTAATGATAAGATTCACGCTATTATTAATTTTGACTGCCTTCGGTTAGATAAATTACCATCAGAACGGTGTACTTCAATTACGAGTGGGGACAATGCAGGTAGTATTAGTTGTACTTCAGTTAAAGCAGATAACCTTACAGCAAAAAACGATGCAACCTTAGATCCAGAATTGAGTAGTGAAGACAAACAACAGCTAAAAGAAGTGTTAACGGAATTTAGGGAAGTTTTTAGCGAAACAATTAGTCAGACAAACGCCAATTATGCAGCGCCCCAGACGAGTGCCATATGCATTTAGGGATGAAGCGAACAGACAAATTGCGAAGATGTTAGATCAGGGAATCATACGCCCCAGTACCAGTCCATGGTCTATCCCTATCGTCTTAGTCCGAAAAAAGTCCGGTGAAATTCGCTTTGCGTTGACTATCGCAAACTGAATGACATTACACGAAATGACGCACATCCGTTGCCCAGGGTAGACGACTTATTATATTCGGTTGGTAATGCCAAATACTTTACAACCCTTGACCTGAAAAGTGGTTATTGGCAAATTCCATTCCACCCTGGCGATCGTGATAAAACGGCTTTTGTAACGCATAGCGGCCTGTATGAGTTTAATCGAATGCCTTTTGGATTAGCGACTGCACCCGCTACATTCCAACGCGCCATGGCGCTAGTTTTAGCGGGTCTTACCCACAGTATTTGCCTTTGCTATTTAGACGACGTGATAGTGTTTAGTAGCACTATCACAGAGCACTAGATTAAGAACGGTTTTGTCTCGTTTCCACGAGCACAACCTTCGACTAAACCTATCGAAATGCACGTTCGCAGCTCAGCAGGTTCACTATTATTAGGACACATGATATCTGAAGAAAGTGTTAGAAAGTCGAAGCGATAAAACAAATTCCTGTCCCTCGCTGTGTGAAAGACGTTCGAAGTTTCCTAGGTCTTGACAGGCTACTATCGCCGTTTTATAAAGAATTATGCCAACATTTCTGCGCCACTGACAAAACTGACAACCAAAGAAAGCGCGAAAAAGTTCGAATGGACGCAAGAATGCGAAACTGCTTTTAAAAAACTTCAGAATTCTTTGTGTTGTGCACCCGTGTTAATTTATCCTAAACTCGACAGGGAGTTTATTTTGCAAACAGACGCATCAGACGCTGGACTAGGTGCGGTATTGTCACAACTTGATGACAACGGTACAGAACGGCCGCTAGCATATGCGTCAAAAGTTATTTCTTCCAGAGAAAGAAAATACTGTACAACAGAAAAAGAAACATTTGCGGTTATATTTGGTGTTCGCACTTCTCGTATTTACTTATACGGCTATATCGAGAGTTGGCACCCTGGCCGCCATATTGAATTAATGGTGGACTTATGACTTATTAATGACTGGAGAGTCTGGGGACGAGAATGATTGTTTGAAATATACGAATTTTGTCCGTCTTTAATCATTTTTATTGTATTTATACCTTAAAAATTGTGGAAAGACTCGAAATAATTTTGTTCTTTGACAAATGCAACTTAAATAACTCATTTTCAGGCGAATATTGACAAAATAGTTTACTAAATATATTATTATTTACAAGTTAATCCCCTCGCCCGAAGGCCGAAGGCCTGAGGGCGAGGGTGATAATATCGACCGGCGTTTAGTCCCTTATCACGCGAGATACAAGCCGATCCCTATCTCGGATGCAGTTTATATATTTATATATATTCAAGATCAACCGTTTTCATGCGCGGCATCGGAAAATTTGGCCCTGGTAACTAGATATGGTAAATAATAAATATCTGCATTTGAATTCGTGTTTTGTCGGGTTATACCATAGGCAGCCCAAATGTAAAGATTAATTGCTTGTATTGAACTTGTAATAAAAGCTGTATTTACCTTGTTATTGCTGCCGAAATTCGATTGAGATCAAAACTCGCCCCGCTCCCCTCATTGCCGACTTCGCGCGACATGCTGACGACAACTTTGTTATAAATAATGACAAGGTTGGCAAGTAAATTCACTGTTGGCAACTAAACACCTCAACAAATAGTCAAATAGTTTGAAAACAACGAGTAGAACAACCACGAAAATAACAACACTTTGAAAACCAATAATTTTACCACATAGTCACAAACTACTGTGTTTCAAAACGGTCCGGAAAGACTGGCAAGGACCGAAAGTTTGCAGTATTTTGCCCAAATTTTAGCCTGTCCCGATGCGGGATGCCCATTGCCTGCTACTGGTCACTTTCTTTAAATCTAAAATAGCAAGCTCATTGGCTAGCACAAATGCAAAAATCGTGACTCTCGTGGCAGTGAAAGGGGCAACCGGGGGGGGGAATTCACTGGATAAGCGATAAACATTTTGTCCGAGCCAGTGAAACAAAATAATACATTTTTTTGTAAAAAAAAAACAAAAACAAATTACGAAAGCTTGCTTGGTCACATTTATCCGTAAATACACTGTACGCTGTTGAACACCAGACAAAAACGATGTAGACAAAAAGAAAACTGTTGTTAAAGGGATTTTAGTGCGGTGAGTATAAATATATTCTTGTTTTTTTTCTCTCGAAAACTAGCCATTTTTAAAGTGTATCTTTCTTACGGCTTCGTGCGGGAGAAAATGAATATAAAAGATAGCTTAAATTATCTTATCAATTACATTTTCCTGAGGAACAGAATGCACTGCTGGAAAGGAACCGAAATTCTTTTGTTATAATGGACGTTTCTTTTATTTGGTAAGTTCGGATATTTGTTAAATATTGATTTATTTTGTTTTGTTTTGATTTTTAAATCTCTGTGCACAATGGCCACTCGACAGTCGCTAAATATAAATATTATGTCGCCAGTCAATTGCCGTTTTGAAAAGGTTCGGAAAACATTCTTGAAAACTATTCACGTTTAATTGATAATAAGAAACGTATCTTATATACTTGCAAATATTAATTTAAGGTCTGGCCCGAACTGCGCCAGATGAATACAACATATAAACTGGCTTTGGAAATACTGCCAACCCTGTGGCCACGCTGACGTGAAAATAATAATATAATATTAATATCTTGATGTTTGTGAACTTTACATTTCATATACAGATTAAATTAAACCGTGACTTTTAGTCAAACATATAAACAAACTGCACTAGAGCGACAATCGAAAATGAAAGTATACTGAATACATATTTTTTAGCGACTGCCCTCTGCAGCCTTTTGCCTTTGCCTTTTGGTATAAAGAAGAGTTCAAAAAAAATTCCCACCGTAAAATAAATGTCTGATTGCCATACCGGCACATATTTGCCAGGGGAAAAGAAACATGTCAATATTGAAAAACAATGTAGTACCATACCTATATGCCTCAAGGAACTTGTTTTAATGTCACGATAACTGATCCGTTGTATTTCATAGTCATTGTCATAGACATAAATTATCCTCGCCGGTTCGAAAGTCTGGCGATCACCGTATATATGAGGCGATGTATAAACCACAGCCGAAGGCAAAGAAATCCTGCATTCTGCTATTCCCAAACATTACACCACTTTTGGCATTAGAAATTCATACTGCAAACTGAAGGACACAGTGAACTATCTGCAGGTAACGATTTTCTGATTCACAAGATTCTATGTTATAAAATCACATCCAACTTTCAGATCAAGACGCCGGGCTACAACGGAAAAAAGAACACACTGCCAGACTGCTAATTCGTAAACTGATCGAACGGCAGAGACGAACGAAACTCGACAAAAAAGCGGCAATGCAAAATGAAATAGACATGATTCGAAAAGTATCAGTCATACCTTGTCAGCAAAGTCGGCTTTTTTAGTCTTTATGGCAATCACGTACAGAGAAAACAAAGCTTTTAACTCGTCGAACATCTCGCCTCACCTGTCAATTTCAAATCTTCAAACTTAAAACCGGTTTGACAAGTTGTGGCCAGATGGACCAATGAGAGACGTGAATGGCGATTGGTCAGTTTTCAAAACTTACTTCCGGTCCAGATAAGTTATTTCGAAATTTGTGTAAAAAAGCTGATAATCAACCATTTTCTTTGATTCACTATAAGACCCTTGATTCACTATATTAATATAATTTATTATATCTATTTCATAGGATCCTTGCTAATTATGAATATTGTCAAGATTCTTTTGAGTTGACAAAATCAATACTAGACGCAGCTTTAAATGCGGACGTAGAAGTGACTTCTTCTACTTTGGGAAGGATTATTAACAATGTTTGGCAGGGGAAAGTTAAAAAAGAATCGTCAGTCACAAATGATGGTTCTGGCTACAGACATCTCAAGAAGCGCTCGAGAAACAATGCAAATGACATTATATTCGAGTTTGACGAAGATACTCAAGAGGTAATCCAATCATTATGTGACGTTCACAATGGTTGGGTTATTGACCATTCAAGTAAGGACAGACAGTCTCTTAATTTATTAAAATTTCGAAGCTCGGAAACTGGGGAAGACATCACAGTAGATGGTCGTCGTCTGGTGTTCGAAATTGGTGTCACACTGTTCCCGCCCAACATAACGTTGAGCACTTATGCCGGGCGTGTGGTCTCAATTAAAGATGTGATAGGCATAGATGAAGTCGAAGTATCTTTTTCTGCGATTGATACTACGATGTGTCTTGTAGAGGCTACATTACCATGCTTAGGTCAACCAATTCCTGAAAAAGCTGGATTTCTTAGAGTTCCCGTTTCTGGTTCAAGGATTCTCAGCGTTACGTCCCATGATCTGGTAAACCACGAGAGATTAATTTCGTCATCTTGTTCTCTGTTAACCAGCCGTGGTAAAAGTTCTTGCCAAAATTGCTTGTATGTTTTTAAACTGTTCAGAAATAGAGGGTATAAGAGAAAGGCGAATAACTCCGACACTCCGCACAAGAAGTGTAATGTGAGATTTCTGGATAGAATAGGCCTTGAAGAGAAAATCACCAGCCAGAGAAAGAAGCTCCAGAACGAAATGAAAAGGGATCTGCGCGTAAACGATGATGAAATGATAGAGTTCGTAGACGACGATAGCTCAGACTTGGTAAAAATCTTCAAGACAACTGACACCACTGCAATGCCACCGGATATGAAATTGCTTTGGAGTCTGCAAATGAAGCAGCTATCTGCAAAGTCTGCTAAGGGTTATCGATGGAACCCTAGGTTTGTTCAATTATTAACGCATATAGTACATTCTGTTGCAATTTCATTATTTTATTTACATGCACTTCATGTATACATGCCGTAAGCAACAAATTTTGTAGCAATTATATTTTTTCTGTAGGGTTGTACGATTTGCTTTAGACCTTTATT
This sequence comes from Chrysogorgia sp. JL179-B06, assembly GCA_035772405.1. NCBI lineage: Eukaryota > Metazoa > Cnidaria > Anthozoa > Scleralcyonacea > Chrysogorgiidae > Chrysogorgia > Chrysogorgia sp. JL179-B06. The sequence goes on along the minus strand of JAYKKM010000496.1, from coordinate 1,655,932 downwards.
GCAAGAACCCCAAAGCTTTGGATTCAATGCGTGAATTCGTTATTCTTCCAAGTAACCGTCTTATAAGGTGATACAAGCAATGGTCTATTATAAACTCTATTGTCATAAAATGAATATCGAAATTTTCTTCACCACAAATCCTTAGAACATGCAGTTTAAACGAGTGAAATGCAAAATATTTCTTGTTATATATAAACTATAGTTGTATATAAACGCAGGAAGAATGTAGGGGTGACTGCTCTCCATGTCTTTTACCGATTGCTAAAAGCTTTAAAACATCTTAATTGTTATATAGCATAAAGCTAGCGTAAAAGGTCATTCTGTTCCCCTCGCCTTTGCACAACTTGTTACGGTTCAGAAATGTAAATTGAATAAGAAATATTTTTAATAATTGTTTCGCAGATACTATAAGAACTCTGTCGACCAACAGCCTGGTTGGAATAAGGAAACCATCCAGTGGTGTCAGAAGGAAGCGGAACGGCAGAAACTCAGACAAGACGAATACTGGGGTGGCCTCGTTTTAGATGAAATGAAGGTGCAGGTATGTGTAATATCTTCCTCAGTAAGCTGAGTTAGCTCCTTCCCCTTTGGAGACTATCCCTCAAGGTGAATAAAACCGTCTGACGTTATAAGCCAGAATAAAATACAAAAGTTCCATTTGATGAGAAGAAGTTAATTATATCATCATGCTAAATTCGAAGGCTAGCATATCAGCAAAATGTCTATTAACTACCATGTGTTTTCCTTTATTGCTATTATAGGAAGACTTACAAATGACCGTTAAGGGTGGACGTCATCAACTGACAGGAATGGTTTCACTTGGAGGATTTTATACAGATATGAAGAAGATTGAATCTGGTAAGTTTAATAAGAATGAAAGAAGTTCGGAAAAATTAATTAATTAATTAATTAATTAAGGTCAAATGACTTTTAAAAGCATGGTTTTCTTCATTTACTATTTTAGGTAATTCAGCCGTAGAAATTGCCACACATCTCCTACAATTCATATTTCTGAGTGATGGTGGATACAGGTTCCCTTTGGCTCATTTTCCAACAACACAATGCCCGCCTTCAGTCTTATACCTTCAGTTTTGGGAAGGTGTCATGCAGATGAAAAGAGCTGGATTTACGTATGTTTACGTCTATTGCTGTCATTAAAAAGGGGTAGATCGAAACTTTAAACGTTAGTCAAAATTGATTGATTAATATTTAATAATTAGATTATGAGCTCGGAATTTCTATAAGCGAATAGTTGACGAGGGCTATTCTTGCTTTTTGCTCTTATTTAGCATTTACTATGCTATATGTGATGGTGGAGACTCCAACAGGCAGTTCATCAAGATCCACTTCTCCACTTGCAATCCTATTGACTTGCACTTCATCGCATATAACATGTTGACAGAGGTGCCAATGACGTTTATAATGGATTGTAAGGTATATTATGTCGTAATGCATATATGTATTTTTACTGCTTTAATATATTCCACAATTTTTAGTATATTCCGCAAATCAATTTTTTCCAGTACAGACTGAACAAACGAGATTAATAAAGGAAATTTTACATGGGTTTTTGTACTTTTTTTTGCTTCATGAGTTTCGCCGTAATTTTGTTTTGCGAGGTAGTTATTTAACCTTATACTTTTAAATAGCCACATCGTAGAGGTTTTTTATTCTTTGTTATTTAGCACAACTTCAAGAAACTTCGGAATAACGTCGAGAAAAGTTATCCTTATGGGTCAGCGAGATGCCTGACTAAAAGTGGGAAGAACATTTTTTGGTCACATTGGAGAGCGGCGTACGACTGGGATCAAAAAACTCACTCCTGCCACTTACACGAAAAGCTGAAGGAAGACCACTTTAGCCTAACCCCAAGTTCGAGGATGCGCAACGGATTAGCTGAAGACGTGTTGGATAAAAAAATGTTTTATCTGATGAAGGTACAGTGCATTTCATAATTATTATTCGTGATAGCACTTATACATACGTACCACAAAACTGCAATACCAATAGTGAGTCAGCTATAGACTATTCTATTTATTTCAGGCTTATAAAGATCATCTAGCAACAGTTGTAGGGGAAGATCGGAACAAACTTAACATTACTCTCGCCTTCCTGAAACACACGAGTTTAATGATAGAGCTTTTTTCAGACAAACATGCGATTTACCATGTAAAGGACAACAGACTCCAAGACTTACAGGCAGCGCTTCAGTTCTTTTCCGAATGGAAGCAACAAATTTCCAAAGGGAACGAATTTCTGTCAGAAAAGCTATGGTTTGACCTGCAGTCAATGATACTTGGTTTTGTTTCGATGGTAAAGACCAAGTTATCTCGGTTTCCTGGCTCCATTATAAAACCTGCTATCATCAACCAAGATTTGGTGGAGAATCATTTCTCACAGTTGAGAGGTGCAAACGGGCAAAATGATAACCCCACCTACCAAATGACGCAAGGGACGCAGAATTCTATCATCTTTGGACAAACGGCAATCAGCCGAAAAAGCAACACGGGAACCACGAAGAATAATTCATTTGCAGGTCTGCCGAAACAGAATCTGTTTGGTGCGAATGATAAACAACAAGAAAAGCCAACGTTTGGATTGCTAGGAGATAAGTAATTTATTCAGCAAACTTCTTTTCCTGATAAGTATTGAGGTGCCAAAAATGGGTTACGTTATAGCAATATTTTGCTTTGCCTATATATAGCCATTGGCACAGACCATATTATAGGGTAACTGGGTATAAGCTAGGATAAGCCACACACATCATGTTTGTCGATAATATGACTATATATATATTACGAAATAAGGCTCGGTGAACAACTCTAATTACAGTAAATTATATTACAAACGGCAAATTCTCAATATGGGAATTTGCGTCGGATTGTCATCTCCAACTGCATCAACTCTATATGTTGAAGTCACCTGATGACATGGAATGTATTCAAAACGTGGGATTGCTTGGACAAGTTGAGAAGCCAATTTCGCCTTATTCCATTTGGTAAGGTAACGTACATCATATGAACTGCATAACTGTTGCAGTTCTTTCTTCTTGTAGAGGCGTGCTATTCCATTCTCTTTTACTTCATCGACTAGTGCCAATAACCGGATATGCGACACTCTCTTGCCGAGGCTTCGATCCTGCTCAACTTGTGGAAGTTGGACCTTCATTTGCTTTTCGCGCGCCTTTTCCTTTCTCTCCATTACAGCTCTACGATGGGCTAGAGATTTCTTAATGTGGAAGTCCCGACGGAAATCCCGTAAGAACTGTCCAGCTCCCATCTTAAGATACCTTTCCGTTACTTCTTTGTAGATATCAACTACCAGGCCCTAGGAATAAATTAATGTATTTTGTTATTCGTGTAAGCCAAAAGGTGATCTCCAGTCCGTTCTATGCGCATGTTCGAAACTATAATGTATACATCTTTATTTACAAACAAATATTATGGTGATATTGTACCTTCAAGTTTGTAAGGCTTTCTCCGCTTCCTTTTCATTAATTGTACTTGCGCAAAAACAGAAAACCTTTTCAGAAGTACATAGATGAACTCCGAAGAGATATCCCGACTAAATTCCCCCCTCCTGCACTGTCGTGTTTACGTTGAGCTCATACATAAAGTCCTAATGTAGCGCAAAACAAATATGGCTATATAGCTGCATGGTCATGTGGGCAGAACGGACTAGTTGGAGATCTTCTTTAATAATTCATTTCAACTAGAAGCAGTAAAAACACTCATCAAGATTGACATAATCAGTAGTTTCGAATTCTGCAAACTCAATCGAGTGTTTGCAACAGGTTATGTAAATACAGAACGTCCATTTTCTAAGAAATATGCCGTAACTTCATAACCGGGTTTATATATATATAGCGCCTGATACAAACACGCGCTAACTGACCAATAACATGCATGTATATAGTGTATACAGTGTCGGTAAGACGCAACTTATTCTATAAAGATTTGTATATGATAGGTATATATACCTTGTCCATATCAGTGTCTAATTCAAACAATTCTGTGAAGGCTCGTTCAAGAATTCGGTTGCTTGCAACTTCTGTAATGGAATAGTCCACCATTTCGTTTTGCAGTGACGACAACTTCTGCACGTTGATTTTATCAACCCTCTCTTGTTCCAACGACAAGAAAAATTGATAAGCGCCATCACTAATATGGAGCAATCCCCGTTCTCTGTATTGTCTCGACTCGATGACGTCGAGTGTTTCTGGGCTGGTTGTGATACTTTCGAGAATTTCATGTGGAATGACGATGTTGTTTTCCAGATACTCGATTTTTTTCATTTCACTGTTGACCTTGCTACGTACATGGCTTGATTGTGACAACTTGTTGTCAATCACGTACCTTCGTGATTTATCAAGGGATTTCTTGATTGCCCATCCACCAATATACCGTATCTTCCCGCGCCCATCTGATCCCATTTCCTGTATATCAAAACGGACAGGCTCACTTTCTTCTTGCTTACGAACCCGCTTTCACAATTCTGCTGCGTACAACTGGTAAAGGTGGAACAGAAGATGGGCACCCACACTTCTTTGACCATCGTCGATTTCAATCCACTTTCGCACACTGAAAGCGCTAATCATATCACTTCGATACTCTTGTGTCAAGAAAAGTTGATGTAGTTTCGCTGTAGCACAAGTAAAATCCTTGTTGGTCATGTGCACCTCTTCTAGATTCTCAGATAAGTAATCCTTGAACAAACCAGCAATTCGACACCAAAATATTCGAGCTAATAATTCAAATAGATCCAAATTATTAGCTCCATACTTTGCTGCGGATTTGATATCCTGGCTGTAAGAATCTTCGTGCGTGTCATTGAGGATCTTCTCTACAAAGGTTTTCATGCTGAAATCTGAAGGGGGTACGGATAACTCGTCATTGAAATCTGACATGCATAGCAGGACGTCTTCAAGGTTGACAGGAACTCCACCACTTGATTCAAAATACCGTCTAGCGTTGGCCACACAATCGGTGTCATTTACATCGCTGGAATGGGTATTATCTCCGTCTTCTACAAGTTCTTGTTCTTCAACCGCACTTTCGAAAAAAGTCTCGTCTAAATCAGTGAACTTGCAGCAGGCGAAGTTTGGCTCAGGGTTTCCAGATTGATTGGTAACCAAACTAGTAAGTTCAGTGGGTGGTGGCAACACAAACCTTCTCCGAAAGCCAATCACCTGGAGAGTTGCTTCTTGTCTTACCCTTGACACTGCGACATAAGTCTGACCAGGCACAAACTCTTGCGAGCAATGCACAACAACTCCATCTAGGTTAAGACTTTGCGCTTTATGTACCGTTATCGCGTAACACGGTGCGAAAGGGAATTGGGTACGACTGGCTTGCATTCTTCAACTGTTGTCGTATTTGTACCATGTCCTACGTCCTATGGTAACATTTCCAACTTCTGGAAATCTCACGAGAATACGTTCATCATCTGCTGGATCAATTCCAATGAACTGTCCTCGATAGCCGTTTTTCAACCGATCGTTGATGTTGTATAACAGCATAACTTTACATCCTTGTTTTAAGGTGAGAATCTTGCTGACAGTGTTCTCGAGATGTTGTGCGTAACCAGTATCTTTGCTTTCAAACGTCATCAATTGTCCGGGAAAATCTGCGAGAACATTTAAATTATGTACTATAACAGGCAGTTTCTTGAAGTAAATGTGGATTGGTTGCGATGCGGTGTCTGTCAAGACGCATTTCCTTGACAGATTACGAAGGTACTCCTCCGCTTGGTCAGTACACTGTCCCACCCGTAGGAGGTCAAGAGTGTCTTTTAATCGATTTTCGGATTCTCCTTGTCTCATGATCTTCTCTAGCTCGATACGATGTGGGAATACTCTGTTGAATATTTTAGACCCGTAGATTGACTTTCCTGCATCAAATGGACTTGGAATTGGTTTTAATTGCCAGAAGTCCCCAACCAGTATCATCTGTATGCCGCCAAATGGACGGGTGTTGTTCGACACCATGTGTTGTATTACATTTACCAGATTGAAAATGCGCCGGCTTGACATAGAAACTTCGTCCCATATTAAAACGCTCGCAGCAGCAACCTGGTCAACAACGTTTTTTCGTGAGAGGGAACGTTCTATCAGCTTACGCGCAGGCAGCTCTGCGGTTTGCAAACCGTATTGAGAATGGACTGTCTTTGCCATACCATGATATGCGTCACAGGAAATTCCACTGGAACAAACAATTTGACATTTTTCCCCTTTTGCAGTCAGAATTTTCTTTATCTCTTCCACAACTGTCGACTTCCCTACGCCTGCCCGTCCAAATATGCAGATGTTGTGCCCACTTGTTGCCAAATCGACCACGTCTTGCTGTGCTTTATTGAGTTTGACAAGATCTTTGTCTCCGTTCATATTATAGTAAAAGTCTCAACCTGTAAGTTGAATGATACGTTTTACTTCTGTATAATTTACCTATAATTATTAACCCAAGAAACATCTTCATATTATATATATTATATATATTGTAATGTACTAATGGAATTAGATTTTAAAAATTTATGAATGTAAGGATAGAGGACTCTTATTTGTTACAATAATAAAACTAAATAATTAAACGAAATATGATATTCACGGTGAATTTATTTCACTTAATCTCCTCAAACTGTTAATCGCGGTCTTATACGGTATTATAGTGAATGAATTTTACACAAATTTCGAAATAACTTATCTGGACCGGAAGTAAGTTTTGAAAACTGACCAATCGCCATTCACGTCTCTCATTGGTCCATCTGGCCACAACTTGTCAAACCGGTTTTAAGTTTGAAGATTTGAAATTGACAGGTGAGGCGAGATGTTCGACGAGTTAAAAGCTTTGTTTTCTCTGTACGTGATTGCCATAAAGACTAAAAAAGCCGACTTTGCTGACAAGGTATGACTGATACTTTTCGAATCATGTCTATTTCATTTTGCATTGCCGCTTTTTTGTCGAGTTTCGTTCGTCTCTGCCGTTCGATCAGTTTACGAATTAGCAGTCTGGCAGTGTGTTCTTTTTTCCGTTGTAGCCCGGCGTCTTGATCTGAAAGTTGGATGTGATTTTATAACATAGAATCTTGTGAATCAGAAAATCGTTACCTGCAGATAGTTCACTGTGTCCTTCAGTTTGCAGTATGAATTTCTAATGCCAAAAGTGGTGTAATGTTTGGGAATAGCAGAATGCAGGATTTCTTTGCCTTCGGCTGTGGTTTATACATCGCCTCATATATACGGTGATCGCCAGACTTTCGAACCGGCGAGGATAATTTATGTCTATGACAATGACTATGAAATACAACGGATCAGTTATCGTGACATTAAAACAAGTTCCTTGAGGCATATAGGTATGGTACTACATTGTTTTTCAATATTGACATGTTTCTTTTCCCCTGGCAAATATGTGCCGGTATGGCAATCAGACATTTATTTTACGGTGGGAATTTTTTTTGAACTCTTCTTTATACCAAAAGGCAAAGGCAAAAGGCTGCAGAGGGCAGTCGCTAAAAAATATGTATTCAGTATACTTTCATTTTCGATTGTCGCTCTAGTGCAGTTTGTTTATATGTTTGACTAAAAGTCACGGTTTAATTTAATCTGTATATGAAATGTAAAGTTCACAAACATCAAGATATTAATATTATATTATTATTTTCACGTCAGCGTGGCCACAGGGTTGGCAGTATTTCCAAAGCCAGTTTATATGTTGTATTCATCTGGCGCAGTTCGGGCCAGACCTTAAATTAATATTTGCAAGTATATAAGATACGTTTCTTATTATCAATTAAACGTGAATAGTTTTCAAGAATGTTTTCCGAACCTTTTCAAAACGGCAATTGACTGGCGACATAATATTTATATTTAGCGACTGTCGAGTGGCCATTGTGCACAGAGATTTAAAAATCAAAACAAAACAAAATAAATCAATATTTAACAAATATCCGAACTTACCAAATAAAAGAAACGTCCATTATAACAAAAGAATTTCGGTTCCTTTCCAGCAGTGCATTCTGTTCCTCAGGAAAATGTAATTGATAAGATAATTTAAGCTATCTTTTATATTCATTTTCTCCCGCACGAAGCCGTAAGAAAGATACACTTTAAAAATGGCTAGTTTTCGAGAGAAAAAAAACAAGAATATATTTATACTCACCGCACTAAAATCCCTTTAACAACAGTTTTCTTTTTGTCTACATCGTTTTTGTCTGGTGTTCAACAGCGTACAGTGTATTTACGGATAAATGTTACCAAGCAAGCTTTCGTAATTTGTTTTTTTTACAAAAAAATGTATTTTGTTTCACTGGCTGCGACAAAATGTTTATCGCTTATCCAGTGAATTCCCCTCCGGTTTCCCCTTTCACTGCCACGAGAGTCACGATTTTTGTATTTGTGCTAGCCAATGAGCTTGCTATTTTAGATTTAAAGAAAGTGACCAGTAGCAGGCAATGGGCATCCCGCATCGGGACAGGCTAAAATTTGGGCAAAATACTGCAAACTTTCGGTCCTTGCCAGTCTTTCCGGACCGTTTTGAAACACAGTAGTTTGTGACTATGTGGTAAAATTATTGGTTTTCAAAGTGTTGTTATTTTCGTGGTTGTTCTACTCGTTGTTTTCAAACTATTTGACTATTTGTTGAGGTGTTTAGTTGCCAACAGTGAATTTACTTGCCAACCTTGTCATTATTTATAACAAAGTTGTCGTCAGCATGTCGCGCGAAGTCGGCAATGAGGGGAGCGGGGCGAGTTTTGATCTCAATCGAATTTCGGCAGCAATAACAAGGTAAATACAGCTTTTATTACAAGTTCAATACAAGCAATTAATCTTTACATTTGGGCTGCCTATGGTTATACGGTGAATGATCGTGAAAAGGCAGTGAAAATGCAATATATCGTCGTCCGAAGATGTCAAGTTCGCTAATCAAGTTCGTAAATCAAGTTTTATACGTGGCGTCAAAACTAAAGATTCTAAAGGTAAACCCGTTTTCGGTTTTTTAAACCTGTTAGTCAGTTACAAAGATAGTTTTGCAAACATGTCCGAGTATGTTATTCAGGCTTTTATTTGATGTATAGCATGATTTTCTTGCGTTAGTAGTTCAAAAGATATCGTCGTCTGAATATCTAAAATATTTACTCGGAGTTTGTCAAATCCAATCCAAGCGTCGTCGCTTTTTTCAAGCTGTTAGGTATCAGTTACAAAAATATTTTTGTAGGTATGTCAGAGGCTGTTAATCAAGCTTTCATTAGATATGTAGAATGAGTCCTTAGAGTTAGTACTTCAAAATATATTGTGGTCGGAACATTTCACTTTTGGTATGTCGTCATGGCAACCGAAATTTAAAATTATTATAACACCAACCCAAGTCAGTTTTAGGGTTAGGATTTGGGTTAGGATTAGCGATTATTTGAATTTCGGTTTGTTGATATATCGAGAAAGCACCAATCAGACATCACAAAATCACTCTTTGCAGGGCTTTCGTCAAAATTGAATAGTCCTTACATAAGATATACCAATAAATTATGTGCTTTATTATAATATTGCAGAATAACAAATGTTAATACAAATTTGGAATGGCAGATTTTATACTTTTATTTAAATTATCCATCACCATTGTTTCACTCGGTCACTTTGCAACCCCATCCACAATGGAATAATTGCAATACTTGTTAATTAGCTATATAGTGAGTACCAGTACTGGTGGTAAGGATGTAAAAAAGTACAGATTATAGCTGTATTTATACTGCAAGTCTATAGGACTAACCAGGACCAACCTGGCTGGATGCCACCTTGGGCCTGGCTTACATTTTACTCACTTTAATAGTGTAAACATACACCATACTGGCTATAACAATCAGCATTTATGCTCATCTGATATTATGGCATATGCCCTTCTGGCCAATGGCTTAGTGTGTCTGTTTAAATTCACCTTTGTCCTGGATGGTAGGCCTGGACAGTGCCAGTCCTAGGCTTTCAATGTATATTTTACACAGCTTTTGAAGGATAAATACTGTATAATGTATAATTGGGTAGGTTAACACTCACTGTGTCAGGGGAACATGTTAGGATTAAACAAGTGGTATCACCCCACTGACAAGAAGCAGCTGAAAGGAATTTCATCCTGAATTAATATATATATATTGGTGAAATAATTAGATTAAGCAATATCGTTCTTTTGGAGGCTTTTGTCATTTCATTTTTTGAAATTGTGTTACCGGTACTTGAATACCATTGAAATACTGGTACATGAATGTGCATAATTATATAATATTAATAAGTCTTCTAAAAGAATAAAAGGTTTATCAGACTTATCAATTTGGTCTAGGATAAATTTAGGTATGGAATCTTTTGGTATCTGCTACTAACAATTAGACAATAAGGAACATGCAGATTTACATTCTAGATATGGCACGAGAACTAATTATACACAAGCGATTGCCGGTGACAACTGCTTGTGGTACAAATGGCGGTCATGCGCACATCCAGAGTGCGTGAAGCGGTATAGGGCCAGAGTGCTCAAACTACCACAAGGGTAGTGGGCGTTGCATTATCGCTAAAGGACACCTACACCAACTTCACAGAGTGCTCAACAACACCGAAGTGAAGGATTATTACAGTAGGGTACATGTATCTGCTTATACTGACAATTAGACAATAAGGAACATGCAGATTACATTATTACAGTAGGGTACATGTATGTACAAGGTTATGCAGTCTCGTGAATACAATTGTACTTTGAGTAAAATTTTACGGTACTGTAAACATGCATGTTGAAATTTATTATTAAAAGCATAACTGACATAATTAACTTTAATTATGTAATATATAATTAATAAAATTGTTATTTAAATTAATAATTATTAAAATTAATTATTAATTTCAATAATCAATAATTACACAATTGGTTTCCAACCCTGCCTGCGAGACAATTGTGTTGGCAGACTTTCCCATTTGGGTTCTGTTCAGTACACTACCCACAAATTGCACCCAAAAAATAAGCAGTTTGAAAATCTGTTCAGTTTGGCAATATTAAAGCCTCAAACAATAAGACGGGCGAGGGGTTGTTGCGTACACGTATTTCTAGTAAATATTTAATTGTCACGGTTATTTCTGATATTAATTATCTGTTGGTTTTTGGTTTTGGAGTAGGATGATGTCCTGTATATGTAAATGTAGAAAACTGTGGGGACGGGCTATATTAAATGCGTATCATATTGCAACACGCGCTGGACATGCAGTGTAAACCTCATTAAAAGTATGAATAAAACACAGAAACAGGGAGTAAAGATGCGTATAATTGTATATAGTGCATAACATAACATGCGGGATAACCCTGTATGCTTTTCGACCTTTATATACGGTAAGATTTCAATATGACGGCCAGGGTGCCAACTCTCGATTTAGCCGCACGTTTTACTTATTAGGTCGGCCATTTAAGGTAATCACAGACCACAGTGCACTGACATGGCTCTACAACATAGACTTGCAGAAAGGACGATTAGAGCGGTGGGTTATGGAGTTACAAGAATTTCAGTTTTCGATAGTTCATAAGCCGGGTAAGCTCCATAATAACGCGGATGCCCTTTCTCGCCTCATAGCGCCTCACGAGGACGCGATAGTAGATCTCGAAAGCGCGAAGAACGAGTCAGGCGACGAGGACACTGTCCAAGAGAATGGTAATTGCGCAATAACTGTCAATCCAACATTTAACTTAAAAAAACGCAGGAGGAGAACCCAGTTATCTCTAAGATAGTCGAGTTTAAAACATGCGGCAAATCAAAACCCGAACTATCCGCATGGAACCAGGATGACAGGCTAAAAACATTTTGGTGGTTTACAGTGTGCCCACAACTGACATTCAACCTCACTGTAATAATGCTCCCCAGTTCCAACGGGTTAGGCCTAGGAATCTCAGGCAACATGTTCAACCGCCTGATCGGCACGGAGTTGTTGCGTCGTAAGTCACCAAAGAAATGTTGTCGTTAATTAGTATTAATTATATCAATTATTGAATATTGTACATAGAGTTTATTAATTTTAGATTTTGAATAACAGAACATTAAGTTAGGGAATGGTTGTAACAAGTTATGTAAGCTTAGATCTTACACAATAGAACGTTATTCTACTATTAAGACAAAGGACAATGTAAGGTGGAGTTTCCGGACGAAACGTAAGATAGTAATTACCTTGGTGTTAGACCAGTGTGTATGTGGCGGCCGAGAGCGAAGGTCACGTGTAAGTTTAAGAGATTGTAAGTAAAAGGAGTGTTCTCCAAATCTCGACACGTTAGGTATGCTTTGTCAATTTTCAACTCTCTCTGCAAACTTGTGCCCGCCCAAAACGCCAATAGCACGAGCCGCCACTGACAGTGATTAGCGCGGATATTTTGGTTCACTTTTGTGATGGAGGAAGTCAGAAGTATATTTATTTAATTTATACAAAGAATAGTTTTGTCTGTTTAGTTGTTTTGAGTTTAAAATAATCAAAATTGTTGTAAGAGGTGTCACAGCGCTATCAGTTTAATTATCATTTTGGCGTATATAAAATCAATAATCATGACGTTTCCAGGCAAAGTGTCAGACGTTTCTAGGCGTACGTGTGAACGTGAAAGACGCGCATTGAAACTGGGAAACACATTCACAAATGTAAAAAAGTTAAGAAAACTAACGTAAATAAGCAGTATTGTTGTTTTCGATGATCCGATTATTGTAAATGGTAATCGATTAATCGGGTCCAGTTGTAGGTATACAATATCTAACATGTATTTATAGTTTTATATAGTTTTATAGTTTTATATTTTTATTCTAAGAGGATACTGATATAAAACCTTGATATAAAAGGATTTTCAGACATTTTTCAGTTTGTCGCTACTATTGCTAGTTTTTTGAACGTAACTTTAAAAGTTACTGTCCATGACCCAACGCCCTCATAGAACCGATAAACCCTGTTTTCTATTCTGATATCATCAGCAATGTTTCGTTAATGAATATCAACAACAGACGTATATACGCATTGCGTACCTATTTTTTAACACTTGCGACACAGCAAACTTTTATATACTGTATCATACTTTACTTTAAGGTGGTTTAGACGAACCTGTTACAACAGATTTAATGAAAGAAGAAGCTTTTAGTTTAGATTTAAAAAATGGTAAGCAATTCTCCATACAGGCCAAGGGTGTTGAAGAAACAAACCACTTTTCAGAAACTTGATTTTTTTAGATTTGCTTTGCATCCCTCCTGGATTTACTCAAGGTATATCATTTGCAACAAGTGAAGATTATGGTGATTTAGGTACTGGTTGTTTTGTTGTTTTATGTATAATATATATATAAAAAAGTAGAGTGCTGCGTAGACTGTTTTGAATATATAGCAAAGTGAAAAGGTGGTAAACTGCCAAGAATTTTAGTGACGAAATACTGACGTTTCGAGCGGAGCCCTTCATCAGAGTAAGACGAGATGAAATAAAATAAATAGGGCTTATTTATATGCCAAAAGGGTGTCACAAGTAGAAAGTAGCCAATCAAATGCACAGGAGATAAACAAACTGATAATTAATGAGATGCGAAAAGTTAAATCATTTGCTATTTTTACAGTCGATCAGAGTAGGAGGGAGAAATGACAGGTCCAATATTAGGGATTAGGCGATATAGTGTATATATAAAATTTGATATTTTAATTTCGATTGATGGTGATTCGCTGAAAACGTCGGTCTCGTACAAGCTTACTGACTCCCATAGTTATCTTCTATTTTCTTCCTCTCATCCGAACTAATCTAATCTAATCTAATAAACTTTATTTAAAGAAGGTAAATACATCTATTACAATAGTATTCTGCCTGATGGCCTTCACTGAAAGAAAATAGTAATATTAATTAAAAATACATAAAATAGGATTATTGACTACAGTTACAGGTTTGTTGATATTTACATTTTGTACAAGAAAACTCTTCTAAATGGTTTGCATTTTTGTTTTGTTCAAGAAAAACGTTTTTTTAGAGCTTTTTTGAAGTTAGAAATAGTCATATTATCAATGTCTTTTAAATAATTTGGTAGAGAATTAAACAACATAGCTCCACTGTATGAGATTTTTGTTTTTCCAAATTCGCTTAATACTTTCGGAACTTTCAGATCTGTTAGTGAAGATCTTGTGCTTACACTATGCGCTTCATTAACGAATTGGAAAAGATTATACAAATTAGCTGGAACTTTGTTATTTAAAAGACTGAACACCAAAATTAATTTTCTCATTTTAATTAAGTTTGGTATTGGAACCCATTCAAGTTTTATAAATAACTTAACTGAAGGGTCGTAAGTAGTTGCTTGCAGTATAATGCGAGCTGACCTTTTTTGTAATTTCAAAAGATCGTTGAGTCTCTCATTAGAAGCATTACCCCAGACAGTACAACAGTATAGAAGGTAAGGATAGATTAATGACTCATAGAACATAATACGAGAATGATAAGGTAGATTTTGGCGTATTCGTTTAAATAAAAAACACACTAAGCAATCTATCCCTTACTCTCAATTTTTGCGTCTTCGCTGCTTATGTAGCGACGACCAAGATTTTCAAGCCAAAGCAATGGAAATGAGATATTTTTTGTTCAACGTGGTCACCCCACCAACCTTCTCGACCTCGCCGTTCAGAAAGCTTTTCTCGTTCCCCGTTTAGACGCCCTTGAACCACCTTTGGAACAAGTTTCAAACAACAAAATTCCTCTAGTTCTAACATTTCATCCTTTCAATCGGAATTTTCACATTTTACAAAATGATCCTCAGAGGTCAGCCATTTTCACCGATAACCCTTTGGTACAGTATCTTTTCGCCGTAATAAAAACATTCGTGATTCCTTAGTACATAGTGCCCTTAAACAAAATACCTTGGCCCCAGCGGGAACATTTTCTTGTGGCCGTTTCCGCTGCAACACATGCCCTTTTCTCAATCCCACTACAGCTATTACTGCCCCCAAATTCGACCACACAATCCGTCATACTTTTCATGCACGTCCACCAACATCATTTATTGCATTTCTTGCGATAAATGCCCT
Organism: Chrysogorgia sp. JL179-B06; assembly: GCA_035772405.1. Taxonomy (NCBI): domain Eukaryota; kingdom Metazoa; phylum Cnidaria; class Anthozoa; order Scleralcyonacea; family Chrysogorgiidae; genus Chrysogorgia; species Chrysogorgia sp. JL179-B06. The sequence goes on along the minus strand of JAYKKM010000496.1, from coordinate 1,640,893 downwards.
AAAATCTACATCGGTGAAACTGGGCGACGCCTTTCAGACAGGTTTGCTGAACATCTTCGTTCCGTTAGGAACAATGATGTCGACAAACCTGTAGCCCGCCATTTCAACAGCTCTAACCATTTGGTTTCAAATGTCTGTGCCATCCTTCCCATCAGTCAGGTGGTAACGATAACCGCAAACGGCAAGAGAAGCGTCTCATTTTTAAACTTGGCACCACACGTCCTCTTGGTCTTAACGAACGTTTTTCTTTTATTCAATTTCGTACAAGTTTTTTGTTATTTTAGTTTGCTTGGAACTTTTTTATTATTAGCTTATGCACTTTCATTCCTTTTCAAGTTTTTGTTTCTTACTGCTTTATTATCGCCTAATCCCCTTTAATATTGGACCTGTCATTTCTCCCTCCCCCTCAGTCTGTTTGCTGATCTACTGTAAAAATAGCAAATGATTTAACTTTTCGCATCTCATTAATTATTAGTTTGTTTATCTCCCGTGCATTTGATTGGCTACTTTCTACTTGTGACACCCTTTTGGCATATATATATATATAAGCCCTATTTATTTTATTTCATCTCGTCTTACTTTGATGAAGGGCTCCGCTCGAAACGTCAGTATTTCGTCACTAAAATTCTTGGCAGTTTACCACCTTTTCACTTTCCTAATATACAGTATATATCTATATATGTGACCATCCATGCATGGGAAAACGTACCTTACGTTATTCCGTTAAAACGGGGAAAAAAACGGACGGCGAACGGATGACAAACGGCTTGTAAAAGCGTTTGAACCACAGGGAGTCCAACTCTGACTCCTGTGATGTGTTTCTACAGCTGTTTCGAGTTTCAAATTACTGCGCGTGCAGCCGTGCACTATTCACATAAGCGCCGCGGTATCATAAGCATCGCTTTCTTTCAATATTAAATATAAAACATCAGAATTTCCATAATATAGAATAAAATAGAGAAACACATCACAGGCGTCAGAGTTGGGCTCCCTGTGTTTGAACGGCCTACCAAACCGTTCGAACGGTTTGGCAAAAATACCAACCGGTTGATCACAAGCGTTCGAACGAATCAGAACAGCCGTTCGAACGGTTTGCTTCAAGCGTTCGAACAGTTTCCTTCAAGCGTTCGAACGGTTGACTTCAAGCGTTCGAACGGTTGACTTCAAGCGTTCGAACGGTTGACTTCAAGCGTTCGAGCGTTCGAACAGTTTCCTTCAAGCGTTCAAACGGTTTCCTTCAAGCGTTCGAACGGTTTCCTTCAAGCGTTCGAACGGTTTCCTTCAAGCGTTCGAACGGTTTCCTTCGCAAGCGTTCGAACGGTTTCCTTTGCAAGCGTTCGAACGGTTTCCTTTGCAAGCGTTCGAACGCTTTTCTTCAAGCGTTCGAACGGTTTCCTTCAAGCGTTCGAATGCTTTCCTTCAAGCGTTCGAACGGTTTCCTTCAAGCGTTCGAACGGTTTCCTTCAAGCGTTCGAACGGTTTCCTTCAAGCGTTCGAACGGTTTCCTTCAAGCGTTCGAACGGTTTCCTTCAAGCGTTCGAACGGTTGACTACAAGCATTCGAACGGTTGACTACAAGCATTCGAGCGGTTGACTATACAAGCATTCGAACGGTTGACTACAAGCATTCGAACGGTTGACTTCAAGCATTCGAACGGTTAACTTCAAGCATTCGAACGCTAGACACAGTCAAAACGACTCCAAAAACTACAAAATAGAGCTGCTCGAATTACAGGTATCACAAACAGAGCAACGATATAGATCATTCTATTTCTTTATGAGAAAAAAGGCAAAAGCAAAAATGATGTTTAAAATTTTAAACAGAACTCACTGACCTTTTTACTTATAAAAGTGAGATGACAAACTATAAACTTCGGGACATTTCAAGCAGTCTTTGTCTCAACCACGTACTAATAATATGAAAAATAGTTTCATGTATGACGGTGCTCATCTATGGAATTCTATTCCAAACGAGTTTAGGGAGAGCAAATCCCTTTCATGTTTCCAAAAGAAAATTGCTACTCACATTTTTCAATCGTGAAAATATTAAATTGATTAATGTAAATAGATTACTCATTAATTATATATATATTTCCTATTTTGACACTATACATGTGTACCTCATATTTTGTAGATAACTTTAAATATTGTACTATTTTGACACTATACTTCATATTTTATAAATAACTTTAAATATTATACTTATGTAATTTCTTTTTACACGCTCCCTGTGGAAATCAGCTTCGGTTGACGGGGTTAGCGTGGTTAAATAAAGTTTTTCTATCTATTCGAACCGTTGACTTCAAGCGTTCGAACGGATCGCAGCAAGCCTTCAAACAATTTGGTCAACGGCGGTTCATATAGGCAGAAGAAGCATTGAGACAGTTTCTTACGCATGTTTAAACGCCGGATTATGGCAAGCATTCAAATGTTTCACGGATTTCATGAATTTAGACTTTTCGAGGGCTGTTTTATACAGTGTAGTTTGTGATAATCGTTTAAACGTTTCATGAGTTATGCCAAATTTTAAACAAACATTTTGCAGTAATTTAATTTTATGTTGATATACCTGTACGCGCTTATGCATGGTAATCCGAGTGGTAATCTTCGGTGATGATAGCCGTCCAGTGTTAATGCAAGTCACGCTAATTGGTAAATTGGTATGTTCCATAAATCCTTCAGCGCTCAGATCGTTCTTATACCATCTATATTAGTAACAGTAATGTTTTATGAAAAGATTGTTTGTGAAATGTTCCGCAGCCTTCGATTGCGTTGCATAATTAACAAACGGGGTTTTTAACGTCGTAAATAATTAACCTTTTGTTTAACTTTATATGCTGCGGATAAAACTATCGCGCAATAATTATTCCAGTTAGACGCTCAAACTGTTTGAGCGAAGCGTTCAAACGCTTTGGCTTAGGCGTTCAAACGCTTTGAGTCAGCCTTTCGAAGAACGGTTTGTCAAACCGTTAAGGTACGTTTTCCCGTAGGGTCATATATATATATATATATATAGAGAGAGAGAGAGAGGAAACCTTTCAATCGTATCATTCATGGGCTACCGTGTAAAAATAAGATTAAATAAATAATAAATAAATCTACAGACATGACTGATTCGTTGTGCTACAGCGCATCAGTGTAGCTTGGAACAAGATGGATGAATTGGAACAATCTGGATGATGATATACTGTATATTTAGTATAAATACACAGGTGATTATAGAAAATCGCGCACGCTGATTGGTCAAGCTACTTAATAATAATATTAATTTATAATGCGCAAGTTTCATTGAAATATGCTCACATGCTCATGACAATAATACAGAAGAACTATTTATACGAGAAGTAATAAAACGATTAAAACTTATCTAAAATTATTTACACATAATTAGTATAATATATTCTATAGTTCAAAAAAGTACATAAAAATATATGTTATTGTGATAGGCTTTTCTATTAAATAAGTATGTCTTCAAGTCTTTTAAAACTAACGACAGAATCAGTTTGTCGGATTTCTGATGGTAAATCATTCCAAAGATCAGGTGTTGCACATCCAAATAAACGATCACCAAGAGGAAGTCAATTTATCCCGCGCGTTCTGTGATCTCCTCCCGCAAGCAATCGTCTTCTGGATGATCCATTTTAGTATCCACGAGAGGTGGGACGAAATGAAAGATTGTACTGCTATCATACTATCGGAAATGCCTGTATGATGAATTACATCATAGAAGAACCCCAAAACAACTTAGATCCAAACCTAACCCCACGCCTAATGGTTTTCTATAACCCCACGCCTAATGGTTTTCTATAACCCCACGCCTAATGCGTTTTCTATAACCCCACGCCTAATAGTTTTCTATAACACCACGCCTAATGGTTTTCTATAACCCCACGCCTAATGATTTTCTATAACCCCACGCCTAATGGTTTTCTATAACCCCACGCCTAATGGGTTTTCTATAACACCACGCCTAATGGTTTTCTATAACCCTACGCCTAATGGGTTTTCTATAACCCCACGCCTAATGGTTTTCTATAACACCACGCCTAATGGTTTTCTATAACCCCACGCCTAATGGTTTTCTAATACTAACCTTAATTCTAATAAGAAGATCGTCTAGAAGACGATTGCTTGCGGGAGGAGGTCACAGAAAGAACGCCCAGAATAAATTGACTACGTCACCAACAGTAACTAATGTCTTAAGGTTTGTTTGTTGGAGCAGTAATTCTGAGTTGGATCTTGTGCTGTAAGACGATGGAGGCTTAATAGTTATAAACTCAATAATATAGTCCGGTGCCAGGCTTTAAAGACTATTAACAGCACTTTAAAGACTATTAACAGCACTTTAAAGACTATTAACAGCACTTTAACAGCACTTTAAAGACTATTAACAGCACTTTAAAGACTATTAACTGCACTTTAAAGACTATTAACAGCACTTTAAAGACTATTAACGCACTTTAAAGACTATTAACAGCACTTTAAAGACTATTAACAGCACTTTAAAGACTATTAACAGTACTTTAAAGACTATTAACAGCACTTTAAAGACTATTAACTGCACTTTAAAGACTATTAACAGCACTTTAAAGACTATTAACAGCACTTTAAAGACTATTAACAGTACTTTAAAGACTATTAACAGCACTTTAACAGCACTTTAAAGACTATTAACAGCACTTTAAAGACTATTAACAGCACTTTAAAGACTATTAACAGTACTTTAAAGACTATTAACAGCACTTTAACAGCACTTTAAAGACTATTAACAGCACTTTAAAGACTATTAACAGCACTTTAAAGACTATTAACAGCACTTTAAAGACTATTAACGCACTTTAAAGACTATTAACAGCACTTTAAAGACTATTAACAGCACTTTAAAGACTATTAACAGTACTTTAAAGACTATTAACAGCACTTTAAAGACTATTAACTGCACTTTAAAGACTATTAACAGCACTTTAAAGACTATTAACAGCACTTTAAAGACTATTAACAGTACTTTAAAGACTATTAACAGCACTTTAAAGACTATTAACAGCACTTTAAAGACTATTAACAGTACTTTAAAGACTATTAACAGCACTTTAAAGACTATTAACAGCACTTTAAAGACTATTAACAGTACTTTAAAGACTATTAACAGTACTTTAAAGACTATTAACAGCACTTTAAAGACTATCAACAGCACTTTAAAGACTATTAACAGTACTTTAAAGACTATTAACAGCACTTTAAAGACTATTAACAGCACTTTAAAGACTATTAACAGCACTTTAAAGACTATTAACAGCACTTTAAAGACTATTAACAGCACTTTAAAGACTATTAACAGTACTTTAAAGACTATTAACAGCACTTTAAAGACTATTAACAGCACTTTAAAGACTATTAACAGCACTTTAAAGACTATTAACTGTACTTTAAAGACTATTAACAGCACTTTAAAGACTATTAACAGCACTTTAAAGACTATTAACAGCACTTTAAAGACTATTAACAGCACTTTAACAGCACTTTAAAGACTATTAACAGCACTTTAAAGACTATTAACAGCACTTTAAAGACTATTAACAGCACTTTAAAGACTATTAACGCACTTTAAAGACTATTAACAGCACTTTAAAGACTATTAACAGCACTTTAAAGACTATTAACAGCACTTTAAAGACTATTAACAGTACTTTAAAGACTATTAACAGTACTTTAAAGACTATTAACAGCACTTTAAAGACTATTAACAGTACTTTAAAGACTATTAACAGCACTTTAAAGACTATTAACAGCACTTTAAAGACTATTAACAGCACTTTAAAGACTATTAACAGCACTTCAAAGACTATTAACAGCACTTTAAAGACTATTAACAGCACTTTAAAGACTATTAACAGCACTTTAAAGACTATTAACTGTACTTTAAAGACTATTAACAGCACTTTAAAGACTATTAACAGCACTTTAAAGACTATTAACAGCACTTTAAAGACTATTAACAGCACTTTAACAGCACTTTAAAGACTATTAACAGCACTTTAAAGACTATTAACAGCACTTTAAAGACTATTAACAGCACTTTAAAGACTATTAACGCACTTTAAAGACTATTAACGCACTTTAAAGACTATTAACAGCACTTTAAAGACTATTAACAGCACTTTAAAGACTATTAGCAGTACTTTAAAGACTATTAACAGCACTTTAAAGACTATTAACAGTACTTTAAAGACTATTAACTGCACTTTAAAGACTATTAACAGTACTTTAAAGACTATTAACAGTACTTTAAAGACTATTAACAGTACTTTAAAGACTATTAACAGCACTTTAAAGACTATTAACAGCACTTTAAAGACTATCAACAGCACTTTAAAGACTATTAACAGTACTTTAAAGACTATTAACAGCACTTTAAAGACTATTAACAGTACTTTAAAGACTATTAACAGTACTTTAAAGACTATTAACAGCACTTTAAAGACTATTAACAGCACTTTAAAGACTATTAACAGAACTTTAAAGACTATTAACAGCACTTTAAAGACTATTAACTGCACTTTAAAGACTATTAACTGCACTTTAAAGACTATTAACAGCACTTTAAAGACTATTAACAGCACTTTAAAGACTATTAACAGTACTTTAAAGACTATTAACAGCACTTTAAAGACTATTAACAGCACTTTAAAGACTATTAACAGCACTTTAAAGACTATTAACTGTACTTTAAAGACTATTAACAGTACTTTAAAGACTATTAACTGCACTTTAAAGACTATTAACTGCACTTTAAAGACTATTAACAGCACTTTAAAGACTATTAACAGTACTTTAAAGACTATTAACAGTACTTTAAAGACTATTAACAGCACTTTAAAGACTATTAACAGCACTTTAAAGACTATTAACAGCACTTTAAAGACTATTCACTGCACTTTAAAGACTATTAACAGCACTTTAAAGACTATTGACAGCACTTTAAAGACTATTAACAGCACTTTAAAGACTATTAGCAGCACTTTAAAGATTATTAACAGCACTTTAAAGACTATTAACAGCACTTTAAAGACTATTAACAGCACTTTAAAGACTATTAACAGCACTTTAAAGACTATTAACAGCACTTTAAAGACTATTAACAGCACTTTAAAGACTATTAACAGCACTTTAAAGACTATTAACAGTATTAACAGCACTTTAAAGACTATTAACAGCACTTTAAAGACTATTAACAGCACTTTAAAGACTATTAACAGCACTTTAAAGACTATTAACAGTACTTTAAAGACTATTAACAGCACTTTAAAGACTATTAACAGCACTTTAAAGACTATTAACAGCACTTTAAAGACTATTAACAGCACTTTAAAGACTATTAACAGTACTTTAAAGACTATTAACAGCACTTTAAAGACTATTAACAGCACTTTAAAGACTATTAACAGTACTTTAAAGACTATTAACAGCACTTTAAAGACTATTTACAGCACTTTAAAGACTATTAACAGCACTTTAAAGACTATTAACAGTACTTTAAAGACTATTAACAGCACTTTAAAGACTATTAACAGCACTTTAAAGACTATTAACAGCACTTTAAAGACTATTAACAGCACTTTAAAGACTATTAACTGCACTTTAAAGACTATTAACAGCACTTTAAAGACTATTAACTGCACTTTAAAGACTATTAACAGCACTTCACCGGAAGCCCGTGTAGATGATGCAGAGTTGGAGTTATATGTTCAAACCGTGAGATGTTACATATTAGTCTCGCTGCTGTATTTTGTACACGTTGGAGCTTGTTCAGCTGGGAAGCAGGCAGACCATAGTGTGGATATTAAATATTTTCCACTATTCACCTCTACTTCAGTGAATAGTTGCTATATATACCATATATCTTGGTTTATCACTGCCTCCTACAGTACTACACATCAAATTAATGTTATTTTAACTACTCTCTATTCCTTCACAATATAAACCATTAATTAGTTAGATATAAACCATTAATAAAGGCACAACTACCGATCTACGATTAGCTTTGTAATATTGCAGGCTGAAGGTACCCCAATACCTCAAAAGGTTACCAATACGGGCCTGCCCGAAAGGTTACCAAGGTTTCACCATGCGCCTGACGAAAGGTTGCCAAGGCTTATCCTTGAGCCTGACCTCGCCTTGCGGTAACCCTTCTCCCAGCACTGCAAGTCACCTGTACAATGTACAGGGAGATTTACCTTCATTACCAGCAATATAACTAGATAAAACTGCATCCTCTATCCATGTACACCAGTGACCTGATGACCTTTGTCGAAGGACTGCAGATATTCATAACCAAGTGACATAATCGCAGACGTAGTCCACCATATAGAGCCCTGCAGATAGGTGCGGGTGGGTGGGGGCGTTGTCGTACTGTTACGTGTGAATCTCGGATAGAATGATAGAATCTCAGATATATGTTCGCTGTTAACTGTATTTATTTTATAAATATATATTTTAGACAATTTGGAAAGTGAACCTTGCAAACCTGAAAAGACTGTTATTAATATTGCTGACATACTGTCAGGAAATGTTGACTTGGACAATGTTGAGTTGGAAAAGGAGGAAGAAGAAAGGAACAGTTCAGATGATCTATCAAAAAAAGTACTGTATACTTATACATTGCTTCTAAAAACAAGACGCTCGCTAGGCGTTAACTCGGCCTACATGGGCTAGTGGCTTGTTGAAACACATTGTAGGCAAATTCAGCGATTTGAATTCAATATACACAAATCTATAGTTGTCTCTGTCAGTGCAGGGGTGGTTAAATTTTCCACTGAAATTTTCAACATCGCCAAACCGCACAACTGTAACAAACCCATAACATAGTGTTTGCCAACGGCTGTTAGCTCAGTATCCGAGCTGGCGTACGCGCACCCACACGGAAACATAGATTTGATCGAGTACATATTTTCAGCGTACGGTTCTCGAGATCGCAGACCAACCCGTTTGGAAAGCGATCGGCGTGTGCGATTGTAAGCATTGTGAGCGTATATAAGATCAAGATACTTGCCAGCCACATCATATATTTTCAGTGAATAACACTTGAGGAAAGGTGACCAGATGCAGTATTAAAATGGCAATGGCGTATGAAGACATGCAGTGGTTGGTCTCAGTTTCGCAAAGCCTATCGATGACATAATTGCAAATCCTCAATATAAATAAAAAGTGAAAAAACAGAGCCCATTTTAAGACTCGCTACCACAGGTAGCCGAGTAATAATATTTATAGGAAATGTCATTAGAATCTTTTAAAAACTATTGATTTTTCTATAGGATATTGTAGGCTCTCTTACTGAGAAGACAAGTATAGGTATGTCAATTTTCAAAACATTTTTGATGTATTGTTTGTTTCTCCCAGACCATACCAGCAGCATTCACATGGTATTTAAATTGTATGTCTGTGGGAATTTAACATATATGATATATGTAATCTATGGATTCTCCTGAGAAAAATTGTAATAAATCTTGTCAGCCGAAAATTTCATCTTCATAGACTTTTTTGCTGTTAAAGTTGACGGAAATGACGTCATAGCAGGCATGTGTAAAGAGGTTATGACATCACTTTTATCACTGCTATGACATCACTTCCATCAACTTTAACAGCAAAAAAATATGAAGATGATATTTCAGCTGACAAGATATATTACAATTTATCTCGGGAGGATCCATAGATTACAAATATGTTAAATTCGATAGACGTTATTCGACCTTTAAGACTGATGCGGTCTAAAATATGAAATACTGCTATATAGAATAATTATTTACTCATTCCAATTATTTTGTTCACATTTTTAGCTGATATGGGGAAAAGTGATAGCCTAGAAAACCTGTTTGTTCAGGTAAATAACAGCGCTCTAAATAACGGGGGATCAGGGATCATTGACCTCCGATGTTTATGATTTGACCTCCCGAAATCAGTTATGTGAGGTCAGTATGACCAGTCATATTTTAACGAACCATGGAGCTATGGTTTTAGGTAGGTGGGTGGGTGTGAGGGTGGGTAGGTGGGTAGGTAGATAGATAGATAGACAACTTTATTTAGTGAGGATAACACTTAACAGTAGAAACTGAAAAACTCGTGGTCCTCCAAATTACAATATATAAATAGATAAAACAGTGTAACAGTAACAGTATTACCGCCCCATTTAGTTTTTGACAGCCTGTAATTTGGGTGTTAAAAACATGTGTCGATATTGTACTTACCCGACATTGATACTGGATAACAGCTTCTCTCACTATGCACTTTCATACTTACCCGTTTGGTTGGTTGGGTAGAAGGTGTGGTTATCAGGCTTCGGTTTAGCGGTTCGTGATTGGTGCTTGGAGTTTGATCAGGGGAATGGCTAGCGTTGTTCCTGATCCCACCACCATGATCAACCACACACCTGCACCCTTCACATCAGTTGGGGATACTGATGGAGTATATAGAGGCATATAGTGGAGATGGGTGGTGGGTTTTCAGAAAAAACTTCGCTTTATAGTTTATTCGTACGGTGTTCGACTGAGTAATGAAGTCTTATCGAAACGTGAACCGCTTTCTTTCTTGCGCACTGTCAACAAAACTGTCATGTTTCCTCGGGGGCATATTATATTATACTACATAGTCATACTTTCGTTATTCGATCGTCATTGCGAGCTACAGTATGTGTCCCTCTTTATTTTACGGTCATGTTATATCTCATTTCTTGCTACTTGATCAGCCCTCGTCTTTGCCAGCGCATAGAGGTTGTAAATGTAATGAACAGTGAACACACACATACATCCGCAATTTCGTGCCACTAGCGTTTCCGATTACCGCACCGTCGCGCTCTCCTTTTCTTTTAACTTGGTTATTTTATAACCTCATTATGAAAGAGGTCTATTGATATAACCCACTTTCTGTACGATGTAGGACAAAGATGATAAGAATGATGAAAATAAATTTGAGTGTGATGCAAACGAAGAGGATGGTCAAGATTGGGCTGTTGTAGTTAATGTTAAAGATACTGTAAAGGACTTTCACATCAAAGTACCAGAGATGGCAAAAACAGTAAGACTTAGCTTTTATAACATGACCTAGGTTTTACACTAAGGCGTCAAATAATCTGGTTCTAGACTTGGAATTGACTGTTTTAATTTTAAAATGACTATATATAATTAATAAATAATTAACAAAAAAATAGTCTAGTTGTAAATATATGTCAGTATATATGTATCCTTTTTTATCTAAAAAATCCATGAGAATTACTATAAGTCTTTAAAGTTGTGGAAAATGTATTGGTCTTCAGACATAGTTTGACGCTACTCTGGCATTAAAAAGTTTTTTGAACGTAACTTTAAAAGTTACTGTCCATGACCCAACGTTTCGACACTCCAAACTAGTGTCTTCATCAGGTGTAATCGTATGCGGGTATAAATAGGGATCCTAACTTTACAAAGATTACCCCTGATGAAGACACTAGATTGGAGTGTCGAAACGTTGGGTCATGGACAGTAACTTTTAAAGTTACGTTCAAAAAACGTTGTAAAGCCAGAGTAGTGTCAAACTATGTCTGATTTTATCACGTTGGGAAATTATTTGTATTTGTCTTCGTTTTGTTGCAGTTTCCATTTGAACTGGATCCATTCCAAAAGCAAGCTATTATTCATCTAGAGAACAAAGAATGTGTGTTTGTTGCTGCTCATACATCTGCTGGAAAAACAGTTGTAGCTGAATATGCAATTTCTTTAGCCAGTAAACATATGACAAAGTAAGTTTTATTCTTAATTATTCTGGCAGCGTTATTACCAAATATATAATAGCATCTTTATAGTATTCTAAGTTAAACTATAACAAGATGCAAATCGAGATCTTACACAGTCATCTTGTAAGCAAGCGGAAAAGGTTTATATAATATAGAAAGAAACAATCATTTGGATACAAAAATAGTTCAGCATCAAAATGAGTAGTACAGAATCACTTAGAGACCATAACTGCAATTCAAATAACAAAAACCATGGTGTTATTTCTGATTTTTTGTTTATAAAGCTAATGCAATTGTCAGAAAATTATTTGTATATCTGATGACAGAATACAAACTTGTCAAAATCATGAATGCCTATGATGGATTGGAATTCTTGTCACAATTATCAGAATTGAACTTCGCCTTTAATTTCTTTTATATTTTCTGAAATTGTTAGATGGCCAAGCTTTTAACTCTGATGAAGGGCTCCGCCCTAAACGTCAGTATTTCGTTCCTAAAAATCTTTGCAGTTCACCACGTTTTTACTTTGCTTTTTTACTTTACTGTTTGGTATCATAATACTGTACTGTTTAGCCAAACATATGGTATTTTAAAGAACCTACTGTACCTTTGTATTAAAGGGACACTCCGGCCCAAATACAAATGTAGTTCATATGAAAGATCTTACTGACTTTAGTTTATTTCCAAAGTTTCAGCATTCCTATCAATTTAGTTGAGAAGATATTGCTTTGAAAATATGACGTCATTGAGTGATTCTTTATCGTCAGTGGAGTTGTTTTGATGGCGATCACATAGTGAAAGTTTTTGTGAATGGTCGACAATTAGTCGAAATAAACTATTTAGTTCATCATCCAGGAAAGTAGAGGAGCTTCGTAGGCATAATACGAGATCACGTCACTCAGTGACGTCATATTTGAGAAACAAAATGGCGTCGAAATTGGACAAACTCTCCAACTTCAACTAGCCACATCTTCTTAACTAAATTGATAGGAATGCTGAAACTTTGGAAATAATCTAAAGTCAGTAAGATCTTTCATATGAACTACATTTGTATTTGGGCCGGAGTGTCCCTTTAAGTACATAATACTAATTATAATTATTTGTTTTATTTATGTACTTTAGAACTATCTACACTTCCCCCATCAAAGCTCTATCAAATCAGAAGTTCCGAGATTTTAAGAAGATTTTTGAGAGTGTTGGTCTGATTACAGGAGATGTTCAAATCAACTCTGAAGCAAGTTGCCTGATTATGACGACTGAAATTTTAAGGTGCGGTTGCCATTATTTATTGATCATAAAGATGCTATTATTTATCACAACTACAGCATACTAAATATTGATTAATATCTTTGGTTTTTAGGTCCATGCTTTATCGTGGTTCGCGAGTAATTCGAGATACTGAATGGGTAATATTTGACGAGGTTCATTATGTGAACAATGCAGAGGTATAGTTATACATGTTATCCTTAAGCCTGGTTTCCATATGATCGCTGCGATCGCTCAATTTTAAAACCGGCGATCGCAGCGATCATATAGAAACCACACGCTCAGCGATCCTGGCGATCGCAGCGATCGTAGTGATCGCCGAGATAGAAAATGTTCTATCTCGGCGATCGCAGCGATTATATGGAAACACTGGTACAGCGATCCTGGCAATCACAGCGATCGGTACGGTACCCCAGCGACATTCGGCTATACTGTATATCTATAAAACACATTACTGTGGTAATGTTAAACGGTTCCTTCATTGTATACATCATGCAAATTTAGATGAATCAGTGAAACTAAAGCATTTTATGTAAATATTATGTAAATATCTGTAAAATAATTATCTGTCTTGAAGACGTACACTGTAGCTGTGCCCGAAGCTGTGGGACGACTGTGGAGCTTCTCCAAGCTCTTCTCTCATTCGAAATATATGTCAAACCCAAAAACGATATTTCCTTGGCGCAAGTTCGTCCAAACAAACTGGGACGAGATTTAAGGCAGTACTTTTAAAATGCAATCCGAACGAGTTCTTTTTACGAGAGGCCGATTATACGTTGGACACATGATAAATTCGATGTTTGAAACCGACGTCGAATTTTGTCGAACCTAATGTGTATTAGATTCGACACATGATAAATTCGACGTTTGAAATAGGCCTTACTGATAAGAGCAACTAGAATAAAAAGCTGTGCTTGCGATAGTAAAAGAAAGTTGTCTTTGTTTACTTCGTCCATGACGATCGCTACAGATCGCCACGATCGCTATGATCGCCGGTTTTAAAATTGAGCGATCGTAGCGATCATATGGAAACCAGGCTTTAGAGATTACATTCATACATAATTATTCAAACATAATTATTCAAACTCTCCTTGGGTGTTTTATCGCAAAACATAGAGCACCATGCATGACTTGAAATTGACTTTGTTATTTTCTAGAGAGGTGTTGTATGGGAAGAAGTATTAATTATGCTGCCTGATCATGTGAACATCATTATGCTATCAGCTACAGTACCAAACACAGAAGAATTTGCTGGATGGGTTGGGTGTGTGTTTAAGAAATTCTACCATTTTTTTCACTTTCTCTATGGTGACAATTATCTTAAAGCTGATATTTCAACTATTTGTAAGTTTTATATGCTTGTTTCTAACAATGTTAGTATAACTTCTTATTTTTCTTTCATAGGCGCATTAAAAAGAAAAAGGTATATGTTATCAGCACAAGTAAACGTCCTGTTCCATTGGAACATTTTCTTTACACTGGAAATAGTATAAAGACAAGTAATGAACAGTTTAAAATAATTAGTACTTCTGGTAAGATACTTACAAATGGCTATAAGATGGCAGTTGAGGCGAAAACCAAGAGAAGTAAGAATGCAAAAGATTCCTATGGACCTAAAGGAACCCGCTCAAATGTTTCACCAAATGAGGTTAGAATTAAATAAAATTACATTGATTATTGTACTCAGGCGAATATTTCCAACTTGGGAAATTTTTCCACTATGTTCACTGCACTGTTTTCTATCTAATTTTGAATAATGTCTAAGAATAACTTCCATTTTATAGTTTTCCTCTTAAATCTGTGTTAGCACATTAATTTCTGTAATAAATCACCTGCAGTCACCACTATATTTCAAAAAGAGTTGAGTAAGTAAATTGTTGATCGTTGAATCTTATATATTTGGTATTATTTTAGGACCGAAATATTTGGGTTTCAATTGTTGGAAAGCTTGAGAAAGAGGGTGGTTTGCCTGTGGTTGCATTTACTTTTTCCAGGATAAGGTGTAATGATAATGCCAATAAACTATCAAGTATGGACCTTACAACAGCCAAAGAAAAACATGAAATTTATATCTTTGTTAAGAAATGTATTTCTAAACTGAAAGATCAAGATGCAGAATTACCACAGGTAAACATTTAATACAAACATTTTATACAAATACATGTACAAAATACTTAACAAAAATGTTAAAGTGCCTATCTCACGTTTGGGGATTTTACATATCCGTAATGTGTTTTGGTCTTCCTGAGCAAAATCATAATATATATTGTCACCCGAAAATTTCATCTTCATGGAGTTTTTCGCAGTCAAAAATACTGGATGTGATGTCAAAAGATGCATTCCAAACCAGTTTTCTTTTGTTACTTGCCACAAAAATGTCTCTTGTGACATCACATCCGATAAATTTAACAACAAAAAAGTCCATGAAGATGAAATTTTCGGCTGACAGGATATATTATGATTTTGCTCAGAAAAAACATGTCTTTTCATTCAATAAAGGTAAAGCAGATGCAGCAATTGTTAAAACGAGGCTTGGCTGTTCATCACAGTGGGATACTACCGATTCTAAAAGAAGTATTCATACCTATATTATTTGTTATATTCTTAATTTTTTATATGACTGACCTGACAATATAAAGTAACGCACCGTAATTGGTCAATCCAACGACATTAATGTTAGTTTTGCATATTTTTAGATGATTGAAATGTTATTTCAACGTGGTTTGGTTAAGGTACTGTAAGTTGATTGTACTTAGGTAATATTATACACCTGTTGTAAAACTTTAACCAACATAATTCAGCCATAGCAACCATTATTTAATGGCTTTTCTAGACATGACTTCTATGTATTAGAGCTGTTTCGGTCTTCTCGGATAACGACCTTAAATCGCAGGCCCTCGGAATCCCTGTCAATTGGGCTTCTAGCCTGTGATAAATACTAGAAATACGTGTACGCAACAACCCTCGCTAGCCGTGAAGCGTAGTGCTAATTAGTTATTTTACTTAAAAACAGGTATAACCCATTAATTTGCCAATCGAATGGACTTATAATAGACACTACACAGTGGCGAAGCTGGTCCCAAATGGGAGGTCATGCTAAGGGGCATGCCCAGGAAAATTTTGAAATATAGATTCCCGTAAATGGCATTTCCTGCATTCTGAGCGGTGATTTTTCAGCTCAGAAGTTTATAAAATTTCATATTTTGGACCGTTTCGCTTTATATCTGATGCATGCCTAGGAATTAATGCAAAGCAAAATCAGGCGTTGCACGCTGGCTAGCCCGCCCTCAGCCCTCCCAATGCATAACGCCTGACACGCAGACAACATTTTAATGTAAACAGTAAACACGGCAATGCTATTTTTTCTAATATCTGTTCGTTTGAAGGTCGTCGTGTGTCAAAACTTTTATAAAAATCAACGGCAAGGTATACGAAACATATATTTTACGAAATTATATCGCTTTAATGGACATAAAAAGCATTGAATCACCGGGTAAACATCGAATAGATCTTGAAGCCATGTCCTTTGATTTTAAAGACGTGTTTTGGGTACTTTACTCGCTTACGCATTTTCTCATATAACATCTGATATTCACATTTTACGTTAGACGAAACGTACAGCGTTCGATTCGTCAGATTCAAGTGATCATTTCGATATAGAATTTATTTAAATCGGACAAAAACAACGTTTCATAACGATTAATATTACGGAGTTTCACGAGATAAATGTCAACACAGCATAATAATATTTTCCTGTCCTTCGCCCTTCGGGGCTGTCCATTCCGTCTTCATGATTGATCTCTCATCCGTGCTTCTCTCATCTAGTCATCTTGGAGAGAATCTTTGCAATGGTTTGCCGGTTTACAATTCTCGGTAAACATTTTCAACTGCGATTCATTGCCAATAAAAGTTGATGTATCGAAGTCGATGTATCGAACCGAAAACTGTTTTCTAAGCAGTTCACAAACAAGGACTGTTTGGACCGAATCAGAGCTCGTTGATGCCATGATAAATCAATATTAGTTGGCCATCCATAGTTGGTCAGGCGGAAAGCTAATATTTTGGGCTATCAGGCTATGGTCATGCTCATCCAAAATAGCATGACCAGCTTGTCTAAAATAGGAAAACTGAGCATGCATCAAGTGCCGTCAACCAATAATATTTCGAGAATAAGCATGACTGTTCATATTGCTGGTCATGCTATTCGCAAAGAGCATGACTTGGGCCGGGGCCAGGCTGAACAAAAGAGCCTGGGAACGAAGACGGGATACGGAGCGAGAATATCCGCGTAATATGCGTGAACTATTATTAAATTCTTGAAGGATTGCATGGTGGTGATTAATAATTATTAAAACATACGAGACGAAAGCTCAGCTAATAAAATTATCTACATGGTGTTTCCACAAATGTTTTAATAATTAACTATTATTACTTGTGCTCTTCGAAATGCGCACGACTTCAAAGTTCAAAGATGAGATTTCAAATAAAGTAAATAAAAGCAAACCAAACTATATATTTTCAGGAAATTTTTAGTCATGCTGAGCATGACTAGCATGACCACTAGCTTTGCCACTGACACTACATGTATCTCTGAGAGCCATTAAACTATCAAGCTTGAGTTGTTGTGAATTTCATTGTTTCATAATTTGACATCAAACTAAATAACTCAAAGTGTTTAATTTTTGGGTGCAATATATTAACCTGCACTGATTAAGATTTGTTTGATATGTAAAGGCCGATCCTCACTGTGATGTCACACTGTACAATAACTTACTGAAAAAGCGTGTATATATATCTTTGGGATTATTAAATCAAAGCACTCAAAACGTAAGTAACGTATATTTACACACTTTCATAATTTTGTTACATAATCCCAAAGATATATACAGACTTCTTCAAAGTCATTATGCAGCATGATGTCAAAGTGAGGACATTTACATCAGAGGTGTAGCCACGATTTTCTGTTAAGGGGGCCCAGGAAAAACCTAAGGAGGCAGCCTAACATGAGCACCTTTCCTAACAAAAATAACAAAAAATCAGAGAATAAAAGTAAATAATAGATAAAAAGTTATGGCAACATTCTGTATCTCACTACTGACAAATAATTTTGAGGCTGCTACATAACGTGTGTATAGCAGGTTTTGCTATATAATACAGGGCATCATTTTAATAATACAGGGCATCACATTATAAGTTCTAGTTAATATTTGTTACTGTACTTACATTATTTTTTCTTAATTGACTATTAAAGCAAGAACTTGAGTAAAAAAGTGTCAACCGTTTGCCTGTTATGCATTTTGTAACATTTTTTCTATACCGTTTATAATCTCTCCCGGTTATTAACCTTCAGCGGTTATAATAATAATAATAATCTTTAATTGCCATAGATAACATACATATCCAATGGTTACAAGTAAACTAGATAAATAGAATTAGAGTCTAATAACATTATATAAAAGTTAGAATACAAGGGAATATCCAACACAAAATGACAATAGTTCCAAATACTAAATAGCTAGATCATATCTGAAAATAAGTCTATTAATATAGCTATTCTTAAAACGCTCAGTGTTTACTCTAGGTTTTTGACTTGTTTTGTTTCTGAGTTCATATTTAGATGATTTATATTTAGGAAACATGTCTCTTAGTGGATGTGTAGGTCGTTCTTTAACTTTTTCAAATATACGTCTATCACTATGCTCCAAAAGCTGGTGAGTCGAGTACAGCTTTGTAGAATATCGTCTTTTATAACACCTTTTTAAGAAACGGTCGACAGTGCACGACCTACACATCCACTAAGAGACATGTTTCCTAAATATAAATCATCTAAATATGAACTCAGAAACAAAACAAGTCAAAAACCTAGAGTAAACACTGAGCGTTTTAAGAATAGCTATATTAATAGACTTATTTTCAGATATGATCTAGCTATTTAGTATTTGGAACTATTGTCATTTTGTGTTGGATATTCCCTTGTATTCTAACTTTTAGGTGAGATCTGATTTACTCGCCCCATAGATAGATAAGCCATAAGTAATTTTTGGCATTACCAAGGAACAAAAAAGATGGTCGATTTATTTTTTACCATAACCTTCCTTTCTCAGGTTCCTGATGATAAATAAACACTTATTGGCTTCTTTTAACTTTCCGGCTACATGACTTGAAAACTTACAGTCAGATTGAAAAGTTACGCCAAGGACTTTCAACTCGTCATATTCAATGATATTACAGACGCGATCGTACTGCATGGATAATCCTTTTTTCTTAAAGGTTAATGATTTACATTTAGAAGAATTGCAGTCATCTCATTTGAGGCTGACCAAGTTAAGAAATGGTTAACAGTTTGCTCAGAAAGGTCAGGCGATGATTTCCTAACGGCAATTTGTATGTTGGTGTCGTCAGCGTATTTTGTTAGAGATATTAGGTTGTTATCGAGTATTTCTAAATCATTCATAAATATATTGAAAAGATACGGGCCGCTAACGCTGCCTTGGATTGTTCCTTTATTAACCGATCTCCATTCGCAAGAGGTTCCTTTTAGTGTAACACGTTGTTTTCGGTCTTCAAGAAAGCTTAAGTACCAGTTGACGACAAGGGGGTTTAAATTTTTGAGCTTGTCTGCAAGTAAACAATGCCGTACACTATCAAAGGCCTTGGAGAAATCCATTGAGAATAGTCTCACCGCTGGAGTATTTACCTCATCAAGGGCTTTCAGGGCAAAATGCTGCATAGTAATGAGCGCGTCCGTGCAATTCCCACCGGTACGATAAGCAAATTGTGTTGTTGACATATTAGATTCAAGCGGGGATTTAGAAAACTTGTTATAAACTGACCGTTCGAAAATCCTGGCTATTACAGGAGTTATATTTATTCCTCTGTAATCTGGGTACACAACAGGTATCTCAATCTTTGGTATAGGTTGGATGTTAGCCTTCTTCCACAATTTTGGCCATTTGGAAGTTTTCAGAGATAGATTCCAAATTTCAGTCAATATGAGAGCGAAAATGTCTGCATAGGCCCTCCATATCCAGAATGGAACATTGTCAGGACCGGTGGCTGTCTTTTTAACTCTAGACAAAGACCGCAAAGTAATTATTCAAACCGCATACGAAGCCAGAGTCAATATTGGATTGATGGACTATTTTCCGATTTGATAGCATATCAGTTCTCTTCCACCATTTACCAGATCCAATCTCACAAGAATTAGGAGCACTTCTTGCTTCATTAATAAGCACAGTGATTCGGTTGTTAAGTACTTCTATCATAGCGGTTTTCCCCTGAGATGACAAATGGGCTCTCTTTTTTAAAAGAACCTTAAAGTGCCTATATCACCTGTGGGATCTTTACATATTTATAGTAATTGGAACATTCTAAGAAGATTTGTAATATATCTTCTCAGGCGAAAATTTCATCTTCATGGACTTTTTTGCAGTTAAAGTTACCGGATATGACATCAAAGGAGGAATTGCAAATCAGTTTTCTTTTGTTTCTTGCTTCAAAAATTCCTCCTTTGATGTCATATCCGGTAACTTTAACTGCAAAAAAGTCCATGAAGATGAAATTTTCGCCTGAGAAGATATATTACAAATCTTCTTAGAATGTTCCAATTACTATAAATATGTAAAGATCCCACAGGTGATATAGGCACTTTAATGACTGGGGTCATCCAAAACGGGTCCCTACTAGACATTGAAACTACTTTCACTGGAAAGCACTGGTCCATAATATTGGTGATGTTTATCTGGAGCTGGTTAACAGAGATATCAACATCCGAAAAATCCAATACCAAGTACCATTTGAAGGTTTTAATTTGCTGTTCAAAAATGATTCTCCGGTGTGCCCTTTTGTCTCTGAGTTCGTATTTAAGTCGGAGAGGCTTTAATTTTTTACCAGCTGGGAGAATAACTCCTTTATGATCTGTATTTACTCTGTATTTACGAGCATATCGATGGGGAAACTCTTGGCAAAAAGCTCAGGATGGTTTGTCAAGCAATTGTCAAGGATTGCGTTTTTTCTTGTTGGAAAATCGACCATAATATCAAAACCCGTAACCAAAGATAACTTTTGAACATTCAAATGGTTTAAATCACCCCCGCATAGAACAGTGCATCCTGGATTGTCCTCGAGAAACGAGTCCACAATATCAGAGTCCACAATATCAGACAAATAATCAATCAAATCATCACAAGCATTATACTTTGCCTTGGGTGGATGATAAATGGCACAAATTAGCATTTTGTGGAGTGAAGGCAATTCCAATGTGATGTTAATGCATTCAAATTGGTCAGAGCGACTCACATTGACAACTCTAAGATTATTACGGACGTAAATAGCCACACCACCGTTTCTGCGTGGATCGTTACCAAAACAATTTCAATACTGTAAATAGTATAGTTTGGTATTCCAACAATAGCTTCAGGTATATCAGGCTTTAAGTGCGTCTCAGAGACAACACAAACGTCAATGTCCGCTGAATGCAGGTCGCTTTCAAGAGCCGTGACGGCCTTCACGCGGTTTTTTATTTTGACCAAGCTGCACACGTT
This sequence comes from Chrysogorgia sp. JL179-B06, assembly GCA_035772405.1. Classification (NCBI taxonomy): domain Eukaryota; kingdom Metazoa; phylum Cnidaria; class Anthozoa; order Scleralcyonacea; family Chrysogorgiidae; genus Chrysogorgia; species Chrysogorgia sp. JL179-B06. The sequence goes on along the minus strand of JAYKKM010000496.1, from coordinate 1,619,324 downwards.
TGTAAACAAACATTTTGGAACTGCGTAACAGTTAAAACAGCTTGATGTAGATAATTGATGCGTTCTGGGCACTTCTACAAGGTGACGAGGAGCTTGCTTAGTCGAAAATATTGTAGATGTTGATTCGACACAGCGGCGACCGTAGATTACAGGTATAGGGTTGAAATTTGTAATTAATGAGCGATTTATCATGTTCTTCTTGCATCCGCCACGTTTTCCTCTATATCTCAGAATGCCATCAAGCTTTAAGGAATATAGTGTGTCCATACCTGCAGGTAGGCATGCTTTAGGTCTAAGCGCATACAGATCTTTTCTGGTATAGACACGGGACACCAAATGGGCGGCAGGAACGACGATGAATCGAACAGCGAAATACGACAAGATAATTCCCAGTATCTTTACTAGAATATCCCGGGTTGCTTTCAATGTCACCACAGATCATTAGGTTTATTTGAGTGGATCTCTGAGGACTTGACAAACTTACATAGCCGTGTTTAACCCACTTAAATAAAGGGAGCCGAACACCATGACATCTTGGGAGAATTCTTCGATCAAATTTTAAACCATGACGGTGCTGTACAAGCTTTTGGAACGACCAAACATCTCCATTGTTGGATCCAAGGAACATCAGAGAATTATTACATGAACGTTTACGTATTGGACTATGATAATTATGAGATCAAAGATTTAATGCGTGAACGTGATAGATTGCAGAAACGTGCACATCAAACATCTAATCCCCGTGATTGGCAGTGCTATAGAATCCTACGACGAGAGGTCAAATCAAAGATAAAACTATCAGAAATCCAGCTTGTCAAAAATGAAATCGGTGAGAACAAGAGTAACAAAACATCCATCTGGAAGACTGTTCGCCACTGCTTAAATCCATGCGGTAATTTTACCCCCGCATATTCACGTGATTGTAAAGAGATTGCTAACGAATTCAATTTGTTCTTCACATCAGTCGGCGAAAATGCTGCAAAGCAAGCTCGGCAATTGGCACTAGACTATGAACTAGAACCTATAGCCCCTGACAATTTTACCATTCAGGAACACGTGGATGTTGGTGCACCGTTTCTGTTCGATTGCGTTACACAGGAACAAGTAAGAAACACCATCATGAATATGCCGACAAACAAGGCTCCGGGATATGATAAGGTTAGCATGAGAGTTATCAAGGCGTGTCTCCCGTCCATTCTACCTGTCATCACAGATCTGTTTAATACCTCCTTCTCAACTGCATGTTTCCCGAAAGACTGGAAACACGCCGAGGTAGTTGCGCATCTAAAAGAAGGAGATCATGAAGTTGCTGGTAATAATCGTCCAATCTCTCTGCTACCAGTAATGTCGAAGGTTTTGGAAAGACTGGCACATGACCAATTTGTGGACTATCTAACAACCAACAACATGCTCTCTGATCACCAGAGCGGAAATAAGAAATGCCATTCAACGGAAAGGTTGGGGATTCTGTTCACTAGTCATCTGTACAAGGCTATCGACGAGAAAAAGGTGACAGCCGTTCTCATGTTGGACTTGAGCAAAGCATTTGATAGTATCGACCATCAGAGACTGCTAGAGAAGCTACGAAACCTTAATATTCCTGATCCAACATTGGCCTGGTTTCAAAGCTATTTGACTGACAGAACACAATGCGTACGCATTCAAAACTCTCTCTCAAATTATTTAACAATCAAACATGGAGTTCCACAAGGGTCTATCTTGGGACCCCTGTTGTTCAATCTCTACATAAACGACTTACCATCACTCTGTCAGACTTGCAACGTAGAATCTTATGTAGATGATTCAAAACTTTACATCTCATTTTCGAACAAGGATGTAAATGGAGGGCTTGACAACCTTAGACATGATTTGAATCGAGTTGCTTCATGGTGCTGTGAAAATCGTCTCCTTATAAACCCTGGTAAGACAAAGTTCTGTGTGTTTGGCTCTAATAGGATGCTAGCGCAAACATTCATCCCGCCTATAACGTTCCTGGGAAAGGAATTGCTTGTCGTTGACTCTGTGAAGGACCTCGGAATGATAATAGACAAACATTTATCATTTAATGAGCACACAGATGCATTAGCAAGCGAACTTATGGGCAAGTTAGCAATGATCAGCAGAATTCGTCACCTTTTTGATAAATCTACACTATTTATCGTAATAAATTCACTTGTTTTTACCAAGCTATTCTACTGCTCCTCCGTCTGGTCAGGTACTAGCAAATCAAATTTTGCTAAACTTCAACAAGTTCAGAACTTTGCGGCCCGCTTGTTGTCAGGAAAGAGGAAATATGAACACATCACACACCCACCCTTAAAGAGTTGAGGCTGCTTCCAGTATCCGAGGCTTTTAAACTAAGAGATGCTGTTCAGATGTTTAAATGTATGAACAATCAAGCACCTAGTTACCTGATCAACATGTTTCAGAAAAGATCGCAGATTCATAACTATAACACAAGGAACACTAATAACCTTAATCTAGCTAAATGCCGCACAGCACTGGCCCAGAATTCGTTTTGTTATAGAGGTGCAGTATTGTGGAACTCACTGCCATCTGAGCTCCGCAATTTGTCCAGCCTGTACACCTTCAAACATAGTTTGAGAAGCCATCTTCTCAGTAGTTGGCTTAATTAATTAATTAACTATATATTACATTCATGTAAATAACTATATATTGTATATTTTAGATATTTTTATCATGTAAATTAGGTATGAAGATCCTTACGGGGAACCTAATAAATCTTATTGTATGAACAAGAACGGCAAAAACATGAAGAATTACGAGAGCTAAATATTTGGCAGCCATGCTGAACGGCGCACTACAAACAAAAAAGTCCACTCAAAACCCCTTTGGAAATACCTGTAAGTTGTATAATCCCAGGGCATATAGACCGATTCTACGGCATAATATATCTTCTTCAGGTTTATAAACATCAATATACCGCACCTTCAAAAAAACACTCTGAACACATTTGCTTGGTTTTTAACATTTCGGGACCCTACTCCTTTATCAAAATGACACAAGTTACAAAAGTGAAGCCCTATTTATAACAGATTACAAGATAATGATATTCAAAAAAGTCTCTCAGGTTCAGTCCCATAGCAATAAAGCTGTTTAATTTATATGTCCAGAATCCTATTTTATTGTCCCAATTTAAAAAATACACATATCAATGCTCTCCTGGTGTATGCCCAAATAGTGTGTTGCCAGATTTGTACATTTGTTGATGAAGGTAATACTTTTAGAGTGCGTGATCGCACATATTATATTGTTCAATTATAATGTCCACAGGAAAGTACTTCAACAATCACAAGAGTAGCTTAAATATATATGGGACCAGCATTGCATGTGCAGTTCTATTCCAAGGACAAAAGTATTTACACAGGAACACTAAGTGGAGGCCAGGGCAGGCCTAACATGTGTACAGTAGGTCTATAAACCTCATGCACAATGCATGTTTACAATTACACTACTCAAATGTACAAATGCCCATGCAACATTTATGCATGCATTACAGTAAATTATATCACCACATAAACATAATCAGGATGATCAAGGTGTATTTCACCTGCTTGGTGGCTGAGCTGACACATCCATGCAATTATATCTAGTATTATAAAATAATCGGAAGTAAATGAGCGACAGCACGCTGTCTGATTGAGCTCAAAAACTGTGTCATTATAACCGGTCAATAAAGCATAAGCTAACGTGTTCCTCGCGTAGATTTAGTCGTTTTGACGTATTTTAAATAGTTTAAATCACAAAAGGAAGTCAAAGAATACCTGGATACAAGGCTAATCAAGGTATTAACACAATAGAATGTTTTAACTGCAACGTTGAGTACATTTTCATCACTAAAATCGCTAAACGACAACGTGTTTTCAACATGAAAGACTTCCTAGCAACGCACATAGCAACGCCTATTTAAAACAGTTAAATCTGCATTTTTCATGGCTTCGTTGTTAATTTAACGGTGTTATTTCATAAAAGAAATAAAAAACCTTGTCTTGTGTGATTATCGAGTTATAATGGCACTCGAGAAGCTAGCAAAACACTCGGCTATCGCCTAGTAATAATCTTACATTCAGGGACCACCGACCGGTGTTGTCCAGGATGTTAAAAACAGAGTTTTGCAAGCAAAAGCATAACAATAGCAGAGAAAGCAAAAGCATTACAATGGCAGAGAAAGCTTGTGTATATACTAACAATTAAAATATCCAGACCTATTTGCTATTATTTAAGTGGCTTACCTTGCACAATCACCAAACTTGTCGCCTTTGTTCACGGTCTTTTGACCTAATAGTATCGCTGTTTTTTTTCTTAGCAAGCTGTATTTCGTGTTGATTGCTGGTGTTTTCTCTATGTTTTTGGCCTGATTACTTTCTGCCCTGTAAACATGGCAACCAACAAGATGGTGATATAAACAAATATACCCGATCCGAGATCAGGACCCGCTTGCATCTCGCGTGATAAGGGACTAAACGCCGGTCGATATTAGCACCTTCGGCTGGCGCTTCGCGCCGGGCGAGGGGATAATAAACTAAACTTCAGTATTTTCTGTTTTGTTTTGCAGCTTCTCTTTGCCACGGAAACGTTTGCGATGGGTGTTAACATGCCAACTAAAACTGTAGTCTTCGATTCAATTCGGAAACATGACGGAACAATGTTTCGAGATCTGCTTCCTGGAGAATACATACAAATGGCTGGTCGAGCTGGTAGAAGAGGTTTGGATACAACTGGTACTGTGATTGTTTTATGCAAAGTAGATGTGCCTGAAGTAGCAGATTTACAAAAAATGATGTTGGTAAGATAAATATCAAACATAGAAACCCTAATAATAACCTTAAAGGACATTGGCAACAAAAATTAAGTTTGTCTAATATGAAAGAATCGTAAAATGATAGAGTAACACCTTTTACAATTTTTTCGTATTTAAAAAATGTCTTATGTCTCAGTGATTGCTAAGTGTACAACGTTCATTATCATGAGGAGTTATACGCACATTTTCAAGTAAATTTGTGGAACAAACTTGAAGATGGAACTAATATTTTAATGAGTGAAAATTCTCTATACCCAGCACCAGACATCAGAGACCATCTCATTTACATATCAAACAAACAGAAATATTTCAAAAACGAAGTAAAATACGGAAAAGTTGTAAAAGGAGTTACTCTATCATTTTACGAGTTTTTTCATGATATTAAACAAACTTAATTTTTGTTGCCAATGTCCCTTAATACTAATCATGATACTAACCACTAAACATGATAATTAAAACGACCATAAAAACTCTGGGTTGCTTAATGTACCAGCCTGACGATCAGAAAGTTTAATATACATTATATCATCATTGGTTCAGTTTCCTTTGTTCTCTAGTGCAGGCCATTATCTCTGATATCAACCTCATAAAGTTATTCATGAGGTGGATAAATAGTTGTCAACCTCATAAATACTAAACTTCATGCCAATGATGATATAAGGCGGTTATATACCTTAGACCTCGGTGTTTAAGCGATATATCAATCCTCGGGCTTCGCCCTTGGGTATATAACCTATACTTACATATTCGATCCCTGTTTAGGTATCAGAAACATTTTCGGAGTATTTGGGCTTGACGATCATCTATGTATCGTCTCTACTCTGCAAGCTCATACACAGTGGCATAGTCAGAAAATTTGCGATCCACGGGCAGAAATTAACGGCAGTGACGGACATTAAAAAATTATTGGATGAGGCTGCGCTCAAGAATTATGCAGACCTAGGTCAAAGTTATCTGCCGAAGGCTGAGGCGGATAACATTGACAGAGGTCTGGATCAAGGCTAGAGAATGTCCGCCAGCACGACAGCATGCTACCAGGAAATTTTTCTGGTCTCACAGGAAATTTGTGAGGAAAAGCAAGTCAGCAAGAAATCAATTTTTATTTTATTTTAAACGTTTTTATTGCCCTTTCGAATTCGAGCTTTCCTTAGAGTAGACCTACAACTACAAAGGTACAATGCTGAATACTACAAAGTATATAAACTAATGAGTATTGAGTTTTCAGTAATGTCTGTAAATTACAAACATTATGTAATGAAACTATAATGAAACTAACTGTAATGAAATGTAACTATAATGAAAATGGATCGATCTAAAGTGTTAACAACACTCGTGCGAATAAACTAGAAATAGTAGTTTTGTTTGCAGTACGTAAGTTGTTAAAATCTTCGTCTGGATGTTTCAATTTCAAATGATCTCTGTAGTTGTTCCTTAGGAGGACTAGTCTAGCCGACAGACTCTGCATGAAACTTTCAAAGTTTTACTTAAAAACCCGGCCATTTCCTCATTTTCCTGTATGTTGATGGTGTCAAACAACATCCGGATCTCGTAAACAAGAGCCTGCGTTCCTTGTGCCTCAAGTACTTCAAGTAAACGTAATATTATGTATCCTGACATTTTCATACATTTGGTTTGTTGAAAGCATACCCTGTTGGAAGTTGAAATTTGGCAGGAAATGTTTTGGGTCTGGAAGCTTGCTGCCAGGAAGAAAAATATTTTATCGAGGCCTGGTCTGGATAATTCTTGATTGATCATCATTTGTAAGCCGAATCCAATAATTGTTTTATTATACAATTATAAATGTAGAAGCCTTTAGGGAGTTTAGAAAGTAAGCCACACAAAAACAATTACGTCACCTACAGACAACATTTGATATTTTGTAGGTGAAAAGACATCAAGAATTGTCTGTAGGGTTTTTAGCCAATCAAACTCGAGATTGTATGTGTATTATATAATAATAATATTTAGAAAATTGTCAGTAAGTTGTGTACGTTCACGGCAAAGGTGCGGGGGCTCTCGGGCATGCTCCTGCAAAACATTTTTAATTTTGTAAGGCCCAGAAGTGCATTTCCGGCGATTTATTGCGATTTCTAAAATATGTAAGATTACAAAAGGTGCATCAGTACACGAGGTAATCAAATACATTAATAAGTCAGAACTAAAACTGTACTCATTGCGTATAGTATTATATAAACAGCGGGACAAAATTCTAAACAGCGTTAAAATGCCTATGTAACGAAAAATTATTTGTAAAATAACTCTTGTTTGAAAGAACACTTGAAACTATAAAACCTAAACATTTACAACTTTTCCATATCTCACTTCACTCTTGAGGTATTAAGATTTGTTTAAGTAAATGATCATACTTTAATTTAATTTAATTTGTTTTCGTGTGTCTTACCCTAAGAATTAACAAACATACATAATACATTACATATATAACTACAGTAACATATACATATTACTATATCACAGCTTGTGATACGATATCGCTTATTATATCACTTATTACAACAAATACATTATACTAACACACTCACGTACGCACGCACAGTTAATATTAACAACAAATACTGAAGTTCTGCGATTCAAGATCTCTAACAGAATTACAATTTAAACATATTGAGTGCCAGGTAGATATAATATCAGTATTGAATGTGTTCTGGAGAGCGACAAAGTATCTTGATTTTAAATAATTTTTAAAGAGACTATATTTGTTAATTTCTTTTGTTTGATCGGAGAGTGTGTTCCAAAGTCTAGATGATCTTATGAAAAAACTTTTTTGACAATGTTTAGTCCGAGGTTTTGGTATTTTGAAATTATGTTTATTTGAATGCCTGAGATGGTTAACCGGTAGATTTGGAAGGTAGTAAGATAAATCGATGTTGTATTTTGCATTTGAGCAACCATGAAGAAAAAGCAAGTCCTTAATTTCGTGCCAATATGAAAGCGGAAGAAGTTTGGTTTTTATTAGTCTGACTTTGTAATCGGCGGACAACTTTACATCACACTGTATAATAACATATTGAAAACGCTTATATATCCTTGAGATTACGTAATGAAATCACTTATGTGCGTGGATGTATCCAATGACATCAAATATGCAAAACATCAAACGATTCCGTGTGATAATGGTAAATATATGCCAAGTCATTATGCATTGTGATGTCATAAGTATGATCATTTACATATTAAACAAATCTTAATATCTCAAGAGTGAAGTGAGATATGAAAAAGTTGCAAATGGTTAGTCTTTATAGTTTCAAGAGTTCTTTCAAACAAAAGAGTTATTTTACAACTGAATTTTTCATTGCATAGACACTTATATATATATAAATTGAAGAAATAATACTATAATATTTCATTTAAAAAATTGCAGCTTGTCACAAAACATGGTAATCAATGCTTGTCATTGTTTTCAGATAGTAGTTGTTTTTAGCTTCAGCAAGAGCAGGACACAAAATCAATGCCAACCTGGATAAGTTTTTATTTTGGTCTTGAATTTATCAGGTGTGTTCAAGTTGAATATGTCCGGTCACTTTTGGGCATCATCCATGCTCATAAATGACGGCCCAGACCCAGATGGGCTCGGTCTGACCACGTACGCACTGCTTCTACAATATTCATTGTCTTGAAATAATATTAAACACTTATTGACCGAGCGGGAGGTCTTTACGGCAAAATTATCCTGCCTATGGTGTCTTTCAGTACAAACCGAGCAACGTTTGTGCTAAAAGACAAAGGGCAGGATAATTTTGTCGTAAAGACCAAACGAGGTTAATAAGGTTTTTATTATATGGCTCTTTTAAATTTCTCACATTTCCTCAATTTTTCGCAATTTATTAAAACGTTTCAGTTTTGTAATGACCAGTCTTTACTGGTTTGTAAAGATCGCTCAGGAACCAATCAGATTACAGAAAAGCTGCGTTAAGAGCGCTCACGAGCCAAGCCATATAATAAATAAATATATACAAAGTAAATCATTCACAATATTACTAAATTCGCTCTGCTCACATTCGTTTAATAATTTATGAATCTGATGGGGCATGCAAATGAATTTAAATACTACCGCCCCTTTGGTTTCCTTCTCAATAAAATAATATGTGTAAAGTGGTCAAGTACGCGACTCATCAATACCGATGATGACTCTATCACTCTCTTGGGAGTAAAAACGGCCGCACCTGGTGATTCGTCCCAAATTGAAGTTGAAGGTGAAGAATGCCAAAGCTATTCCAGCGTAACTGGCTATTATATAAGCAACATAGAAACAAAGTTGTCGCAGAAATTGGTATATCTAAGGGAAATTATTATACCAAACTCTTAAATGATAACATCACAAATCCTAAGGTGCTTTGGAAAATATTCAAGGAAACTGCGTCAATAAAACCAGATACGTCTACTGAATTTCTTATTGTAAATAATGTAAAATACTCTGATCATCAAGAGATATGTAAGCAATATTGTAACACATACTTTGTTAATATAGTTCGAAAAACAAGGGGAAAATACCCTCTAACATTCAAATAGACTTGACAAAGTTAAAAATATTTATTAATACGCATATTCCTGAAAATATTAACTTTAGTATACCTCTTATAACTGAAGAAACAGTCCTTGCAGTTTTAAATAATCTAAATGTTAACAAAGCTACTATTTCTTATCTTTATTAATGATCTTCCTCTTCAACAAAGTGATACAACACCATTTATTTTTGCAGACGATTCTACACTGGTAGCTTCCAGTCTATCAATAACGAATCTAAATATTTACTTGAATAATGATATCAAAGAAGTATCAAATTGGGTAAATACAAATCTAATCTCTCTAAATGGTAAAAAAACCAAAAGTATGAAGATATTCTCAAAACGAAAATTTGATAAGACGGAAAAGCTTAATGTTAAAATAAACAATGAAACGATTGAAGAGGTAGAATCATCTAAACTCCTTGGAGTCTACTTAGATAGTTTACTTCAATGGAATGATCATATAACAAATATATATCAAACTATAAACAAAAGGCTTTTTTTACTTAAACGAATACGCCAAAATCTACCTTATCATTCTCGTATTATGTTCTATGAGTCATTAATCTATTTACCTTCTACACTGTTTTACTGTCTGGGGCAATGCTTCTAATGAGACTCAACGATCTTTTGACAAAAAAGGTCAGCTCGCATTATACTGCAAGCAACTACTTACGACCCTTCAGTTAAGTTATTTATAAAAACTTGAATTTCCAATACCAAACTTAATTAAAATGAGAAAACTCATTTTGGTGTTCAGTCTTTTAAAGAACAAAGTTCCAGCTAATTTGTATCATCTTTTCCAATTCGTTAATGAAGCGCATAGTGTGAGCACAAGATCTTCACTAACAGATCTGAAAGTTCCGAAAGTATTAAGCGAATTTGGAAAAACAAAAATCTCATACAGTGGAGCTATGTTGTTTAATTCTCTACCAAATTATTTAAAAGACATTGATAATATGACTATTTCTAAATTCAAAATAGCTCTAAAAAACGTTTTTCTTGAACAAAACAAAAATTGCGAACCATTTAGAAGAGTTTCTTGTACAAAATGTAAATATCAACTAACCTGTAACTGTAGTCAATAATCCTATTTTATGTATTTTTAATTAATATTACTATTTTCTTTCAGTGAAGGCCATCAGGCAGAATACTATTGTAATAGATGTATTTACCTTCTTTAAATAAAGTTTATTAGATTAGATTAGATTAGGAATTGATGTATATTTCTGTGTAGAAAAATATTTAAGAGTAAGAGTACTTACGTATATTCATGGACGACGGACGATGTGTCCTTCAAAAGAGTGTCCTTCAGGTCTTCTTCTGTCCTGAAGAAGGATACATCGTCCGAAACGTCGTCCATTAATATACGTAAGTACTCTTACTTAAGTATTTTTCGACACATTGAAGTTCTCTTATTTCTCCTTTTCATATTATATTTCATATTATATTACTAGTTGTTTTGAGAACTTAACAGCATTTATTCTTATTTCTGTGTAGGGCAAGCCAACTATTCTGGAGTCAAGATTTCGTTTAACATACTCTATGATACTAAACTTACTTCGTTCAGATGATCTCTGTGTGGAGGACATGATGAAAAGGAGCTTCGCTGAATTTCATTTGTTAAAAAAAGCTCCAGAAAGAGACAGAATGACAAAAGATTTAGAACAACAGTTGAATAATCTAGTCACCATGAAATGTATTAAGTGTGAGATAGATATGAAGGACTATTATGACACGTGTAAACAATTGGCTGAGTTGCAAAAATCAAACCAGGTAAGTGGGGTCTAAGTAGCCTGTGTACAGCCTTATTATACACCTGGAATTCAGTCTGTAAAAACTCGCACGCTAGCTTGTTGACCACCCGCTGAGCTACTGAGATCTGAGTAGTAGATTTTGAGTGGTTTAATACTCATATGATTCATAATTGTTTATTTGATTGGATTATTTGATCTCACAAGAATCCCCAGAGAACCAATTGTAACTGGAATAAGACAGGGGTTGTGATTTGAACAATCAAAATCTACTACTCAGATCTGAGAAGTTCAGCGGGCTGTCGACAAGCTATCGTGCGAGTTTTCACAGATTGAATTACAGGTGTATATTCTAAGTGGGTGGCAGCCCGGAAACCATCTTTTATTTTACAACATAGTTACAATGTTAATAAAAATAAAAAGAGCTAAAATCATCTTTTTGTTTTACCTTACAACTTAAGTTTTACCTCAAGCGTATTTCATTGACTATTAAACAAATAGATTACATTTTACCGTTGTCTGTTGCACAGATGACGTCAGAACGTGGTAAGAACAAAAAACTGGCCCACAAGACAATACTCGAGTGGGTCACTGATGTTCTACCACATTCTGACGTCTTCTGTGCATCTATAACTGAACAGACAATGGCAACATTGAATCTATTTGTTTTATATAATAAAAATTGAAGACAAACCGTTCAAATTTTTATTTATGCTCTTGGGGATTTCTGGGGCATGGAAAAAGACAAAGCAGTCTGCTGACGTGATCTGACGTGAACGTCTGTCCTCTAATAGATCATGGCTAACAACCAATGAGAATGCGCATAATAAACAGGTTATTATATAATTAAATATGTTTCCTTTTTCAGTTAACCATGGTCTTAAATGGACGAAAAGCTTTAACTACTGGACGTGTTATTGTTGTTAATAGTAAAGATAATCCAACTATGTTTGGTATTGTTTTAACCTCGAAATCATCTTACTCCTCGTTGGATTCTGTAAATGCGAAGAAAACGTATACTGTATTACTTCTCTCCGATGAGAAACATCTGGTATGGACTGAATCTCAAATTGCTACATCCCCTCAGGAGAATACAGAAGCGATTGTGGAGCCATACTTAAAACGTATTGTGATTTATTGCCCTGAACGGCCTTGTGGACATAAGGTGATAAACGTGGTTGAAAGAGATATAGCAGCCATTACTGAAAGAATAATTGCGGTAAAAAGTGATGCTATCATCAATGATTACAATCAAAGACAAATTCCTCGGTTCAGGTACGTTTTATTTCCAATATTGCAAGTAGTTTATGCTGAAAATTATATTCTTGAACCCCTTGCAAAAACTGATAGAGAACAAAACTGATAGAGAACAAAACTGATAGAGAACAAAACTGATAGAGAACAAAACTGATAGAGAGCAAAACTGATAGAGAACAAAACTGATAGAGAACAAAACTGATAGAGAACAAAACTGATAGAGAACAAAACTGATAGAGAACAAAACTGATAGAGAACAAAACTGATAGAGAACAAAACTGATAGAGAACAAAACTGATAGAGAACAAAACTGATAGAGAACAAAACTGATAGAGAACAAAACTGATAGAGAACAAAACTGATAGAGAATAAAACTGATAGAGAACAAAACTGATAGAGAACAAAACTGATAGAGAACAAAACTGATAGAGAACAAAACTGATAGAGAATAAAACTGATAGAGAACAAAACTGATAGAGAACAAAACTGATAGAGAACAAAACTGATAGAGAATAAAACTGATAGAGAACAAAACTGATAGAGAACAAAACTGATAGAGAACAAAACTGATAGAGAACAAAACTGATAGAGAACAAAACTGATAGAGAACAAAACTGATAGAGAACAAAACTGATAGAGAACAAAACTGATAGAGAACAAAACTGATAGAGAACAAAACTGATAGAGAACAAAACTGATAGAGAACAAAACTGATAGAGAACAAAACTGATAGAGAACAAAACTGATAGAGAACAAAACTGATAGAGAACAAAACTGATAGAGAACAAAACTGATAGAGAACAAAACTGATAGAGAACAAAACTGATAGAGAACAAAACTGATAGAGAACAAAACTGATAGAGAACAAAACTGATAGAGAACAAAACTGATAGAGAATAAAACTGATAGAGAACAAAACTGATAGAGAACAAAACTGATAGAGAACAAAACTGATAGAGAACAAAACTGATAGAGAACAAAACTGATAGAGAACAAAACTGATAGAGAACAAAACTGATAGAGAACAAAACTGATAGAGAACAAAACTGATAGAGAACAAAACTGATAGAGAACAAAACTGATAGAGAACAAAACTGATAGAGAACAAAACTGATAGAGAACAAAACTGATAGAGAACAAAACTGATAGAGAACAAAACTGATAGAGAACAAAACTGATAGAGAACAAAACTGATAGAGAACAAAACTGATAGAGAACAAAACTGATAGAGAACAAAACTGATAGAGAACAAAACTGATAGAGAACAAAACTGATAGAGAACAAAACTGATAGAGAACAAAACTGATAGAGAACAAAACTGATAGAGAACAAAACTGATAGAGAACAAAACTGATAGAGAACAAAACTGATAGAGAACAAAACTGATGGAGAACAAAACTGATGGAGAACAAAACTGATGGAGAACAAAACTGATGGAGAACAAAACTGATGGAGAACAAAACTGATGGAGAACAAAACTGATAGAGAACAAAACTGATAGAGAACAAACCTGATAGAGAACAAAACTGATAGAGAACAAAACTGATAGAGAACAAAACTGATAGAGAACAAAACTGATAGAGAACAAAATCCATTTTCAGCTGTACGATTTTTTGCAAAATCATAACCTTCTTTATCCATGTCAATATGGGTTCCGACGATCACTATCGACAGCCAATGCTTTGTTGCATTTGTGCGATGACATCCTTGACAATATGGATAAAAGTAAAGTTACCGGAGCCGTATACCTTGATTTAAAAAAGGCGTTTGATACGATAGACCATACTATTCTCCTTAAGAAATTAGCAGCCTATGGTATTGACTCCCATGCACAGTTATGGTTTAAATCGTATCTTAAAAATCGTTTGCAGCGAACGGTTCTGGGGAATGCTATCTCGTCGCCCAGAACAGTAAATGTTGGAGTTCCTCAAAGTTCAGTGTTGGGGCCCTTGTTGTTCATGGTTTATGTTAATGATTTACCAGAAACAATAAATCATAGTAAAACATTACTCTTTGCTGATGATACTGTGATGTACACTACAGCTCCCACAGCTTGCAAGCTTCAAGAATTATTAAATCAAGACCTAGCTCGCGTAAAAGATTGGCTTAACAAACATAAGTTAACTCTTAACATATTAAAATCAAAATTTATGATTCTTGGAGGATCAAAGCGATTAAATTCTTTTGGTAAAATATCGCTTCATGTTGAAGAAGATGAGCTCTCACAAGTTCCTTCATATAAATATCTTGGAGTGATTATAAATGAAAACCTATCTTGGGTGGATCATATTGAAGTTCTTCGCAAAAAAATTACGCAGAGACTTGGTATGCTGCACCGTATAAAGCATCTCTTACCACAATTTCATAGGAAAACTATTTTTAACACTCTTATTCTCCCTTTATTCGACTATGGAGATCTAACATGGGGCGATAGAAACAATAAGACCCTAATGAATATTCTACAATTATTACAGAACAAAGGAGCAAAACTAATCCTTGATCTTCCGAAAAGATCATCCAGTTCTGAAGCCTTGAAACTATTAAACTGGAAACCACTTTATGAGCGGCGTAAATTTCATCGATGCAGTTTTGTTTTTAACTCGATGTACCAAGAAGGAAATTTACATCAATTTCAAAATTTGCGTGGATGTGATATTCATGACCATAATACACGCCAGCGGGATCAATTTAGGGTACCTGCTTGTAAAACGAACTGGGGTATGCAAAAATCCAGTTGTTTTTTTATTACCGAGTGGAACGATTGCAATTTTAACATTGATCATACTTTTAGTTATTCTAAATTCAAATATGTATATTTTAAGTAATTTTAATTTAACCTAGAATTCGTAACATTGTAATTATCTTAACTATTTTAATTTACTTGTAAGTTATATTCTATAGTTTTGAGGACCCCCATGAAAAGCACTTATTGGTGAATGGGGCTTTCCTCGTAAAAGAATAAATTTACATTACATTACATTACATTACATTACAGCTGGGCTTGTACGTTTTCTGTATTTTTGTACGTTTTCTGTATTTTTGTACGTTTTCTTTATTTTTGTACGTTTTCTTTATTTTTGTACGTTTTCTTTATTTTAGTACGTTTTCTTTATTTTTGTACGTTTTCTGTATTTTTGTACGTTTTCTTTATTTTTGTACGTTTTCTTTATTTTTGTACGTTTTCTTTATTTTAGTACGTTTTCTGTATTTTTGTACGTTTTCTTTATTTTTGTACGTTTTCTTTATTTTAGTACGTTTTCTGTATTTTTGTACGTTTTCTGTATTTTGTACGTTTTTCTGTATTATTGTACGTTTTTCTGTATTATTGTACGTTTTCTTTATTTTTGTACGTTTTCTTTATTTTTGTACGTTTTCTGTATTTTTGTACGTTTTCTGTATTTTTGTACGTTTTCTGTATTTTGTACGTTTTTCTGTATTTTTGTACGTTTTTCTGTATTATTGTACGTTTTCTTTATTTTTGTACGTTTTCTTTATTTTTGTACGTTTTCTTTATTTTTGTACGTTTTCTTTATTTTTGTACGTTTTCTGTATTTTTGTACGTTTTCTGTATTATTGTACGTTTTCTTTATTTTTGTACGTTTTCTTTATTTTTGTACGTTTTCTTTATTTTTGTACGTTTTCTGTATTTTGTACGTTTTCTGTATTTTTGTACGTTTTCTGTATTTTTATACGTTTTCTGTCTAGAAATGATGCTATAGGACAATCGACAACCTTTGCTGTTGAAGAGCTGCTTCGTCTGTCCGAAACTAATCCCGAAGGATTACCTGTGATTGAGCTGAATATCAGAGATGTAAAATTTAATGAAGATAGGACACGTCATAAGATGTTGGAATCTCGTCTTGAATATTTTGATTGTGTTGGATGCTTGTGCTTTGAGGAACATGTAAGATTTTATCAATGAATTTGAACGGAAAGGGCGCAAGATGACGTAGAGGGGAGATAAGGTGTCGTATAATACGATATCATACTATCGTGGGTATGGTATGGTATGTATGGTATCATACTATCATTGGTATGGTAAACGGTATGGTATATGATATGGTATGGTATGGTATGTTATAGTATATGATATGTGGTATGGTATGGTATGGTATTCTATGGTAAGTGGTATGGTATGTGGTATAGTATGGTATATAGTATATGGTATGTGGTATGGTATTCTATGGTAAGTGGTATGTGGTATACCATAGTATGTGTATGGTATTCTATGGTAAGTGGTATGGTATGTGGTATTCTATGTGGTGTGGTATGTGGTATCTTATATGGTGTGGTATCGTATATGATGTGCTGTGGTATGGTGTATAGGTACGTAGGTATGGAAATGAAGTCCATATTTTTGTACATATAAACATCTCAAAAATAATTTAAAACATAATACGCACCCGTTTTCATTTTAGTTCAAAAAATATCGAGAGGAAAGAATTTTAAAAGATCGTCTGTGCGACCTGAAGGAAAAATCTTCTCTAGAAATGTTAAGTCTTATTCCTGAGTACCGATCTCGAAAGAGTGTAAGTTTTTTAAAATAAATATTCTTACACTCGATACCCACGTCACCGAAGTGTTTTTCAGTGGGATCCTGTAATACCTCACATGATTACGTTACATTACATTACATTACGTTACATTACGTTACGTTACGTTACGTTACGTTACATTACATTACATTACATTACATTACATTAGAATAAAATAGACCTGAAAAAAAGTAAAAATACCTCAATTTACAAAGTATTCTTTCTGCTATAATATACGTCTAAGAGTACGCTCGGACGACTGTACGATCAATCTGACAAGCAACCACATCGTATTAAACAAACCGAAAGTGAAAGTGAGACTGTACATTTCCAGCGCACTCATAAACAAACAGAAGCTCTACGCAATAGTTTTTTAAAAGAAGTTGAAATGGGTACTGTATATTGAACATTAGAACAGTATCGATTAAGAATCGGGTGTCAGTGTCAACAATAAGACATTTTTGGTGATTATGTTATCATAAAAATATTGTGCTACAATGTATGTGTGCCATTGCTCTCAAATGATGTCGAAGAAAATCCAGGCCCCCACCATTTACGAAATTGTGTATTCAAACAACACTGTTCGTGCTGGTAAACAATGTCATTGACTGCTATAATTTTTGTGAACGTTTGTGTTGCTTGATTTATTAGTGTATATTTCTGAGTAGCTATTATGTTATGACTTTCTGTGACTGTTTTTGTTTTAAATTTCTTCGTCAAATTCAAATGTTATACAGTACAGTCGAACAGAGATGAAGTGGCCCTCTATTAAGCGGCCACCCTCTGTTAAATGGCCACGTGTCAAAGCCAGCCTAATTATTATAGGCTCACTTTTACCGCAAGAAAAGAAAAACTAAAACTTGAGCTAGCAAAACTTGAGACCATAGAACACTTGGTTGTTGTCAGTATATGTTTTTCATTCAACACATAATAATAATAATATAATAATAGTTTTTATATAGCGCCATTTCCATTGCTGTCCAATGGCACTTTACATTGGTTTAAAATACACTTATATACAATATCATTTAATCTAAAAATCTAAACATCAATTTAATTTTAAAATGTTTTCCTAAAAAGATGAGTTTTAACTTTACTCTTAAAATCATTAAGTGTTGTACAATTTCTAATGTCTTGAGGAAGATCGTTCCATAAGTTGGGGGTGGCACTTGAAAATGTCCTATAGCCATATGTGCGTAAGTTATATGGTACGTGAACCAGCCTATTGCTCGTAGCAGATCTTAAACAACGCCTAGGTATATATAAATTAACTAAATTTGCAATATACAGAGGTGCCAAGCCATAAAGCGATTTAAATGTCAATAAAATTATTTTAAAAACAATACGTTCTTCAACAGGAAGCCAATGTAAACTATATAAAATGGGCGTGATATGTTCTGATTTCCTACTTAAGGTAACTATTCTTGCTGCTGCATTCTGCGCACTCTGTAGCCGCTTAATAACATATTTTGGTAGTCCGTATAGAAGGGAGTTGCAAAAATCGAGCCTTGAAGTAACAAACGCGTGCATCAGAGTTTCTGCTATTTGAAAACTTATATAGTAAAAAGCTGATTTACATGTGCTAATTACATGTTGTTCGATTGACAATGAAGTATCATAAATAACACCAATGTTTCTAGCCTTAGATGAAGGATTAATGATTTCATCACAAACTAGGATAGAGTCCAGTAAAGGCTGAGGTCGATGGCTCGCATTCACATTTTCATTATCTTGAACACATTTCTCCAATCTCGATCTTTCTTGATCAACTTGCCCCGCAATAGATGATTTAAAAGTGACGTATAATTGAGCATCATCTGGATACAGATGAAAATTAACATTGTGCTTCCTCATAATATCTCCAAGGGGTGATGTATATAACAGAAAAAGGATAGGACCCCACAACGAAGCGGACGTCCAGATGAGTGAGTACCAGAAACATAGACAACTTGTTGACGATCGGTGAGATAAGATCTGAACCACTCTAACGCACTATCAACAATTCCAAATCTTTGCGAAAAACGTCAAGGAGTATATCATGGTCCACGGTATCAAACGCCGCTGACAGGTCTAGCAGCAAAAGAATGACTGAACAGTTATTATCCAAAGCGCGTAAAATGTCATCTTGCACTTTAACTAAGGCGGTCTCAGTACTATGGTATTGTTTGTATGCTGATTGGAGTATTTCACCCATGCTATTGTCCTTGGCATGACGACATGTTTTGTGAAGCAATAACTTTTTCAATATACTTAGAAAACAAATGTTAAGTTGGAAATGGGCCGAAAGCTACTGAACTCTTCACAGCACAACTGAGCTTTCTTGACGCGCGGGTTCAATGAAGTGTGAAGTCAGTGAGGAAGTGGAAGTCAGTCTAAATTTGGTGACAATGCTGTTAAACAGTGTCAATAGCAATGTCATTGACCAATAATAATTTTTAAATGATTACGCTATAAAACATATTTATAATTGGACTATTGGGAATTTTTGTATGGTTTGCATTAAATTATATAAATAAAAGTTTTATTTTATTTGAAATAAAAGGTGTCTCAGTCACTTTGGCCAGTACAGGTATTGATAATAATAAAAGTAAAGTCAATGATCAAAAGCTCCCAAATAATAATTTTTGCCAAGATTACAAACATGATTAAGACTATTTCAGCATTATAGAATAGTTCCTCTGTGCAGTAATTGCATTTCTATGAAAACAGTTTCTGTGAAAATTGTTTATTGTTGTTGACAGATATTCCTAACATAGTATTATTAGATGAGAAAACTTATGCCTTAACCTATAGTGAATTATTAACCGGTGAATTATCCATGACATGTAATAATGGAACCTATGTTTGTCTTAAAAATGCATTTACAAATTTATTTTCTGCTGAGTTTTTTAAATCTACTGCTAGATTACCAACATCACTGTCTCGTTATTCTCGTTATGATTTTTGTCCTTGATCAATCTATCAAATGAAAATTAACCCCACCGTTTTATGATTGTATTTGAAAGAACACGTAAAATAATGAAAAATAGCTTTTACATAACTTTTGTGTCTTACAAGTATGCCATTCTTGAGTTATTACACTTCATGTAACTTGAGCTGTGACGTCACAAGATGGACACAGCATTACATCAAAACTCAAAATCAGGCATATTTGGATTGATTTGGATTGGATTGCTTTGACGATACAGGCTCAAACCATGCAGACTTACTGAGTCAACAAGACTCAACATTGATGTTGTTCTTTAGGCTCACATGGTAAAAGATTCGCTCCCAGGCAACTCTATATAGAAACAAAATGTTCTACTTTCCGTCATTGCAGTTACTGTTTTATTGTTTTAAACAGTATTGTTGCATTGGAAATTATGGAAAAAGCACGTCAATTAACTTCCTATAGGTAAATAAGTTGCTGTAAATGTGGTTGAAAACAAAGAATTCTTATAAAGGAAGAGAGCAATCTGGAAACTAATATGTTACCATAGCAACCACATGACAATGTTTAGATTTGTTGACTGAGTAAGTCAGCAAGATTTGCCGGAATCTATTTAGTCGAACCAGTCTGAAGATGTGCCTGATTTTCAGTTTTGCAGTGTTAATGTTGTGTGCATCTTGTGACATCACAGCTCAAATGCAATCATAAAATGCAATCATAAAAAACTGGGGCGAATTTTAATTTCATAGATACTTTACATGCAACGGCACCACATCAATATAATGATAAACAGCCTCCATGACAGTGATCCCGTAGTGGGGATAAATGCACCAGTATAAATGAATAATACTAATATTTCAGTTAGTATCACAGATTTGGATTCATCTTTCCACAGTTTTGATAACGTACATGTAGTCTTTGTTTCATAAAAATGGGCCTCCCTTTTGGTCACACCCCATGCTCATTGTTCATTGACAAGGCTGACCCAGGCATTAATGTTCCATGTCCGCATCGCGGACCTATTTTATTATTATTATATTATTAACTTTTTGAAATTAACTTTGTGGATACTTTAATATCTTATATTTACGAAATGTGACTAACTTTTAGTATTTACTAAATTTTAATGGTTGTGCTGTTACAATATGTAACGTTTTACAGGTACAAAATATGCATCGTTTGCAAGTAGCTCTAGCACTATATGTCAGCATGGTGTGAATGACCTTGCTTTGTATTTTTTCTGATAGGTTTAGCTGCCTAAAAGCTAGAAATATCTTTATTTTTCTTCCACTAGGTTCTGGTTGAACTTGGTTACCTGAGTGAGAAAAATGTTGTTGAAATGAAGGGCCGCGTGGCGTGTGAAATAAGTAACCATGAGATTCTCATTTCTAACTTGCTCTTGGAGAATTTCTTTAGAGATTTGGAACCTGCAGAAATTGTTGCTCTATTTTCATGCTTTGTTTTTGAGCAGGTAAATGTAGAAGTAGAGGAAGGAAAAGTTGTATTGAATTATGTACTTTCGAGCAATGATGGATTTACTGGGGCATGCGCACCCCCATCCCCCCCCCCCCCCGGCCTTGGAAAATGGGGGTGCAGTGAGGGTGCCAATTGCCTTGTCAAATCCAAATTTTTAGGTATTAGGTATCGTAGCTTTCATATGATTCATAGATATATGATTCATCTATCATATTATTCATAGGTATAAAAAATTTTCTGGCAGGCTTCGCCCCCCAGCCCCACCACCAGCTTCAGCCCCACCACCAGCTTCAGCCCCAGCACTCAGGGCACTCCACCCTGCCTCGGTCGCGCCCCACGCCTGATCTCACTTCGCTAGCACTCCCCTACCAGATCAAGCTGGATCCATCACTGCTTTCGAGACCCAACCACGAACCAGTTTCGAAATATAAGGATGAGCTTATAATCGGAAATTAATCGGTAGAAGCCGATCGCATCGGCCGATCGCATCAACATATATATCGGCGGTGCAATTTTCCCTTTCGTAAACGGTCGTTACCATCCCGAAGGGTCGTTACCATCCCAGCTCTCATAGAATGTTGGGTAAGCGCAGTGAAATTCCTCGTGGTTGTGACATGTTGGTCGTGAAATTCAAAATATGTAAATATTTAGTATTTGGTATACACTACAGTCAGGAGAAGAGCGTTCATGCAGAAGAAATTATACATGGCAAACTGTCAATCCTGGAACAGTAAATTCGATTTTGTGATCGATAGTCACAACGTATATGTAGATACTTTCCAAAAGGCAAACGACGTTATTCGGGATTTCGAAATATCAATCGCAACAACAACAACGTATGCTGCGAGGTCAAAATATATTTGTCGATCGAAACTATTATATGCGCATTGCATATATGGACCACCGTAATATAACCATAAATATAGTTAAGCATTTCTGCATTTGCCATAGAACATAGTTAATTCGCGTAAAGTCACTTACTAGTCATAACTTGATGCTTTTCAATAGGTGATAAAACGTGTTGTGCTGCGTAGGCAGTGTAGAAATACAAATAAAAATGTATAAAAAGGTTGGTGTACTGCCGAAATAGCGTGTAAGTTGTCTAACGTTTCGAGCGAAGGCCCTTCGTCAGAGAGTGAAACATAAAGTGAAATAATCATACAGTTATTATTTCACTTTACGTTTCACTCTCTGACGAAGGGTCGCTCGAAACGTTAGACAACTTACACACTATTTCATAGACTTGCTCCAAATCTGCCTCTTAATTGTTTCGGATTTGTTTAAATTTGTTTTTTTCAAAGAACTCGCCATATAGATGCGTGTTCGCTTTTTAGATAGCAATATTATGAAAGAACACGAGGAGCCGCGAAATAAAGTGTGCGGGAACCTTGGGACCACGAGGAATTTTACTCCGCTTACCCAACATTCTATGAGAGCTGGGATGGTAACGACCCTTCGGGATGGTAACGACCGTTTACGAAAGGGAAAATTGCATCGGCGGTATTTCTTGTTTGGTGAAAATGTTTTTTGTTTCCGACTTTCGTCAATCGTATTTCATTTTTCATATTTCAACTTAAATTCCCTCTTGCTGATAACTGATGGTTAATGATCACATTATCTTTGCCAAACAATATATAATGTTATGTTTTGCTATTGTTTTGCGGCAAATTGTTCTGTTGACAAATATTCGTAAATCGGATCGAAATTTATCGGATCGGTAAATTTGAGTTTTCTTGATCGGCTCATCCCTGTCGAAGGCCTTCCGGCTGGGAGTTGAACCCGCGAGCCTGGATCTCTAGACCAGCGGCGGGTTGTCGAAAAGGAGATGACTAAAATTAAATATTTTAGTATGTTCTGTTTGACAATTTAAGTTAAAACTTTCTAAGGCAAAACATTTCGTAATTTGTATGATATCAAATTGCCAAACATCTTTGTCTGCATCTTTATAATTTTGTCCACAAAATTTCCACTAATCCTTGATTAAGCTACTCGTCTTTTGAACAACAGCTCTCTAACCGCCTGAGCTACAGAAACTACGTCTATAAAGTGGTCTATCGTGGTAAATTGGAATGTCAACCCTATCCGGGATTTGGGGATTTTACATATTCTTAATCTTTGGGTTCTACCAAGAAGAAATGTAATATATCTTGTCGTATTTCTTTATTATCTTGTAATATATCTTTAGTTGCATTTCACTGCTAAATCAATGTACAATGTTTTTGCGTGTCGCTGCTTTGACGTCATTTCCTGTGAATAGTAAATCACTTAGCGTTTCGCACGACAAGATATTTTACAATTCTTCTCAAGAGATTCCAAAGATCACAACTATGTAAAATCTCCAAACCCTGGATGGGCACTTGATTTCAGCTTGTAATTTTAGTCGCGCGATGCAATTCTTTGCTTTTATTTTCATTTTTATCTGGAAGTAAACAGATATCTATATAAATTTAGTAATAGAAATTTCGCACGAAAAAAAATCGCAAGTTATGGTTATCAGCTGACTTGACATATAATTTTTTTAAAGCGAAAATGCAGTGAAGCAAAGCTGACAGAAAGACTTCTTAAAGTAAGTTGTATTAGTGAGTAATGTGAATCATGTGTAGGAAAAAGGATTGAAACAGGCTTGGACTGGCCTATGTACCATTGTGCCATGGCACATGGGCCCTGGGGCATGGCCAAACACACCCATAACGTCACACACCCAATGTCTGCGAGAGAACGTTCTCAAAGTTGCGCTTCTTCAAGAATCGACTGAGATCTCCGCTTAGTCAACACCATTTGGAAGCAGTAATGATTTGTTCTTTAGAAGTTGATTTACTGACGGCTATTGAAAACGAGGCAGTGTATCAAAAACTTGCGTCAAAATCCTCGGAAATGGAACAGCTTCTTTACCTGTTCACATGCATAGACGGGCCCCTTCCCGGTTGAAATGTCAAGGCCCCTAAATTGGGCCCATTCCAAGCCTGGATTGAAAATTATAGCAGAGTAGAAGTTTTTCATTTTTAATTTGTAATTGACAATATCTCGTGAATATCTCTTTATTGTAAGAAATAGTACTATTAACTATAAAAACGTTTTAAAACAAATACATGCATTTACAATTGTTTAATGATGTCAAATTGAACTATTATTCTTGTACTAGTTAACAAGGTTCATAGAAATTGAGAGCGAATAATCTAATAGTTTTAGTAAAAACAAACTGATGTTCGTTATTCCTTCAAAATTATTTCGAATAACGAGACATTAGCGTTGTTTTTTTTGTGTAAAACTCGTCCTTACACGTCATTCGTCGCTACTCGATATCTATCGACAATTAGGTAATGTTTAAAACACGAGCAGCAGTGTTTTATCAGGTTTAAAAGACCTGATAAAACACGTGCTGCGAGTGTTTTGAACAGCTTCAAAAACGAACCTCTTGGGACTTCCAATAACAGTGTTAATTCATTCAATTTCGAGACCTGTCAGCAATTTGAACGAAAATTTGAATGTCGTTGTTTTTACTGCAGAAGAATCAAATTCTACAACAGTCAACACTTCGCGTTTTAGAGCGGGTTTAAGAATCTTCAAAGACATAGAAATGGTTCGAATGGAACAAGTCAGGAACCTGTTTTCTCGAGAAAGGTTTTCTGCCTTTATTTATCACACTATTTTAACGAAGAGCATATTAGATAAATCAAGAGGCTTCAAGTAGCTTCGGTTTTGACTAAAAATCCCACACCGAGGAAGGTACGCTTTCAAATTTGTCAGCAATGTTATAAAGTTATGTTGTTCATGTATGTTTGTCCTGACTTATTCATTGTACTTATTATATATCGTATCACATTCACATTGTTAGGTTTCTTGTTAGGTGGTTCTCTCTAGTAAATTAAAAAATATAGGCAGGTAGCTCGTTGAAATTTGCTTGAATATTTTTGCTTTCTCGTTGGACTTATCGTATTAGGATGACAATTTTATATAAAATGCCATGTTCATTAGTATTCTATATATAGAGAATACTAATGAGGTCAAACTACAATCAGCCCCGCTTCCCCCTGGGACCGATTTCAAAGTCCGCCCCCGGGCTTTCAAGAATGATGGTGTTTTATGTGGTATAGAACACGATGCACGTGAGCGATTTACGTGAGATGATAGGCCAGTTTGCTCTTGAATTATTAATGAGTTTTTGAAGTAGCGAGTAGCGTATAGCCAATGAGATTACAGTATTTATATTAGTCTATACTAGTAAGTTTTTTACTAATTCCAATTACATGTCTGATTGCAATAGTGCCATTTTTAGTGCAAAGTTTTTTAAACTTTGCAGTATTGTGATGAGTGGCGAAAATTCACACGATATATATATTAAGTCAGTCAGTCAGTGACCGATTTGTTAACATCCGGGGGGGCGACATTATTTCGTAGTATTTTGGTACTTCAATTTACTATTGTCAATGGAAAAATTGAACAATGAAGTTTCTGAAGAATGAGGGCAGACCGTTAAGTGAGTTATCGATGGGTTTTCTTCGTGTCAAATTGTAATGCAGTTTGAATTCGATATCTTGAATATTTCATATGTCTCGAATATAAGATGTGTCCCCCGGGTTTTATGTTAACATGCTACTGCGCACGCGCGCACTGATCAAATATGGAGTAGCCAAGGAGTGAGTAGCGATATACCTTCTCGAAACAGGGATTTTGTGGAGTTGCAGTATTAAATATGGTGTTCTGACATATTTCAGGAGGTAAGAGCGCAGCGTATTTGTCTTTGTTTAAATACACTGTAATGATACTCCGAGCTCTGCAGTTTCTCGTTCTGTGATAGACTTGCTCCAAGTCTGCCTCTTGGTGTTTCGAGACGTTTTTGTTTCGAGACGGGTTTATTTGAGACGGGTTTGTTTCGAGACGGGTTTGTTTCGAGACGGGTTTGTTTCGAGACGGGTTTTATGTTTTGGTTTCAACAAGTAATAAACCCTTCTCAAAGCAAACCCGTCTCGAAACACCAAGAGGCAGACTTGGAGCAAGTCTAGTTCTGTGACTTCGTCTTACGCAGTTTGGTTCGGGGGTCCAGTTAAAACCAGTCTTTGACCACTGGATATTTGAGAATTCAAACGATGGCTATAATGCATCAGCAACAAACATTTGGAAGCAATATTTTTCAGATGTTTGAGTTATCACAGATTATGAAACAAAAAGATAAAGAGTTTGCAGAAATATTAAATCGCATTAGGTAAGGGAAACATACTCAAAATGACATTGAAATTTTGAAAGAGAGAAATTTGAAATTAACCCCAGCACATCCTCATTATCCTATTACTGCTACTCACTTGTTTAATACTAACGTGGCTGTAAACCAACATATAATCTTGAAATTATTAATAAATCTTTAAATCAAAAAGTTGAAGTTAAAGCAATAGATATCATACTCGGGGATTTATGTGACGAATTGAAAGAAAGATTGAAGAAACAAATTCCAAATGATCCCACAAAAACCATGGGTTTGTTTACGGTCTGTGCCATACTTCAAGGGGCAAAGTATGATCTTACAACAAATGTGTCTGTTGTCAATGGAATGACTAATGTAGCGGAGTATATAATTGAAAAAATTGATTATAGAGTATTAGAGAGCAGGCTCATTATCGTAAAGAATACTCACACCTTTACAACCACACTATTGAGAAAAACTGGGTTCCAATTTGTTCAATTAACTTGCAAACTTGTGGATTTTGCCTGAATAAACTTTTGGGGTTAAATCATGTTAATCATTCCATTCATAAACTACCGAAAAAGACCAAGAAAGTCAACATCGATCACTCAAAATGGCTAAATATATGAACTGTGGTATATCTGATTACTGATCAACAAAACGTAATAAACATTTTGCAAGTCCTAGCAGCTACAAATGACTAAAACTACAGCTGTGCTAGTTGGTGCTACTGTGCTGGATGAACTGTTAAACAACTCAATTAATGCTAATGATGACTTGACTAAAAGTTAATTGAACATGAAATTACCAGAAATGTGTTATATCCATATCAGGAGTTCCTATTATTTTGTACAACGTATTACATGCATGTATCGCCCAATTAACAGGCTAAATAAATAATTTGAAACATAACAATTAGGTTCATGTGTCTTTTTCATGTTCATCAATTCCTTGCCACGTTCCTTGTTTATAAGGAAGTAACATAATATGTTACCAACCGCTTTTGAGGCTTAAAACCTGTTGATTTTGAACCCCCAAATTTTTAGCTATTTATTAACTCTTTCATTACGGCTGAAAAACATCAAAATTGAACGACCACGTTGTTCTATTGATATCTCTTGAAATAACCATAACTGTTGCGAAAGCTATACATTTTCTGGAAGCCCAATAAACCGGCTTTTACTTGTTCTTTTAAATTTCCCGAACAAAACACATTATGTTAATATAAATTAGCATTAATTATCATAAATCAGGTTGAAAAATTTACATTTTTCCAGAAAAGGCCATCTTGCACGCCCGCATAGCATCTTGAAAACTCAAAATGCCACCAATCGCAGAGTTGTTTATGAAATCAAATCAAACTTGGCGTGTGCGTGGATTTCATGTTCCTGGCGCTTGTCGAATTTCAATTTTTAATCTTGCGTTACCGTGTGCCGTGTTTTTCGATTGACGACTTTGCGGGTCATCAACGACCCATTTTAACTGCGCCCGTAGGGAAAGAGTTAATGAAGCACTGTTGATCATTGCTGTAAAGTACTATCACATACTCTGCTGTACATTACAACTGAACATACTGTAGTTATATGATATGAAACTTTGCACTATCCTTGGGATCTAGTTAATAAATGATATCATATTTTGGGGATTTTACATTTCTATATATTAATATTTGGGTCTTCCTGAGTAAAATCATAATATATATAGCAAAGTGAAACGGTGGTAAACTGCCAAGATTTTTCGTAACGAAATACTGACGTTTCGAGCGGAGCCCTTCATCAGAATACTACTGATGAAGGGCTACGCTCGAAACATCAGTATTTCATGACTTAAAATCTTGGCAGTTTACCACCTTTTTCACTTTGCTATATATCCAAAACATTGGTCTACGCAGCACTCTAATTTTTCATAATATATATCGTCAGCCGAAAATTTCAACTACATGGAGTTTTCGCTGTCAAAGTTACCGGATGTGATGTCACAAGAGGCATTCCAAACCAGTTTTCTTTTGTTTAATACTTGCCACAAAAATGCCTCTGGTGACATCACATCCGATAAATTTAACATTAAAAAAGTCCATTGACAAGATATATTATAATATGATTTTACTCAGGAAGATCCAAATATTACGAATGTGTAAAAATCCCCAAACGTGAGATAGGCACTTTAAATTGAATGCATGCATCATTCTTATAAAATGTATGCTCGCTGTTTATTTCTATAGCTACAGTCACTTTAGTTTCCATGCATTCATAGGGGAAGGATGTCATTTTACAGATGGCCAAAAAGATCGGCGGAGTTGGAGGCCAATTACGGAATGAACACTTCTGTGGAGGAGTTTTCTGGAACAGTTTTAAGTTTGGTCTTGTAGAAGTTGTGTACGAGTGGGCCTCGTGGCATGCCCTTTTATGAAATTACTCGTCTTACAGATGTACAAGAAAGGTACCAATTTCACTCTGTGACCAAGGGCATTCGCTCGAAATGTTAGACCAGACTATACACTATTTCTAGACTTATAATTTTCTTATATCTTGAGTGTATTTCTATACTATACTAGACTAGACTAGACTAGACTAGACTAGACTAGACTAGACTAGACGAGACTAGACTAGACACTATTTCTAGACTTATATTATTTCTAGTCTTACAGTCTAGCATCATCAGGCATGGCGGTCGGAAGTGTTTTTTAACGAGCTCCTTCGGCATTATGATTTTTCTTATAAATGTTGCATCCGACAACGTTACACAGGCAAATGTATCTTTGCCTGTATATTCGTTTACCTCATGGATATACATCAGTGTTGTCAGCTTGCGGAGATATCGAAACAAATCTTGGTCGGATTACTTCTTCGCGTCAGAGTGACAGCGATGCTCGAAAGTTTAAAGGACATCGGCTTGCTGTTATGAACTCACTGTAGTGTGGCCTCATGAATACGCGTTCTTTACGAAACTGATTTCGTTACTGATTCATTCATATTACAATACATGCATGGGTCTATATGCATATATTGCTAAAACACCGTTATTTATTATGTAGTAAAAAGGTAGAGTGCTGCGTAGACAGTGTTTTGAATATATAACAAAGTGAAAAGATGGTAAAGTGCCCAGATTTTTAGTGACGAAATACTGACGTTTCGAGCGGAGCCCTTCGTCAGTATTTCGTCACAATCTTGGCAGTTCACCCACCTTTTCACTTTGCTATTTTATTATGTAGTTTGATTTTTCATGTTTCTTAGTATTTAAGTGCTTAAAAACGAAATATTTTTCTTTTGGTATTAAGGAATTATTGTGAGGTGCATACAACGTTTAAATGAACTATGTCACGATGTTAGAAACGCAGCTAAACAAGTCGGAGTGGCTGATGTACAAGAGAAAATGGATGAGGCTTCAACGTTACTCAAACGAGACATTGTGTTTGCAGCTAGTCTGTACACTCAGTAACTCTGGGGAATGTTGGTATTCAACATATTACAGATCACAAAATACAAAACAATGAAACCATCAAATTTTGAAAACTTTTTACACAAAACTATAATGAACTGAAGGACACATCGTTTCGAAACGTCGTCCATGAATATACGTAGTTACTCTTAGTTTAAGTATTTTTTCAATACATTGCATAAAGTTCTCTTATTTCTCCTTTTCATATCATATTCAGTTCTTTTGAGAACTTTCATATTTATTCTTAGGATATTGTTTGGCATGGTATTGACAATTGGACAGTTTTGGAAAATTTATAGTTGAGGCATACCATACTATAATAGTAGAAACTAGCAGGTGGTAGGCATTCTATCAGTAATTCTTATTACTACAATCCTATCTATACCACGTTAATAGTATGACAGTACCAAGACTATATCATAAATTTTACTGTCCTTAGTACGTTAGTACGAAAGTACTAAGACTATATCATAAACTTTACTGTCCTTAGTACGTTAGTACGTCCAGTACTAAGACTATATCATGAACTTTACTGTCCTTAGTACGTTAGTACGACAGTACTAAGACTATATCATAAACTTTACTGTCCTTAGTACGTTAGTACGACAGTACTAAGACTATATCATAAACTTTACTGTCCTTAGTACGTTAGTACGACAGTACCAAGACTATATCATAAACTTTACTGTCCTTAGTACGTTAGTACGACAGTACTAAGACTATATCATAAACTTTACTGTCCTTAGTACGTTAGTACAACAGTACTAAGACTATATATCATAAACTTTACTGTCCTTAGTAACGTTAGTAACGACAGTACTAAGACTATATCATAAACTTTACTATCCTTAGTACGTTTAGTACGACAGTACTAAGACTATATCATAAAACTTTACTGTCCTTAGTACGTTAGTACGACAGTACCAAGACTATATCATAAACTTTACTGTCCTTAGTACGTTAGTACGACAGTACTAAGACTATATCATAAACTTTACTGTCCTTAGTACGTTAGTACGACAGTACTAAGACTATAGCCATAAACTTTACTGTCCTTAGTACGTTAGTACGACAGTACCAAGACTATATCATAAACTTTACTGTCCTTAGTACGTTAGTACGACAGTACTAAGACTATATCATAAACTTTACTGTCCTTAGTACGTTAGTACGACAGTACTAAGACTATATCATAAACTTTACTATCCTTAGTACGTTAGTACGACAGTACTAAGACTATATCATAAACTTTACTGTCCTTAGTACGTTAGTACGACAGTACTAAGACTATATATATCATAAACTTTACTGTCCTTAGTACGTTAGTACGACAGTACCAAGACTATATCATAAACTTTACTGTTCCTTAGTACGTTAGTACCACAGTACCAAGACTATATCATAAACTTTTACTGTCCTTAGTACGTTAGTACGACAGTACTAAGACTATATCATAAACTTTACTATCCTTAGTACGTTAGTACGACAGTACTAAGACTATATCATAAACTTTACTGTCCTTAGTACGTTAGTACGACAGTACCAAGACTATATCATAAACTTTACTGTCCTTAGTACGTTAGTACGACAGTACAGTACCAAGACATATATCATAAACTTTACTATCCTTAGTAACGTTAGTACGACAGTACTAAGACTATATCATAAACTTTACTGTCCTTAGTACGTCAGTACGACAGTACCAAGACTATATCATAAACTTTACTGTCCTTAGTACGTTAGTACGACAGTACCAAGACTATATCATAAACTGTACTGTCCTTAGTACGTTAGTACAAACAGTACTAAGACTATATCATAAACTTTACTGTCCTTAGTACGTTAGTACGACAGTACCAAGACTATATCATAAACTTTACTGTCCTTAGTACGTTAGTACGACAGTACCAAGACTATATCATAAACTTTACTATCCTTAGTACGTTAGTACGACAGTACTAAGACTATATCATAAACTTTACTGTCCTTAGTACGTTAGTACGACAGTACTAAAACTATATCATAAACTTTACTGTCCTTAGTACGTTAGTACGACAGTACTAAGACTATATCATAAACTTTACTATCCTTAGTACGTTAGTACGACAGTACTAAGACTATATCATAAACTTTACTGTCCTTAGTACGTTAGTACGACAGTACTAAGACTATATCATAAACGTTACTATCCTTAGTACGTTTAGTACGACAGTACTAAGACTATATCATAAACTTTACTATCCTTAGTACGTTAGTACGACAGTACTAAGACTATATCATAAACTTTACTGTCCTTAGTACGTTAGTACGACAGTACCAAGACTATAATCATAAACTTTACTGTCCTTAGTACGTTAGTACGACAGTACTAAGACTATATCATAAACTTTACTGTCCTTAGTACGTTAGTACGACAGTACTAAGACTATATATATCATAAACTTTACTGTCCTTAGTACGTTAGTACGACAGTACCAAGACTATATCATAAACTTTACTGTCCTTAGTACGTTAGTACGACAGTACCAAGACTATATCATAAACTTTACTGTCCTTAGTACGTTAGTACGACAGTACTAAGACTATATCATAAACTTTACTGTCCTTAGTACGTTAGTACGACAGTACTAAGACTATATCATAAACTTTACTGTCCTTAGTACGTTAGTACGACAGTACTAAGACTATATCATAAACTTTACTATCCTTAGTACGTTAGTAAGACAGTACTAAGACTTATATCATAAACTTTACTGTCCTTAGTACGTTAGTACGGCAGTACTAAGACTATATCATAAACTTTACTATCCTTAGTACGTTAGTACGACAGTACTAAGACTATATCATAAACTTTACTGTCCTTAGTACGTTAGTACGACAATACTAAGACTATATCATAAACTTTATTCAGATCCAAAGCTCTATCAGATCATCCAGATGTCAAAAGAAATTTTGTAAATCTTCCGATAAGCGCCAGTAAGAAACATTTTGACTACGCCCATAAAAATCGAATAATCGTTGACCCCACGGCCCACAATGTTTCATCCTAAACGGGATGTACGCTCACATTTTTGGAAAGCCCGGCGAAGAGCTCAAATCCAGATTCCATAGGAAATTAGTGAAATCTTATCCGTGGAGGAAGTGCCCCAATTTTTTCAGGGATGGGCCGGAACGCCCACAATTTTCATCCCAAACCGGAAGTACGGTCACACTTTTGGAAATCCTGCGAAGCGCTCTATCAGACCCAACAGAGATTTTGACATCTTGATACGAGCCAGTAACCAAAATTTTGACCACGTTACCCATAAAAATCGAATAATCGTTGACCACCAGTGCCCACAATTTTCATCCAAACCGGACCGTGCGTCACATTTTTAGAAAGCCCGCGAAGAGCTCTATCAGATCCAAAAGAAATTTTTGAATCTCGATATGAGCCAGTAACAAAATTTTGACCACGCCCATAAAAAATACCACCCGAATATTTCCGAAACCCTAACCCTAAACTCTAACATCTTCGAGGGTCGACCACGCAGGCTTTACATCCTAACCGGACGTGCATCACAGCGTTTGGAAAGCCCGCAAAAAGCTCTATCAATTCCAATAAAAAAAAGTTTAATTTTGCAGGGGGAAGGCCCGAAATCGTCCTAATCCATTTGTGACTGACGAAATAGCGTGGCCTTATGAAAACACGAGACAAATTGTCGTAAATTAGCGAGGAAAACTAATGACCCCCTAGCTTGGGCTGGTTATAAAAATTTAAACCGGGAAGTGAAAAGAGAATTAAGATTAGCAGAGCGCGAGTTAGTTGCTGAACAGATTAAAAATAATCCAGGCAACACACGTTGCCTTTGGAAGACAATTCGATCATACGTATTCCCAAGAAGTCAGCGAGCCGAAGAGTGTTTTACTAAAGACGCTATTCTAGTATCCCCCCGCAAACGAATATTAATGCCTTCTTTTCTTCCATTGGTCAAACTACTCTTGACAAAATCCAGTCACTTGCGGATGACTGTAAATACGATCTTAACGAAATTCCGATTTTAAACCTGAATGTCAACAGATTCACGACATCGTCTCATCTAGGCCTACAAATAAGTCTCCTGGGCTTGACAAGATTTCAAATCGAGTTATTAAGGACTGTCTTCCATAGCAATCCGAACCACAATTACATCACTTCTTAATGCCTCACTGGCTACCGGCTTATTCCCAAGTGCGTGGAAAATGGCAGAAATTAAACCTATCGTGAAGGAAGGAGAAAACTAGCAGGCAAACACCAACAGACCCATCTCGCTTCTACGCGATGTTGTCCAAAGTATGTGAGAAGACGGTGCTAAACCAAATGAAGCACTATACCCTAGAGTTCGGGAACAACCAACGTTTATCCACAGAGCAAAGCGGAGCAATAAAAGATATCATTCGAACAGAAACATCACTTGATTGAAAACTACTGATGATAATATTAAAATGCGATCGAACAAAAGAAAGTAACAGCTGTGGTCCTATTGTACATGAGTAAGGCATTCGATAGTCTAGACCAGAAACTCCTTATGCTAAAACTGTCAAGATGCGGGGAAATGTCGCCTGCCCAGCCCTAAATTGGTTTTTAAGTTATACTGTCCAATAGATCCCAAGCAGTTCAATTAACTCTACGCTTTTCTGATAAACTAGCAGTACATAGCGGAGTTCCACAAGGAAGTATCCTAGGAGACCCATTCTTTTTAGTATTTATGTTAATGACGTTACCAGCAATTCCTCAAAGTATGCTCATCCAAGATTTATGTTGACGATAATATACTTTATATAACTTTTCCTGTTCAACAATGTGGCACTTGCAGTAACTAAGATGGAATGATGGATTTATAGCAGGATTCGTGGATTGGTGCTTCGACAACTGTCTCCTTCTTAATGCACCTAAGACAAAATTAATGCTTTTTGGCAGCCGCCAAATGATCACGAAAATCCCTAACTTCCGTCTGTCTTTACTTGGTAAGGAACTAATACCTGCACAATCAGCCAAAGATTCTCGGAGTAATTTTTGGACCCGAGCCTTTCTTTTGATTCTCGTGTTGTTTAAAACTGTTTCTTCATGCATGTCAAGTTTAGCCGCAGATTAAACCGAGTGAAACATGTCTTGAATAGAGACTTACTTATTAGGTCATTCAAAGTTTGGTATTCAGCAAAATGTATTATTGTTCATCTGTATGGGCTAACCACCACTGCAAGTAATATTTGTAAAACTTCAGTCAGTGCAGAATTTTGTGCCGCCCGAATAATGCACCTAACTAGGCAATTCGACCATATTACCCCATTGTTGAATGAAACGCTTGCGCTGGATTCCCCGTTCAACACTATACCTTTTTTATCGTGATACTATATTAACTTTTAAATGGTATGAATGGAACTGCACCTGATTATTTATCCAAGCAATTTGTGAAGAGAGGCAGTATAAGTGGGACGTTTGTACCCGAAATTCGCAATCTTTAAAATATTCCCTTTTATAAAAGCGCCACTGGCCAAAAGAACGTTTATTATTATCGAGCGTTTTCTCTCTGGAACGCTCTTTCCAGTGAACATTCAAATCCAGTGCGTCAATACATATTTTTAAAAGTAAACTTCGTAGACATCTCTTAGAAAATCTTGTTCTTGATTTTTTGACATATCAAAGTATCTTATCATAAATTTAATTATTTATAATACATATATTAACTTATTATGTAATATATACTCATAAGCATAGCATTTGTAATTGTCTCTGAAAGACCCCTTTGGGGAGAGTTCAATAAAGTAATGTATTGTTTTATGTCGAGGGTCGACCACGCCCAGGCTTTACATCCTAACCGGTGGAAAGCCAGTGAAGTGCTTCTGTCCGAATCAGAAAGAAATTTTGAAATGTCACATCTTTGCCAGTAAGAAACTGCAAGTTTTTTACCAGGCCCCCAAATTCGAAAAAAATCGTGAACCACCGCCCCCCAAGTGTTCTTACCAAACCGGACGTGCGTCATAACAGTTTGGAAAGCCAGTGAAGTGCTCTTTCCGAATCAGAACGTGCGTCCATACCGTTTGGAAAGCCAGTGAAGTGCTCTATCTGATCCAATCCAAAAATTTTAAAAAGTCCGGCGGGATAAGTGCCCGAATTTTATTCGGTACCCTAACTTTAACGCTAATCTTTACTCTAAACCATCCTTGACCACGCCCCAATTCTACATCCAAACCGGACGTGTGTCATACCGTTGGAAAGCCAGTGAAGTGGCTCTAAATCCGAATCAGAAGAAATTTTGGAAATGTCCACCTCCGTGCCAGTACTTTATCAATTTTTTCCCAGGCCCACCAAAATCGAAAAATCGTTGGACCACGCCCCCTATTTTCATCCCAAACCGGACGTGCGTCATACCGTTTGGAAAGCCAAGTGAAGTGCTCTATCCGAATCAGAAGAAATGTGTGAAATATCCACCTCTTGCCAGTACGTCAATTTTTCCCCACAGGCCCCCAAAATCGGTAAAAATCGTTCGACCCCGAAGCCCCCCAATTTTCATCCAAACCCGGACGTGCGTCATACCGTTGGAAAGCCCAGTGAAGTGCTCTATCGTCCGAATCAGAAGAAAATTTTGAAATATCTCCTCTTGGCTGTGCCAGTAACAAAATTTTTCCCCAGGGAGCCCCCGCAACTCCAAACTCGACTCTAAACCACGTTGACCACTCAACCAATTTTCATCCAAACCGGACGTGCGTCATACCGTTGGAAAGCCAGTGAAAGTGCTCTATCCGAATTCAGAAGAAATTTTGAAATGTCACCCATCTTGTGCCAGGTTTTTCGAAATGTGTTCCCCAGAGCGCCCCAAAATCGAAAAATCGTTATGAAACCCACGCGGGCCCGAATGTTTCATTACCCAAACCGGACGTGCGTCAATACCGTCGGAAAGCCAGTGAAGTGCTCTATCCGAATCAGAAGAAAATTTTGAAATGTCACCTCTTTCCTAAGTACTTCAATTTTTCCCAGGCCCCCCAAAATGTCGAAAAAATCGTTAACACACGGGGCCCCACGCCCCCCAATTTTCAATCCTAAACCGGACGTGCTGTCATACCGTTGGAAAGCCCAGTGAAGTGCTCGTAACGGATCCAATCTAAAATTTTTATTAATTCCGGCGTGGAAAAGTGCCCGAATTTATGCGAACCCTCAACTGCTAACTCTAAAACTGTACTCTTAAACCCGCCTCCACTCAAACAAGTCTCATCCAAACCACGGACGTGTGTCAGTCGTTGGAAAGGCCATGGAAGTGCTCTATCCGAATCCCGAAGAATATTTTGAAATGGTCACCTCTTGGCCAGTACTTCAATTTATTCCCCCAGGCCCCCCAAAATCGAAAAATATCGGTTTGACCACGCCCCCAATTTTCATCCAAAACCGGACGTTGCGCCCATACCCGTTGGAAAGCCCAGTGAAGTGCTCTAACAGCTACCGAAATCAAAAAAGAAGAAATTTTGAAATAGTCACCTCTTGCCAGGAACTGTTCGAAAATTTTGTCCCAAGGCCCCCAACAAAATCGAAAAAATCGTTGACCACCGCCCCGAAGTTTTCATCCAAACCGGACGTTGCGCCATACCGTACGGAAAGGCCATGGAAGTGCTCTACTCCGAATCGGAAGAAATTTTGAAATGTCACCTCTTGCCCAGAAGAAAATTTTAACAGGCCCCAAAATCGAAAAATCGTTGACCAACACGCCCCCCAATTTTTCATCCAAACAGGACGTGCGTCCAAAACCGTTGGAAAGCCAGTGAAGTGGCACTAGCGGATCCGAATCAGAAGAAATTTTTGAAATGTCACCTCTTGCCAGGACTAAGTGGCCCGATTTTTAACCAGGGCCCCCAAAAACTCGAAACTTTACTCGTAAACCACGCCTCAACTCATCAATTCTCATCCAAACAGGACGTTGCGTAATACCGTTGGGAAAGGCCAGTGAAGTGCTCTATCCCGAATCAGAAGAAATTTTGAAATGTCACCTCCTTGCCAGTACTTCAAAATTTTTTCCCAGGCCTCCCAAAATCGGAAAAATCGTTGACCACGCCCCCCCAATTTTCCATCCAAACCGGACGTGCGTCATACCGTTGGAAAGCCAGTGAAGTGCTCTAATCCGAATCACCTAATCAAAATGTTGTTAAAATGTCACCTTGCGGGAAAGTGCCCGAATTTTTCCCAGGCCCCCAAAAATCGAACTCTAATCTTTACTCTATACGCTCCGCCCCAACTCAACAATTCTCATGCCAACCGGAACGTTGCGTCATACCGTTAGGACAAGCCAGTGAAGTGTGCGCATATCCCGAAATCAGAAGAAATTTTTGGGAAATGTTCACCTCCTTGCCAGGACTCTCAATTTTTTCCCCAGGCCCCCCCTAAAATCGAATAAATCGTTAACCACGCCCCGCAATTTTTCATCCATAACACGGACGTGCGTCAATAATACCGTTGGAAAGCCAAGTGAAGTTCTCTATCCGAATCAGAGAAAAATTTTGAATGTCAACCTCTTGCCAGAAAGAAAATGTATTCCCAGCCCCCCACAAAATCGAAAAAAAAACGTTGACCACGACACCCATACCCAATGTTTCATCTAAACCGGACATGCGTCAGAACCGTTGGAAAGGCCAGTGAAGTGCCTCTAATACCGAATCAGAAGAAAATTTTTTGAAATGTCTCCTCTTGCCCAGTACGTCAATTTTTCCCCAGGGGCCCCCAAAATCGGAAAAATCGGTAAACCACGTCCCTCCAATTTACATTCAACCAAACCGGACGTGGTCGTCATACCGTTGGAAAGCCAGTGAAGTGCTCTATCTATCCGAGCCAATCAGCAGAAATTTTGAAATGTCATGCCATCTGTGCCAGTAAGAAAATTTTTCCCAGGCCCCTAACTTGATCGAAAAATCGTTGACTAACTAAACGCCCCTCCACTCAACAATTTTCAGCTAAACCGGACGTGCGTCATAAAACCAGTTGGAAAGCCAGTGAAGTGCTCTATCCTCCGATTGCACAGAAGAAATTTTGAAATTGTACACACCTCTTTGCCAGTACTTCAAGTTTTTCCCAGGGCCCGCCGAATAAAATCGAAAAATCGTTGACCACGCCTGCCACCCATTTGTTCATCCAAACCGGACGTGGCGTCATAACCGTTGGAAAGCCAGTGAAGTGCTCTATGCCTGATCCAATCAAAAATTGTAAAAAATTCCGGCGGGAAAGTGCCCGAATTTATTCGAACCCTAACTTTTTTAACACTAAACCTTTTACTCTAAACCCGCCTCCACTCCAACAATTCTCATCCAAACCGGACGTGCGTCATACCGTTGGAAAGCCAGTGAAGTGCTCCTAATCCGATATTCAGCAGTAGAAGAAATTTTGAAATGTCACCTCTTGCCAGTACTTCATAATTTTTCCCAGGCCCCCAAAATCGAAAAATCGTTGAAACACCGCACGCCCCCCACTTTTCATCCAAACCGGACGTGCGTCATCACCGTCGCCGGAAAGCCAGTGAAGTGCTACTAGTCCGAATCAGAAGAAATTTTGATATTATCACCTCTTGCCAGTACTTCAATTTTTCCAGCCGCCCCGCAAAATCGAAAAATCGTTTACCCACGCCCCAATTTTCAGCTAAACCGGCACAAGGGCGTCATAACCGTTGGAAATAGCCAGTGAAGTGCCTCTATTCCGAATCAGAAGAAATTTTGAAATGTCACCTCTTGCCAGTACTGCTCAATTTTTCCCAGGCCCCCAAAATCGAAAATAATCGTTAACCACGCCCCCAATTTTCAATCCAAACCGGACGTGCGCCATACAGTTGGAAAGCCAGTGAAGTGCTCTATTTCCGAAATCAAAGAAATGTTTGAAATGTCACCTCTTTCCAGTAAGAAGAATTTTTCCCCAAGGCCCAGAAATCGATAAAAATCGTTGACCCCAACGCCCCCACTTCTCATCCCAAAACCGGATTGTGCGACATACCGTTGGAAAGCCAGTGAAGGGCTTTATCTGATCCAAATCAAAATTACATTTTCCTGGGGGAATGTGCCCGAATTTATTCGAAACCCTAACTTTTAATTTAACTCTAACGCTTTACTCTAAACCATCCTCCATTCCACAATTTTCATCCAAACCGGACGTGCGTCATAGAACCGTTGGAAAGTTCCAGTGGGAAAGTGCTCTTTCCGAATCAGAAGAAATTTTGAAATGTCCACCTCTTGCCCAGTACTTTAATATTTTTCCCAAGGCCCCCCCGAAAATCGAAAAATCGTTGACCGACTAAAGCCTCCCACTCGCAACATTTCATCCAAACCGGACGTTTTGCGTCACAACCGTTGGAAAGCCAGTGAAGTGCTCTTCTCCGAATCAGAAAAGAAATTTTGAAATGTCACTCTCTTTGCCAGGACA
Source organism: Chrysogorgia sp. JL179-B06 (assembly GCA_035772405.1). NCBI lineage: Eukaryota > Metazoa > Cnidaria > Anthozoa > Scleralcyonacea > Chrysogorgiidae > Chrysogorgia > Chrysogorgia sp. JL179-B06. The sequence continues at coordinate 1,579,003 of JAYKKM010000496.1, read as the reverse complement.
TAGTCAATTTTGTCCCAGGCCCCCAAAATCGAAAAATCGTTGACCACACGCCCCCTATTCTGCTTTCCAAACCGGACGTGCGTCATAATCCGTGTATGGAAAAGCCAGTGATGTGCTCTATCTGATCCAATCTATAAATTTTAAAAATTCCGGCTGGGAAAGTGCCACGAAATTTATTCGAACCCTAACTTTAAAACTCTAAACTTTACGTCTAAACCATCCTCCACTCCACAATTCTCATCCAAATTGACCGGACGATGCGTCCATACCGTTGGAAAGCCAGTTGAAGTGCTCTACCTCCGAATCAGAAGAAATTTTGAAATGTCACCTTCTTGCCAGTACTTCAAAATTTTTTCCCACGGCCCCCAAAATTCGGAAAAAATGCGTTTGGACCACGGCCCGCCAAGTCGCAACCAAACCGGACATGCGTTCCATACCGTTGGAATAGCCAGGTGAAGCGGCTCTACACTCCGATGCAATCAAAAATTTTAAATTTTCCGGGGGGGAAATATCAACCTCTTGCCAGTACTTCATTTTTTCCCAGGCCCCCAACTTTAACTCGGAATAAACTCGTTAAACCACGCCCCATTCCCCCAATTTTCATCCAATACCGCGGACGTGGCGTCCATACACCGTTTTGGAAAGCCAGTGAAGTGCTATTTCTTCGTTTTCCGAATGCAGAAGATATTTTGAAATGTCACCGCTTGCCAGTACAAATCAAAATTTTTCCCATGGCCCCCAAAATCGAAATAATTCGTTGACCACATGCCCACCACTTCTCATCCAAACCGGACGTGCGTCATACCGTTGGATAAGCGCCAGTGAAGTGCTCGATCCGAATCAAGAAGAAATTTTGAATATGTCACCTCTTGCCAGGATGTTCAATTTTTCCCCAGGCCCCCAAAAATCGAAAAATCGTTGAACCACGCCCCCCCAATTTTCCATCCAAAACCGGACGGTGGCGGCATACCGGTGGATAAGCCAGTGAAGTGCTTCTATCCGAATCAGAAAGTAAAGTGTGACATATCACCGCTTGCCCCAGTACTTCATTTTTTCCCAGGCCCCCCAAAAGCGAAAAAATTCGTTAACCTCGCCTCAGCCCCCAAGTGTCATCCAAACCGGACGGGCGTCATACCGGTGTGGAAAGCCTGTGAAGTGCTTGTGCTCTATCTGATCCAATCAAAAATTTGTAAAAATTTTCCAGGGCGGGAAAGTGCCCGATATTAATTCGTAACCCTAACTTTAACTCTAAACTTTTACTCGAATCCTCCTCCACTCAACATATTCTCAGCCCAAACCGGACGTTGTGTCATACGGTTGGAAAGCCAGTGAAGTGGCTCTATCCGAATCAGGTAGGAAATTTTGTAAAGGTCACCTCTTTGCCAGTACTGCAATGTTTTTCCCAGGCCCCCCAAAATCCGAAAAATCGGTGACCCACACGCCCCCAATTTTCATCCTAAAACCGGACGTGCGTCATACCGTTGGAAAGCCAGTGAAGTGCTCTAAGCCAATAAAAAAAACTATCAGAATCAGAAGAAATTTTGAAAATATCACCTCTTGCCAGTGACTATCAAATTTTCCCAGGCCCACCAATATCGAAAAAAAATCGTTAACCACGCCCCCAATTTTTCATCCAAACCGGGACGTGCGTCATACCGGAGGGAGAAGCCAGTGAAGTGCTCTATCCTGATCCTATCAAAAAGGTTAAAAATGCCGGCGGAAAGTGCCCGAAATTTGTCGATCCCTAAACTGTAACTCGAAAACTTTACTCCGAAACCCCGCCACTTCAACAATTCGCAGTCCATTCCGGGACGTGTGCCAATACGGTGGGATAGCCAGGGAAGGTGCTCTATTCCGAAGCAAGCAATAAATTTGAAATGGCACACCTCTTGCCAGTACTCTTCATTTTTTCCCAGGCCCCCAAAAACTCGAAAAATTACTCGTGTGACTCACGAAAACCCCACTCCAATTTTCATTCCAAACCGGACGTGCGTCAGACCGTTGGAAAGCCTGTGTAGTGCACTACGCCCGAAATCAGATGATATTTTGAAATATCACCTCTTGCCAGTACGTCAATTTGTTCCCAGGCCCCCAAAATCGGAAAAATCGTTCACTACAGCGCCCCCAATGTGCTATCCAAACCGGGGACGTTGCGTCATACCGTTGGGATAGCCAGTGAAGTGCTCCTATCCGATTCAGAAGAAAGTTTTTGAAATATCACCTCGTGCCAGTACGTTCAATTGGGTTCCCAGCCCACCAAAATCGAAAATCGTTTACCACGCCACCCCAATTTTCTTCCTAACCGGACTGCGTACCATAACCGGTGGAAAGCCGTAAAGTCGCGATCTGATCCACATCATAAAGTTAAAAATTCCGGCGGGAAAGTGCCCCGAATTTAGTCGACACCCTAACTTAACTCTAAAAATCTCTTACTCTAAACGCTCCTCCCACTCAACATTTCGCATCCCAAACCGGACGTGTGGCATACGGTTTGGAAAGGCCAGTGGAAGTGATCTATCCGAATCAGAAGAAAATTGTTGAAATGTCACCTCTTGCCAGGTACTTCAATTTATTTCCCAGGCCACCAAAAATCGAAATATCGTTGACCACGCGCCCCAAGTTTCATTCCAAACGGGACCGGACGTGCCGTCAGACCGTTGGAAAGCCAGTGAAGTGCTCTATCCGCAATCAGGAAAAATTTTGGAAAGAGCACCTCTGGCCAGTACTTCAATTGTTCCCAGGCCCCCAAAATCGAAAAAAATCGTGGATCCACGCCCCACCTAGTGTTCTTCCAAACCGGGACGTGCGTCATACCGTTGGAAAAGCAGTGAAGTGCTCTATCTGATCCCCGAATCAGAAGAAAATTTTGAAATATCACCGCTTGCCGGAAAGTACTTCAAATTTTCCGACAGGCCCTAACCAAAACTCGTAAAAAAAATCGTACTCTGACCACGCCCACTCCACATTGTCATATCCAAACCGGACGTGCGTCATAACCGTTGGAAAGGGCCAGTGAAGTGCTCTAGCCGAATCAGAAGAAAGTTTGAATATGTCACCTCGTGCCAGTAGTTCAATTTTTTCCCAGGCCCACAAAATCGCAAAAGCGTTAACACACGCCCCCAATTTTCATCCATAACCGGTACGGCTGCGTCAGAACCGTTGGAAAAGCCAGTGGAAGTGCTCTATCTGATCCAATCAAAAATTTTTAAAAAATTCCGGCGGGAAAGTGCCCGAAGTTTTGCGAACCCTATCTGAACTCTAAAACGTTACTCTAAACCTTCCGCCGCCACGCCACAATGCTCATCCTAACACCGGACGTGCGTCATACGGGGGGAAAGCCAGTGAAGTGCTCTAATCCGAATCAGAAGGGAAAAGTTTGAAATGTCACCTCTGGCCAGTACTTCAATTTGTCCCAGGCCCCAAAAATCGAAAAAAATCGTTGTCCCACGCCCGCCGCCTAATTTTCATCCCGAACCGGAACGTGCGTCATACCGGTGGATAGCCTGTGAAGTGCTCTATTCCGATTCAGAAGGAAATTTTGAAAATATCACCTCTTGCCAGTTACGTCTATTTTTCCAAGGCCCCCAAAATCGAATAAATCGTTTAACGCACGGCCCACCCAATTTTTCTTCCAACACCGGACGTGCGTCAATACCGGTTGGAAAAGCCAGTGAAAGTGCTCTATCTGAATCAGAAGAAATTTTGAAATGTCACCTCTTGCCAGTACTTTCAATTTTTTCCCAGGCCCCCCAAAATCGAAAAATGTTTAACCACGCCCCAATTTTCATCCGCGGGGAAAGTGCGTCATACCGATGTAGTCGAACCCAGTGAACTGCTGTAACCGAATCAGAAGAAACTTTTGACTCTAAACCTCCTGCCAGTACTCTCAATTTTTTCCCAGGCCCCCAAAATCGAAAAATCGTTGACCACGCCCCCAATTCTCAGCCAAAAACCGGACGTGTGGCATTACCGTTGGAAAGCCAGTGTAGTGCTCTAAAATCCCGAAATCAAGATGAAATTATTGAAAGGTCACCTCTTGCCAGTACGTCAATTTTTCCCAGATGCCCCCAAAATCGAAAAATCGTATAAACCACGGCCCCCAACCCAGCCAATTTTCAGTCCATCAACCGGACGTGCGTCAGTACCGTTGGAAAGCCAGGGAAGTGCGACTAGCGGATCCAATCAGAAAATTTTAAAAATTCCGGCGGGAAAGTGCCGAAATTTTATTCGAACCCTACTTTTAACTCTATACGTTGTACTCTAAAACCTCCTTAACCACCGTCAACAAGGTCGCCATCCTAAACCGGACGTGTTCATACGGTGGAAAAGCCAGTGAGGTGCTCTAACGAGCCGAATCAGAAGAAATTTTGAAATGTCACCTCTTGCCAGTACTTCAATTTTGTCCCCCAGGCCCCCAAAATCGAAAAATCGTTGAACCACGCCCCCTATGTTTCAGCCAAACACGGGACGTGCCGTCATACCGTTGGAAAGCCAGTGAAGTGCTCTAGCCGAATCAGAAGAAATTGTGAAATATCACCTCGTGCCAGTAAGGCAATTTTTTCCCAGGCCCCCATAATCGGGTAAATCGGGTGCACCACGCCCCCAATTGTTCATTCCATAACCGGACGTGCGTCAGACCGTTGGAAAGCCAGTGAAGTGCTCGAGCCGAATCAGAAGAAATTTTGAAATATCACCTCTTGCCAGTACTTTATATGTTCCCTGGCCCCCATAATCGAATAAAATCGTTATCCATCGCCCCCAATTTTCATCCAAACCGGAACGTGGCGTCATACCGTTGGAAAGCCCAGTGAAGGGCTCTAAATCTGAATCCAATCCAAGAAATTTTGAAAAAAATGTCACGGCGGGAAAGTGCCCGAAGGTATTCGGAACCCATAACTTTAACTCGAAACTGTACTCTAAACCTCCTCCACTCAACAATTCTCATCCAAACCGGACGGGTGTCATTACGGTTGGAAAGCCAGTGAAGTGCTCTATCCGAATCAGAAGAAATTTTGATAATGTCACCATCATTGCCCCAGTACTTCAATTTTTTCCCAGGCCCCCAAAATCGAAAAAAAAATCGTTGACCACGCCCCCAATTTCAATCCAAACCGGACGTGCGTCATACCGTTGGGAAAAGCCAGTGGAAGTGCTCTATCTGATCCAATCAAAAATTTTAAAAATTCCGGCGGGAAAGTGCCCGAATTTATTCGAACCCTAACTTTAACTCTAAACTTTACTCTAAACCTCCTCCCACTCAACATATTCTCATCCAAACCGGACGTGCGTCATACCGTTGGAAAGCCAGTGAAGTGCTAGATCCGAATCAGAAGAATAATTTGAAAGTATCACCTCTTGCCAGTACTCCTTCAATTTGTCCCATTGGCCCCCAAAATCGAAAAAGCGTTCACAACACGCCCCCAATGTTCAATCCAAACCGGACGTGCGTCTTAACCGTGTGGGAAAGCCAGTGAAGTGCTTCTATTCCGAATCAGAAGAAATTTTGAAATATCAACCTCGTAGCCAGTACTTCAATTTTTTTTTTTCCGCAGGGCCCCCAAAATCGAAAAATCGTTAACCACGCCCCCCAATTTTCATCCAAACCGGGACGTGCGTCAGACCGTTGGGAAAGCCAGTGAAGTGCTCGTATCTGATCCAATCAAAAATTTTAAAAATTCCGGCGGGAAAGTGCCCGAATTTATGCGAACCACTAACTTGAAATCGTCTAAACTTTACTCAAGACCTCCTCCACTCAACAATTTCTCATGCCATACCGGACGGTGGTGGTCATACGGTTGGAAAGCCAGTGAAGGTGCTCTAGCATCCGAATCCAGTAGAAATTTTTGAATTGTCACCATCTTGCCATGTACTTCATGTGTACCCCAGGCCCCCATAAATCGAAATTTCGGTGAAACCACGCCCCCAAGGTTGCTTCCAAAACCCGGACGTGCGTCATAACCGTTGGAAAGCCAGTGAAGTGCTCTATCCGAATCCAATCAAAAATTTTGAAAAATGGCCTCACCTCGGGCCAGTGCCTTCAAATTTATTTCCCGAGGGTGGCCCTAACTTCGAAACTCTAAATCGTTGACTCTAAACCTCCTCCCGACTCAACAATTCTCATCCGAAACCGGAACGTGCGTCATACCGGTTTGGAAAGCCCGGGAAGTGCTCTCTAGCCGAATCAGAAGAAATTGTGAAAATAACACCGCTTAGCCAGGTACTCTCTATTTTTCCACAGGCCTCCCAAAATCGAAAAATGCGTTAACCAACCACGCCCCCCAATTTGTTCATTCCGAAACCGGGACGTGCGTCTGAAACCGTTGGAAAGCCAGTGAAGTTGCTCTATCCGAATCAGAAGAAATTTTGGAAATGACCCTCTTGCCAATAATCACCCCCAAAAGCGAAAAAATCTTGCCAGTACTTCAACCGACAACCGGACGTTTTTAGAAAGTCCCAGGAAGTGCCCTGATCCAATCAAAAATGGAAAAATTCCGGCGGGAATAGAGTGCCTCGATTTTATTCGAACCCGTAACGTTAACTCTAAACTCTTTACCTCGAAACCTCCGCCACATCAACAATTTCTCAGCCTTACCGGACGTGTGCTTATACGGTTTTGGTAAAGCCAGGGGAAGTGCTCTAGCCGAAATCATAAGTATTTTGAAATAGTGCACCTCTTGCCTGTACTCTCAATTGTTTCCGAGGCCCCACAAAAATCGAAAAATCGTTGACAGCACGCCACCCACAATTTTCATCCAAAAACCGACGTGTGCGTCATACCGTTGGAAAAGCCAGTGAAGTGCTCTATCTGTATGCCAATCAAAAAATTTTGGGAAAAATCTCCGCTTGCCAGTACGTCTAATGTAGTTTGTCCCTGGCCCCCTATTTATTCGTTTATTTCGTTGACCACTGCACGCAAGCCCCCTAAGTGCCGGAATTTATTCGAACCCTAACTTTACTCTAAATTTACCTAAACCTCCGCCACTCACACAATTCTCATCAAACCGGGGACGTGCATCATACGTACAGGTTGGAATATGCCAAGTGAAGGGTGCTCTATGTATCCCGCAATCAGAAGACAATTGTTGAAAGATCACCTCTTGCCAGTACTTCAATTTTTCCCAGGGCCCCAAAATAAGCGAAAAATCGTTGCACGAACACGCCCCCAATTTTGTCATCCAAAACGGGAACGTGCGTCATACCGTTGGAGAAGCCAGTGAAGTGCTCTATCTGATCCAATCAAACAATTTTAAAAATTTCCGGCGGTAAAGTGCCCGGGGAATTTATGGTCGTAACCTCTAACTTTACACTCTAAAACTTTACTCTAAAACCCCTCCTCCACTCCAACATATTCTCATCCAAAATCCGGACGTGCGTCATACACGGTTGGGAATAGCCAGTGAGTGGCTCTATCCGAATCAGAAGAAATTTTGGGAAATGGTCACCTCTTGCCCAGTACTTCCAATTTTTCCCAGGCCCACCCAAAATCGGAAAAATTCGTTGACCACAGCCCCCAATTTTCATCCAAACCGGACGTGCGTCATACCGTGTGGAAAGCCAGTGAAGTGCTCTAGCGGCTCCGAATCAGAAGAAATTTTGAAAAATGTCACCTCTTGGCGGGAAAGTACTTCGAATTTTTCCCAGGCCCCCAAAATCGAAACTCCAAATCGTTGACCTAAACGCCCTCCAATTTTGGCGCATCCATAAACCGGACGTGCGTCATACCGTTTGGGAAAGCCAGTGAAGGGCTCCTAATGCCGAATCAATCAAGAAATTTTGAAATGTCACCTCTTGCCAGTTACTGTGCCGAATGTTATCGCCCAGGCACCCTAACTTTAACTCGAATACTTTACTCTTAACCCACCGCCACTCACACAATTTTCATCCAAAAAACCGGACGGGCGTACATATTCCGTTGGAAAGCCAGTGAAGTCCGCTAACTATCCCGATCCAATCAGAAGAAATTTTGAAATGTCACTCTTTTGCCAGTACTTCCGAATTTGTTGATTCCCAAGAGCCCCCAAAATCGAAAAATCTTTGTCCAAACCGACCTCCACTCAACAATTTTCATCCAAACCGGGGACGTGCGTCATACCGTTGGAAAGCCAGTGAAGGTGCTCTATCCGAATACAGACAGAAATTTTGAAATATCACCTCTTGCCCAGTACTTCAATTTGTCTTCCCAGGCCCCCAAAATCGAAAAATCCGTTAACCACGACCCACCAAATTTTGCATCCAAACCGGACGAAGTGCCGTCATACCGTTGGAAAGCCAGTGAAGTGCGTCTATCTGATCCAATCAAAAATTTTTAAAAATTCCGGCGGGAAAAGTGCCCGAATTTATTTCGAACCCTACTTTAATCGTTAACTGGAAACTTTACTCTAAATACCTCCTCCTCTCAACAATTCTCATCCAAACCGGACGTGAGTCATACCGTTGGAAAGCCAGTGGGAAGTGCTCGAGCACGATATCAGAAGAAATTTTGATAATCACCTCTTGCCCAGTACTTCAATTTTTCCCAGGCCCCCCAAAATCGATAAAGTATAGCGTTAACCACCCTACGCCCCCATGGTATTTTCATCCAAACCGGGGACGTGCGTCATACCCGTTTTTGGAATAGCCAGTGTAAGTGCTCTATCTGATCCAATCAAAAATGTTTTAAAAATTTCCGGCGGTAAAGTGGCCCGAATTTATTCGAAGAACCCTAACCTTTAACTCTAACTCTAAACTTTACTCCTAAAACCTCCTCCAACTCAACCAATTCTCATCCAAACCGGACGTTGCGTCATACGGTTGGAAAGCCTGTGATGTGCTCTATCCGAATCAGAAAGAATATTATTGAAAATGTCACCTCTTGCCAGTACTTCAATTTTTGCCCCAGGCCCCCAAAATCGAAAAATCGTTGACCATCGCCCCCAATTTTTCATCCAAAACCGGACGTGCGTCATACCGTTGGAAAGCCAGTGAAGTGCTCTATCTGAATTCCAATCAAAGAAATTTTGAAAAATGTCACCTCTTGGCCAAAGTACTTCGAATTTATTCCCAGGGCCCCTAACTTTAACTCGAAACAAAAATCGTAAACCACGCCCTCCACTCAACACATTGTCATACCAAACCCGGACGGTGGCGTCATACGCGTCTGGAAAAGGCCATTGAAGTGCTCTAGATGATCCGAATCAGAAGAAATTTTGAAAAATATCACCTCTTTGGCCAGTACTTCGAATTTTTCCAGGCCCCTAACTAAGACTCGAAAAAATCGTTAATCTAATACCACGCCCCCAATGTTTCATCCAAACTGGACGTGCGTCATACCGTTGGAAAGCCAGTGAAGTGCTCTATCTGATCCAATCAGAAAATTTTGAAAAATTTCGGCGGTAAAGTATGCCCGAATTATTCGAAGGCCCCTAACTTTAACTCTAAACTTTACTCGTAAACCTCCTCCACTCAACAATTCTTTCATCCAAACCGGACGTGCGTCATAACGGTTGGAAAGGACAGTGAAGTGCTCTATCCGAATCAGAAGAAATTTTGATAGGTCACCTCTGTGCCATTACTTCAATTTTTCCCCAGGCCCCCAAAATCGAAAAATCGGGTTGACCAACGCCCCCAATTTTCATCCAAACCGGACGGTGCGTTCATAACCGGTTGGAATGACCAGTTGAAGTGCTCTATCTGAGACCAATCAAAAATTTTAATAAAATTTCCGGCGGGAAAAGTGGCCCGAATTTTATTCGAACCCTAAATCTTTAATCTCTACAAACTTTACTCGATAAACCTCCCTCCACGTCAACAATTCTCATCCAAACCGGACGTGCGGTCACATTCGGTTGGAAAGCCAGTGAAAGTGCTCTATCCGAATGCAGAAGAAATTTTTGAGAAATGTCATCCTCTTGCCAGTACTTCAATTTTTCCCAGGCCCCCAAAATCGAAAAATAGCGTTTGGACCCACGCCCACCAATTTGTCCATCCCATAACCGGGACGAGTGCGTCATAGCCGTTGGAAAAGCCAGTGAAGGTGCTCCTATCCGAAATCAGAAGAAATGGTGAAATATCACCTCTTGGCCAGTACCTGCAATTTTGTCCCAGGCCGGGGGCCCAAAATCCGAATAAATCGTTACACGCACGCCGCCCCAATTTTCATCCAAACCGGACTGTGCGTCATACCGGGTTGGAAAGCCAGTGAAGGTGCTCTATCTGATCCGAAATCAAAGAAATTTTAAAAAATTTCGGCGGTAAAGTGCCCGACGCATTTATTCGAACCCTAACTTTAACTCTAAACTTTACTCTAAATCGTTCCTCCACTCAACCAATTCTTCAATCCAAACCGGACTGGCGTCATAACGGTTGGAAAGCCAGTGAAGTGCTCCTATCCGAATCCAGAAGAAATTGTTGAAATGTCACCTGCTTGCCAGTACTTCAATTTTTCCAAGGCCAGGCCACCCAAAATCGAAAAAATCGTTGACCACGCACCCAATTTTCATCCAATTCAAAAACCGGACGTGCGTCATAAACCGTTGGAAAGCCAGTGAAGTGCCTCCTATCTGATCCAATCAAAAATTTTAAAAAAATTCCGGCGGGAAAGTGCCCGAACTTTATTCGAACCCAATACTTTAACTCGAAACTTTACGCTAAACCTCGCCTCCACTCAACAATTCTCATCCCAAACCGGACGTGCGTCATACGGTTGGAAAGCCAGTGAAGTGCTCTTATCCGATCCAATCAGGAAAGAAATTTTGAAATGTCACCCTACTTTTGCCAGTACTATCAATTTTTCCCAGGCCACCCCAAAATGCGAAAAATCGTTGACTCTCCACGGCCCCCAATTTTCATCCAAACCGGACGTGCGTCATACCGTTGGAAAGCCAGTGAAGTGCTCTAATCCGAATCAGAAGAAATTTGGAAATGTCACCTCTTGGCCCAGTAACTATCAATTTTTCCCTTCCCAGGCCCCCAAAATCGAAAAATCGTTGACCTCTGCGCCCGCCAATTTTGGTGCCATCCATACCGGACGTGCGTCATACCGGGTTGGGAAAGGCCAGTGAAGTGCTCTATCTGATCCAATCAAAAATTTTAAAATTTCCGGCGGGAAAGTGCCCGAATTTATTCGAACCCTGAACTTTAACTCTAAACTTTACTGCTAAACCCTTCCTCCACTCAATCAATTCTCATCCAATAACCGGGACGTGCGTCATGACGTTGGGAAAGCCAGTGAAGTGCTCATAGTCCGAATCAGAAGAAAGTTTGGAAAATGTCACCTCTTGCCAGTACTTCAATTTGTTTCTCCCAGGCCCCCAAAATCGGAAAAGATCGTTGGACCACGCCCCCATATGTTTACATCCAAACCGGAACGTGCGTACATACCGTTGGAAAGCCAGTGAAGTGCTCTATCCGAATCAGAAGAAATTTTGAAATATCACCTCTTGCCAGTACTTCAATTTTTCCCAGGCCCACATAAATCGAAAAATCGTTATCCACGCCCCCAATTTTCATCCAAACCGGACGTGCGTCATTTACCGGTTGGATATAGCCAGTGAAGTGCTCTATCTGTTCCAATCAAAAATTTGTAAAAAATTTCGTCCGGCGGTAAAGTTGCCCGAATTTATTCGAACAACTAACTTTATCTCTAAACTGTACTCCTAAAACCTTCCTCCACCTCAACAATTCTCATCCAAAACCGGACGTGCGTCCATACGGTTGGGAATAGCCAGTGAAGGTGCTCTATCCGAATCAGAAGAAATTTTGGAAATGTCACCTCTTGCCAGTACTTCAAATTTTTCCCAGGCCCCCATAATCGAAAAATCGTTGACCACGCCCCAATTTTCATCCAAACCGGACGCTGCCTCATACCTGTTGGAAAAGCCAGTGAAGTGCTCTATCCGAATCAGAAGAAATTTTGAAAATGTCACCTCTTGCCAGTACTTCAATTTTTCCCAGGCCCCCAAAATCGAAAATATCGTTGACCACGCCCTCCAATTTTCACCCAAACCGGACGTGCGTCATACTCGTTGGAAAGCCAGTGAAGTGCTCTATCTGATCCAATCAAAAGAAATTATTAAAAATTCCGGCGGGAAAGTGGCCCGATTGTATTCGAACCCTAACTTTAAACTCGAAAACTTTACTCTAAACCTCCTGCCAATCAACAATTCTCATCCAAACCGGTAAGTGCGTGTCATACGGTTGGAACAGGCCAGTGAAGTGCTCTATCCGAATCAGATGAAATTTGGAAATCGGTCACCTCTTGCCAGTACTTCAATTTTTTCCCCAGGCCCCAAAAATCGAAAAATCGTTGACCACGCCCCCAATTTTCATCCGAACCGGACGTGCGTCATACCGTTGGTAAGCCAGTGAAGTGCTCTATCCGAATCAGAAGAAACTTTTGAAATATCACCTCTTGCCAGTACTTCAATTTTTCCCAGGCCCCCAAAATCGAAAAATCGTTGCGACCCACAGCCCCAATTTTTCATCCAAACCGGACGTGCGTCATACCAGTTGGAAAGCCAGTGAAGTGCTCTATCTGATCCAATCAAAAATTTGTAAAAATTCCGGCGGGTAAAGTGCCCGAATTTATTCGAACCCTAACTTTAACCTCTAATAACTTTACTCTATAAACCTCCTCCACTCAACAATTCTCATCCAAACCGGACGTGCGTCATACGGTTGGAAAGCCAGTGAAGTGCTCTATCGCCGCATCAGAAGAAATTTGTGAAATGTCACCTATTGCCAGTACTTGCAATTTTTTCCCAGCGGCCCCCAAAATCGAAAAAATCGTTGAACCACGCCCCCAATTTTCATCCAAAACCGGACGTGCGTCATACCGTTGGAAAGCCAGTGAAGTGCTCTATCTGATCCAATCAAAAATTTTAAAAATTCCGGCGGGAAAGTGCCCGAATTTATTCGAACCCTAACTTTAACTCTAAACTTTACTCTAAACCTCCTTCCCACTCAACAATTTCTCATCCTAAAACCGGACGTGCGTCATATCGGTTGGAAAGCCAGTGAAGTGCTCTATCCGAATCAGAAGACAAATTTTGAAATGTCACCTCTTGCCAGTTAACTCTTCAATTCTTTCCCAGGCCCCCAAAATCGAAAAATCGGTAACCACGCCCCCAATTTTCATCCAAACCGGACGTGCGTCATACCGTTGGAAAGCCAGTGGTAGTGGCTCTAATCTGATCCAATCAAGAAATTTTAAAATTACCGGCGGGAAAGTGCCCGAATTTATTCGAAGGCCCCTAACTTTAACTCTAAACTTTCCTCTAAACCCCCTCCACTCAACCAATTCTCATCCAAAACCCGGGACGTGCGTCATACCGGTTGGAAAGCCAGTGGAAGTGCTCTATCGCGAATCAGAAGAAATTTTTGGAAATGTCACCTCTTGCCAGTACTTCAATTTTTCCCCCAGGCCCCCCAAAATCGAAAAACTCGTTGCCACCACGCCCCCCAATTTTCAGTCCGAAACCGGGACGTGCGTCATATTCCCGTTGGAAAGCCAGTGAAGTGCACTATACCTATCCGAATCAGTATGAAATTTTGAAATGTCAACCGTCTTGCCAGTATCTTCAATTTTTTCCCAGGCCCCCAAAATCGAAAAATCGTTAACCACGCCTCCCCCCCCCCAATTTTCAATCCCAAACCGGGAACGTGAGTCATACCGTTTGGAAAAGCCCAGTGAAGGGCTCTATCTGATCCAAGTCAATAATTGTTACAAAATTCCGGCGGGAAAGTGCCACGAATTTATTCGAACTCCTAACTTTAACTCTAAAAACTTTACTCTAAACCCGTCCTCCACTCATCAATTTCTCATCCTATTACCGGACGTGCGTCATACGGTTGGAATAGCCAGTGGGATAAGTGCTCTATCCGGAAATCAGCAAGATAAGTTTTGGAATATGTCAACCTCTTGCCAGTACTGTCAATTTTTATCGTCCCCCCCCCACCCTCCCCTTCGCCCAAGTCCCCCGCCCCCTCCCCCCTCACTCCTCCCCCCCCTTCCCCCCCTTCCTGCCCCCTTCGCCTTTTCTTCCCCACCCCCCCTCTTTCAGCCCTCTTCCCCCCCCCCCGCCACCCCCCTTCCCCCCTGCCTCTGTCCTTCCACTCTTCCCGCCCTCCCTTCCTCCCCCTCCCTCCGTCCTCCGCCTCGCCCCTTCCTCTTCCTTCTCCCCTCCCCCCCCCCCACCCCCTTTTTCACCTTCACCCCTCCCTTCTCCCCCTTCCTCCTTCTCCCCCTTTGCCCTCCCCCCGTCCCCCCCCACACCCCTCCCCCTTCCGGTCCCCCCACCCCCCCCCCCCCCCCCCCGCCCCCCACCCCCCCCCCCCCTCCCCCCCCCCGCCCCCCACCCCCCACCCGTCACGCCCCCCCGCCGCCCCCCCCCCCCCCAACCCCTCGCCCCGATAGGACCCCCCGCCCCCCCAACCCCAACCGGCCGATCGCCGCGCAAGCCCACCACCCCAGCCGCCCCCCCCCCACTCCCCCCCACCGAGCAGAGTGAGGTCGAGGCCCCCAAAATCGGAAAAATCGTTGACGCACGCCCCAATTTTCATCCGAAACCGGGACGGTTGCGTCATACCGTTGGAAAGCCAGTGAAGTGCTCTATCTCGAATCAGAAGAAATTTTGAAATGTCATCCTCTTGCCCGTACTTCAATTTTTCCCAGGCCCCCAAAATCGAATAAATCGTTGACTCACAGGCCCCCAATTTTCATCCGAACCGGACGTGCGTCATTACCGTTGGAAAGCCCGTTGAAGTGCTCTATCTGGATCCAATCAAAAATTTTAAAAATTCCGGCGGGCAAGTGCCCGAATTTATTCGACCCCCCTAACTTTAACTGAAACTTTACTCTAAACCTCCTCCACTCAACAAATTCTCATCCAAACCGGAACGTGCGTCATACCGTTGGAAAAGCCAGTGAAGTGACTCTATCCTGATCCAATCAAAAATTTTAAAAAATTCCGGCGGGAAAGTGGCCCCGATTTTTATTCGAACCCTAACTTTAACCTCTAAACTTTACTCTAAACCTTCCCTCCCACTCAACAATTCTCATCCAAAACCGGGACGTGTGTCATACGTTGGAATAGCCAGTGAAGTTGCTCTATCCGAATCAGAAGAAATTTTGAAATGTCACCTCTTGCCTGTACTTTCAAATTTTTCCCCAGGCCCCCAAAATCGAAAAATCGTTGACCCACGGCCCCCAATTTTCATCCAAAAACCGGACGGGGCGTCATACCGTTGGAAAAGCCAGTGAAGTGCTCTATCTGATCCAATCAAAAGAAAGTTTAAAATATAAAACTCCTGCGGGAAAGTGCCCGAATTTATTCGAAGGCCCCCAACTTTAACTCTAAACTTTACTCTAAACCTCCTCCACTCAACC
This sequence comes from Chrysogorgia sp. JL179-B06, assembly GCA_035772405.1. NCBI lineage: Eukaryota > Metazoa > Cnidaria > Anthozoa > Scleralcyonacea > Chrysogorgiidae > Chrysogorgia > Chrysogorgia sp. JL179-B06. Next base: position 1,563,639 of record JAYKKM010000496.1, on the reverse strand, counting down.
AATTCTCATCCAAAACCGGACGTTGGCGTCATAACGTTGGAAAGGGGCCCCAAGTTTTGGAAAAAAAGGGTTTTTGCACTTATCCGAATCAGAATGAAATTTTGAAATGTCACCTCTTGGCCAGTAATATGTATCAATTTTTCCCAGGCCGCCAAAATTCGAAAAATCGTTGACCTCACGCCCCCAATTTTTCATTCCGGAAAGACCGGACGTGCGTCATAGACCGTTGGAAAGCCAGTGAAAGTGCTCTATCCGAATCACAAGTAAATTTTGAAATGTCACCTCTTGCCCGAGTACTTCAATTTTTCCCAAAAGGCCCCCAACCAATCGCAAGGGAAACGAAAAAATCGTTGAAACCACGCCCCAATGTTTCATCCGAAACCGGGACGGGCGTCATAACCGTTGGAAAGGCCAGTGAAGGTGCTCTATCTGATCCAATCTAAGGCTTAAAATTTTGAAAAATTCCGGCCGGGAAAGTGCCCGAATTTTATTCCCAGTTCCCTAACTTTAACTTTAACTCTAAATCTTTACTCTAAACCTCCTCCACTCCTCAACAATGTCTCATCCAAACCGGACGTGGCGGTCAATACCGTTGGGGGGAAAGGCCATGTCGAAGTGCTCTATCTGAATCCAAGCAAAAATTGTTAAAGGTCAATTCCGACGGGAAAGTGCCCGAATTTATTCCGAACCCTAACTTTAACTCTAGAACTTTTTACTCTAAACCACGCCCACTCAACAATTCTCATCCGAACCGACGTAGCGTCATACCGTTGGAAAGCCAGTGAAGCTTGCTCTGATCTGATCCAATCAATAAATTTTAAAAATTCCCGGCGGGAAAGTGCCCGAATTTATTCGAACCCTAACTTTAACTCTAAACTTTACTCTAAACCTCCTCCCACTCATACAATGTCTCTATCCAAACCGGACGTGGCGTCATACGGTTTGGAAAAGCCAGTGAAGTGCTCCTAATTCCGAATCAGAAGAAACTTTTGAAAATGTCACCTCTTGCCAGTACTTCAATTTTTTCCCAGGCCCCCAAAATCGAAAAATCGTTGACCACAGCCCCTACCCAATTTTCATCCAAACCGGACGTGCGTCATACCGTTGGAAAGCCAGTGAAGTGCTACTATCTGATCCAATCAGAAGAAATTTTGAAATGTCAACTCTTGCCAGTACTTCAATTTATACGCAGGCCCTAACCTTTAAGATCGAAACTTACTCTAAAATCGTTGACCACGCCCCCTAAATTTTCATCCAAAACCGGACGTGTGTGTCATACCGTTGGGAAATAGCCAGTGAAGTGCTCTATCCGAATCAGAAGAATATTGTTGAAATGTCACCTCTTGCCAGTACTATCTCAATTTTTCCTCAGGGCCCCCCCAAATCGAAAAATCGTTAACCAACGCCCCCAATTTTTCATCCAAACGGGGACGTGCGTCATACCGTTGGAAAGCCAGTGAAGGTCTCTATCCGATCCAATCACAAGAAATTTAATAAAGATCACCTCTTGGCCAGTACTTTCAATTTGTTCCCAGCCCCACTTTAAATCGAAAAACTTTACTCTGACCACCCCTCCACTCAACAAAGTTCATCCAAACCGGCCGTGCGTCATAACCGTTGGAAAGCCAGTGAAAGTGCTCCTATCCGAATCAGAAGAAAGTTTGAAATGTCACCTCTTGCCAGTACTTCCAATTTTTCCCAGGCCCCCAAAATCGAAAAATCGTTGACCACGCCCCCCAATTTTCATCCGAAACCGGACGTGCGTCAGATCCGTTTGGAAAGCCAGTGAAAGTGCTCGATAATCCGAATCAGAAGAAATTTTGAAATGTCAACCACTCATCTTGCCCAGTACTTTCAATTTTTCCAACAGGCACCCCCAAATCGAAAAATCGTTGACACACGCCCCCAATTTTCATCCCAAACCGGACGTGCGGGTCATACCGTTGGAAAGCCAGTTGAAGTGCTCTATCTGATTCCAATCAAAGAAATTTTAAAAATTCACGGCGGGAAAGTGCCCGAATTTATGTCCGAACCCCTAACTTTAACTCTAAACTTTACGTCTAAAACCTCCTCCACTCAACCAATTCTCATCCAAACCGGACCGTGCGTCTTACGGTTGGAAAGCCAGTGAAGTGCTCTATCTGATCCAATCAAAAATGTTTAAAAAATATCCGGCGGGAATAGTGCCCGAATTTATTCGAACCCTAACTTTAAAACTCTAAACTTTAACTCTAAACCGCCTCCACTTTCCAAACAATTCTCATAACCAAACCGGACGTGCGTCATACGGTTGGAAAGCCAGTGAAGTGCTCTATCCGAAATCAGAAGAAATTTTGAAAATGTCACCTCTTGCCAGTACTATTCAATTTTTCCCAGGCACCCCAAAATCGAAAAAATCGTTGACCACGGCCCCCAATTTTCATCCGTACCGGACGTTGCGTCATACCGTTGGAAAGCCAGTGAAGTGTTTTTTTTTTCTATCTGATCCGAATCAAAAAATTTTGAAAAATTCACGGCGGGCCAAAGTGCCCGAATTTATTCGAACCTCTAACTTTAACTTAAAATTTACTCGTAAACCTCCTCCACTCAACAATTTCTCATCCAAACCGGACGTGCGTCAGACCGTTTGGGAAAGCCAGTGAAGTGCTCTATCTGATCCAACGATCAAAAATTTTAAAAATTCCGGGGGCGGGAAAGTGCCCGAATTTATTCGAACCCTAACTTTAACTCTAAACTTTTACTCTAAAAACCTCCTCCACTCAACAATTCTCATCCAAACCGGACGTGGTGTCATACCGTTGGAAAAGCCAGTCGAAGTGCTTCTATCACGAATCAGAAGAAATTTTGAAATATCACCCTCTTGCCAGTACTTCAATTTATGTCCCATGGCCCGCCAAAATCGAAAAATCGTTAACCACGGCGCCCCCAATTTTCATCCAAACCGGGACGTGCGTCATACCGTTGGATGCCAGTGAAGTGCCTCTATCTGATCCAATCAAAAATTTTAAAATTCCGGCGGGAAAGTGCCCGAATTTATTTCGAACCCTAACTTTAACTCTAAACTTTTACTCTAAACCTCCTCCACTCAACAATTCTCATCCAAACCGGACGTGCGTCATACGGTTGGAAAAGCCAGATGAAGTGCGTCTATCCGAATCAGAAAGAAATTTTGAAATGTCACCTCTTGCCAGTACTCTCAATTGGTTTCCCAGGCCCCCAAAATCGAAAAAATCGTTAAACCACGGCCCCCAATTTTCATCCGAACCGGTCGTGCGTTCATACCGTTGGAAAAGCCAGTGAAGCTGCTCTATCCGAAATCAGAAGAAATTTTGAACTATTACCTCTTGCCAGTCTTTCAATTTTTCCCAGGCCCCCAAAATCGAAAAAATCGTTGACCACGCCCCCAATTTTCATCCAAACCGGACGTGGCGTCATACCCGTGGAAAGCCAGTGAAGTGCTCTATCTGATCCAATCAAAAATTGTAAAAATTCACCGCGGCCGGGGAAAGTGCCCGAATTTATTTCGAGGTACCCTAACTTTAACTCTAACTTTACTTTACTCCTAAACCTCCTCCACTCACACAATTCTCATTCCAAACCGGGGACGTGGCGTCATGACCGGTTGGAAAGCAGTGAAGTCGCTCTATCCGATCCAATCAGAAGAAATTTTAAAAATTCCGGCGGCCAGTACCTTCAATTTATGCCCAGGCCCCTAACTTATAAACTCTCACCCCCCCCCCCCAAATCGTTACTTCTAAACCTCCTCCACTCAACAATTCTCAGCCAAACCGGACGTGCGTCATACCGTTGGAAAGCCAGGGAAGTGCTCATATCCGAATCAGAAGAAATGTTGAAATATCACCTCTTTGCCAGTCCTTCCCGAATTTATTCCCAGCCCCCAACTTTAACTTCGAAACTTGTAACCTCGTTAAACCACGCCCTCCACCCAATTTGCATCCCAAACCGGTACGTTGCGTCATACCGGTTGGAAAGCCAGTGAAGTGCTCTATCCGGATCAGATAGAAATTTTGAAGATGGTCACCTCTTGGCCAGTACTTCAATTTTTCCCAGGCCCCCAAAATCGAAAAAATCGTTGAACCACGCCCCCAATTTTCATCCAAACCGGACGTGCGTCATACCGTTGGAAAGCCAGATGAAGGTGCTCTATCACGAATCAGAAGAAATCTTTTGAAATGTCACCTCTTGCCAGTACTTGAGTTTCAATTTTTTCCCGAGGCCCCCAAATCGAAAAATCGTTGACTCACGCCCCCAATTTTCATCCAAACCGACGTGCGTCATACCGGTTGGAAAGCCAGTGTATAAGTGCTCTATCTGATCCAATCAAAAATTTTAAAAATTCCAGGCGGGAAAGTGCCCGAATTTATTCGAACCCTAATCTTTTAACTCTAAAACTTTACTCTAAACCTCCCTCCACTCAACAATTCTCATCCAAACCGGACGTGCATCATATCGTATGGAAAGCCAGTGAAGTGCCTCTATCCGAATCAGAAGATAATTTTGAAATGTCACCTCTTGCCAGTACTTCAATTTTTCCCCAGGCCCCCTAAAATCGAAAAAATTCGTTAACCATCGCCCCCAATTTTCATCCAAACCGGACGTGCCGTCATACCGTTGGAAAAGCCAGTGAAAGTGCTCTATCTGATCCAATCAAAAATTTTAAAAATTTTCCTGCGGGATAAGTGCCCGAATTTATTCGCACCCTAACTTTAACTCTAAACTTTACTCTTAAGCCTCCTCCACTCAACAATTCTCATCCAAACCGGACGTGCGTCCTACGGTTGGAAAGCCAGTGAATTGCTCTATCCGAATCAGAAGACATTTGGGAAAATGTTCACCTCTTGCCAGTTACTTATCAATTTTTCCCAGGCCCCCAAAATCGAAAAATAGCGTTGACCACAAGCCCCCAATTTTTCATCCGAATCCGGTCGTTGCGTCATTACCGTGTTGGAAAGCCAGTTGGAAGTGGCTCTATCCCGAATCAGAAGGAAATTTTGGGAAATATCACCTCTTTGCCAGTACTCTCAATTTTTTCTTTTTGATTCTCCCAGGCCCCCAAAATCGAAAAATCGTTTGGACCACGCCCCCAATTTTCATCCTGAACCGGACGTGCGTCATACCGTTGGAAAAAGCCACGTGAAGTTGTCTATCTGATCCGAATCAGAAGAAATTTTTGAAATGTCCGGCGGGAAAGTGCCTCGAATTTATTTCCCGAGGCACCCTAACTTTAAACTCTAAACGTTTTTACTCTAAACCTCCTCCACTCAACAATTCTCAATCCTTACCGGACCGTTTGCGGTCATACCGTTGGAAAGCCAGTGAAGTGCTCTACTCGAATCCAATCAAAAAATTTTAAAAATGTCACCTCCGGCGGGAAAGTGGCCCGTAATTTATTCGTACCCTAACCAACTTTACTCTAAACTTTAAACTTTACTCTATGACCTCCTCCACTCAACACAATTCATCCATGCATAACCGGACGTGCGTCATATCGGTGGGAATAGGGAGCCAGTGAAGTGCTCCTATCCGAAGTCAAAAGAAATTTTGAAATATCACCTCTTGCCCAGGTATCTATTCAATTTTTCCCCAGGCCCCCAAAATCGAAAAATCGTTGACCACGGCCCCCAATTTTCATCGCGAACCGGACGTGCGTCATACCGTTGGAAAGCCAGTGAAGTTGCTCGAGCGGATCCAATCAGAAATATTTTAAAAATTCACCTCTTGCCAGTACTCTGCTCATATTTATTCGAAGGCCCCCAAAACTTTAACTCTAAACTTTACTCGTTAAACACGCCCACTCAACAATTGTCTCATCCGAACCGGACGTGCGTCTTTACCGCTTGGAAAGGCCAGTGGAAAGTGCTCTATCTGATCCAATTCAAAAATTTTAAAAATTCCAGGCGGGAAAGTGCCCGAATTTATTCGAACCCTATACCTTTAACTCTAAACTTTTCTCTAAACCTCCTCCACTCAACAATTCTCATCCAAACCGGACGTGCTCGTCCATACGGTTGGAAAGCCAGTGAAGTGCTCTATCTCGAATCAGAAGGAAATGTGTGAAATATCACCTCTTGCCAGTACTTCTTCAATTTTTTCCCAGGCCCCCAAAATCGAAAAATCGTTAACCACGCCCCCCAATTTTCATCCAAACCGGACGAAAACCAACCTGCGTCCATACCGTTGGAAAGCCAGTTGAAGAACCCCCCCCCCTGCTCTATCCGAATCAGAAGAAATTTTGAAATGTCACCTCATTTGCCAGGTACTTCAATTTTTCCCAGGTCCCCCAAAATCGAAAAAAAAATCCGGTTGACCACGCCCCCAATTTTCATCAAAACCGGACGTGCATCATACCGTTGGAAAGCCAGTGAAGAGTGCGCTATCCCGAACTCAGATGAAATTTTGAAATGTCACCTCTTGCCAGTACTTCAATTTTTCCCAGGCCCCCAAAATCGAAAAATCGTTAACCACAGCCCCCAATTTTCCATCCAAACCGGGACGTGCGTCATAACCGTTGGAAAGCCAGTGAAGTGCTCTATCTGATCCAATCATCAAAATTTTAAAAATTCCCGGCGGGAAAGTGCCCCGAATTTATTCGAAACCCTAACTTTAACTCTATAACTTTTACTACTATACCTCCCTCCACTCCAACAAGTCTCATCCAAACCGGACGTGCGTCATAAATACCCAACCAAAAAAACCCCCCCCCCCCACCCCCGGTTGGAAAGCCCAGTGAAGTGCTCTATCCGAAATCAGAAGAAATTTTGAAATGTCAACCTTCGTTGCCAGTTACTATACTCTCAATTTTTCCCAGGCCCCTAAATCCGAAAAATTCCGTTGACCACGCCCCCAATTTTCATCCGAACCGGACGTGCGTCCATACCGTTGGAAAGCCAGTGAAGTGCTCAAGCCGAATCAGAAGAAATTTTTGAAATGTCACCTCTTGCCTAGTACTATCAATTTTTCCCAGGGCCACCCAAAATCGAAAAATCCGTTAACCACCGCCCCCAATTTTCATCCAAAACCGGACGTGCGTCATACCGTATGGAAAGCCAGTGAACGCGTGCTCTATCTGATCCAATCAAAAATTTTAAAAATTCCGGCGGGAAAGTGCCCGAATGTTATTCGAACCCATAACGTTTAACTCCTAAACTTTACTCTAAACCTCCTCCACTCAACAATTCTCATCCAAACCGGACGTGCGTCATACGGTTGGAAAGCCAAGTGGAAAGTGCTACTATCTGATCCAATCAGAAGAAATTTTGAAATGTCACCTCTTGCCAAGTACTATCGAATTTATTTCCCAGGCCCCCTAACTTTAACTCGAAAAATCGTCTAAACCACGCCCCCAACACTTTGTCATTCCAAACCGGACGTGCGTCATAACGTTGGGAAAGCCAGTGGAAGTGCTCTAGCCGAATCAGCAGGAAATTTTGAAATGTCACGACGTCTTGCCAAGTACTTCCAATTTTTCCAGGCCCCCCAAAATCGAAAAATCGGGTGACCACGCCCCCAATTTTCAATCCAAACCGGTGGACGGTGCGTCATACCGTTGGAAAGCCAGTGAAGGTGCTCTATCCGAATCAGGAAGAAATTTTGAAATGTCACCTGCTTGCCAAGTACTTCAATTTTTTCCCAGGCCCCCAAAATCCGGAAAAAATCGTTCACACCACGCACCCCAATTTTTCATCCAAACCGGACGTGCGTCATAATCAAAGAATGAATAATAAAGAGAGATAATAATAAAAAATGAATTATCCACGTTTTTGGAAAGCCAGTGGAAGTGCTCTATATGATCAATCAGGAAGAAATTTTTCGAAAAATTCCGGCGGGAAAGTGCCCGAATTTATTCGAAGGCCCCCCCTAACTTTAAACTCTAATCGTTAACTTATAAACCTCCTCCACTCAACAATTTGCATCCAAAAACCCGGACGTGCCGGTATACGGTTGGAAAGCCAGTGAAGTGCTCTATCCGAATCAGAAGATAAATTTTGAAATGTCACCTCTCTTGCCAGTAACTTCAATTTTTCCCAGGCCCCCAAAATCGAAAAATCGTTGACCACGCCCCCAATTTTTCATCCGAAACCGGACGTGCGTCATTATACCGTTGGAAAAGCCAGTGAAGTGCTCTAATACGAATCAGGAAGAAATTTTGAAATGTCACCTCTTGGCCAGTAACTTCCCACAATTTTTTTCCCCAGGCCCCCAAAATCGAAAAATCGTGTGACCACCGCCCCCAATTTTCATCCGAACCGGAACGTTGCGGTCATACCGTTGGAAAGCCAGGTGAAGTGCTCTATCTGATCCAATCAAAAAACATTTTAAAAATTCCCGGCGGGAAAGTGCTCCGAATTATATTCGAACCCTAACTTTAACTCTAAACTTTACTCATTAAACCTCCTCCAACTCAACAATTCTCATCCAAACCTCCGGACCGTGCGTCATACCGTTGGAAAAGCCAGTGAAGTGGTCTATCCGACATCAGAAGAAATTGTTGAAATGTCACCTCTTGGCCAGTAATATTCACGATTTTTTCCTCAGGCCCCCCCAAAATCGAAAAATCGTTGAAACCACGTCCCCCCAATTTTGCATCCGAACCGGGAACGTGCGTCTTCATACCGTTGGAAAGCCCAGTGAAGTGCTCCTACATCCGAATCAGAAGAAATTTTTGAAATGTCACCTCTTGCCAGTACTTCAATTTTTCCCAGGCCCCCAAAATCGAAAAATCGTTAACCACGCCACCCAATTTTCATCCAAACCGGACGTGCGTCATACCGTTGGAAAGCCAGTGAAGTGCTCTCATCTGATCCAATCAAAAATTTTTAAAAAATTCCGGCGGGAAAGTGCCCGAATTTATGTCGAACCCGAACTTTAACTCCTAAACTTTACTATAAACCTCCTCCACTCAACAATTCTCATCCAAACCGGACGAGCGTCATACGGTTGGAAAGCCAGTGAAGTGCTCTATCTGATTCCAATCAATAATTTTAAAAATTCGGCGGGTAAGTGCCCGAATTTATTCGAACCTTACTTTTATACTCTAAACTTTACTCTAAACCTTCCCTCCCACTCAACAAATTCTCAATCCAAAAACCGGGGACGGTTGCGTCATACGGTTGGAATAGCCAGTGAAGTGCGTCTATCCGATTCAGATGAAATTTTGAAATCGTCACCTCTTGCAGTAGACTTCAATTTTTCCCAGGCCCCCAAAATCGGGAAAATAAATATATCGTAGACCACGCCCCCCAATTTTCATCCAAACCGGACGTGGGTCAGATCGTTGTGAAAGCCAGTGAAGTGCTCTATCCGAATCAGAAGAAATTTTGAAATGGTGCCCCCCCCACCCCCACCTCTTTGCCAGTACTTCAATTTTTCCCGAGGCCCCCAAAATCGAAAATCGTTGAACCACGCCCCCAATTTTCATCCGAAACCGGACGTGCGTCATACCGTTGGAAAAAGCCAGTGAAGTGCTCTATCTGATCCAATCAAAAATTTTAAAATTTCCGGCGGGAAAGTGCCCGAATTTATTCGACCCTACTAACTTGTAACTCGAAACTTTACTCTAAAACTCCTCCTCCACTCAACAATTCTTCATCCAAAACCGGATCGTGCGTCATACGGTTGGAAAGCCCGTGAAGTGCCTCTTATCTGAATCATACTCAAAAATTTTGTGATAGTGCTCCTCTTGCCATACTTGAATGTTTTCCCCAGGCCCCCAAAATTCCGGCGGAAACTCGATCTCTCCACGCCCCCCAATTTTCCTCCAAAACCGGTCGTGGCGTCCTACGTTGTTGTGTTTGAGAGAGATCACTTAGTGCTCCCGCCGGAAGTCAAAAATTTTTGATTGGATCAGATAGAGCACTTCACTGGCTTTTCCTAACCGTATGACGCACGTCCGGTTTTGGATGAGAATTGTTGAGTGGAGGAGGTTTAGAGTAAAGTTTAGAGTTAAAGTTAGGGTTCGAATAAATTCGGGCACTTTCCCGCCGGAATTTTTAAAATTTTTGATTGGATCAGATAGAGCACTTCACTGGCTTTCCAACGGTATGACGCACGTGCCGGTTCGGATGAAAATTGGGGGCGTGGTCAACGATTTTTCGATTTTGGGGGCCTGGGAAAAAATTGAAGTACTGCAAGAGGTGACATTTCAAAATTTCTTCTGATTCGGATAGAGCACTTCACTGGCTTTCAACGGTATGACGCACGTCCGGTTTGGATGAAAATTGGGGGCGTGGTCAACGATTTTTCGATTTTGGGGGCCTGGGAAAAATTGAAGTACTGGCAAGAGGTGACATTTCAAAAATTCTTCTGATTCGGATAGAGCACTTCACTGGCTTTCCAACCGTATGACGCACGTCCGGTTTGGATGAGAATTGTTGAGTGGAGGAGGTTTAGAGTAAAGTTTAGAGTTTAGGGGATTCGAAAAATTCGGGCACTTTCCCGCCGGAATTTTTAAAATTTCTTGATTGGATCAGATAGAGCACTTCACTGGCTTTCCAACGTATGACGCACGTCCGGTTTGGATGAGAATGTTGGGGGAGGAGGTTAACGATTAAAGTTTAGAGTTAAAGTTAGGGGCCTGGGAAAAATTTCGGCACTTTCCCGCCGGATATTTCAAAATTTTTTGATTCGGTATAGAGCACTTCACTGGCTTTCCAACGGTATGGACGCACGTCCGGTTTGGATGAAAATTGGGGGCGTGGTCAACGATTTTTCGATTTTGGGGGCCTGGGTAAAAAATTGAAGTACTGGCATGAGGTGACATTTCAAAATTTCTTCTGATTCGGATAGAGCACTTCACTGGCTTTCCAACGGTATGACGCACGTCCGGTTCGGATGAAAATTGGGGGCGTGGTTAACGTTTTTTCGATTTTGGGGGCCTGGGAAAAATTCAGAGTACTGGCAAGAGGTGGACATTTCAAAATTTCTTCTGATTCGGATAGAGCACTTCACTGGCTTTTCCAACGTATGACGCACGTCCGGTTTGGATGAGAATTGTTGAGTGGAGGAGGTTTAGAGTAAAGTTTAGAGTTAAAGTTAGGGTTCGAATAAATTCGGGCACTTTCCCGCCGGAATTTTTTAAAATTTTTGATTGGATCAGATAGAGCACTTCACTGGCTTTCCAACGGTATGGACGCACGTCCGGTTCGGATGAAAATTGGGGGCGTGGTTAACGATTTTTTCGATTTTGGGGGCCTGGAAAAAATTGAAGTACTGGCAAGAGGTGACATTTTCAAAATTTCTTCTGATTCGGATAGAGCACTTCACTGGCTTTCCAACGGTATGACGCACGTCCGGTTCGGATGAAAATTGGGGGCGTGGTTAACGATTTTTCGATTTTGGGGGCCTGGGAAAAAATTGAAGTACTGGCAAGAGGTGACATTTCAAAATTTCTTCTGATTCGGATAGAGCACTTCACTGGCTTTCCAACCGTATGACGCACGTCCGGTTTGGATGAGAATTGTTGAGTGGAGGAGGTTTAGAGTAAAGTTTAGAGTTAAAGTTAGGGTTCGAATAAATTCGGGCACTTTCCCGCCGGAATTTTAAAATTTTTGATTGGATCAGATAGAGCACTTCACTGGCTTTCCAACGGTATGACGCACGTCCGGTTCGGATGAAAATTGGGGGCGTGGTCAACGATTTTTCGATTTTTGGGGGCCTGGGAAAAATTGAAGTACTGGCAAGAAGTGACATTTCAAAATTTCTTCTGATTCGGATAGAGCACTTCACTGGCTTTCCAACGGTATGACGCACGTCCGGTTTGGATGAAAATTGGGAGGAGGTCAGTAACGATTTTTCGATTTTGGGGTTCGAATAAATTCGGGCACTACTGGCAAGAGGTGACATTTTCAAAATTGTAGATTGGATTCGGATAGAGCACTTCACTGGCTTTCCAACGTATGACGCACGTCCGGTTTGGATGAGAAATTGGGGGCGTGGTCAACGATTTTTCGATTTTGGGGGCCTGGGAAAAAATTGAAGTACACTGGAAAGAGGTGACATTTCAAAATTTCTTCTGATTCGGATAGAGCACTTCACTGGCTTTCCAACGGTATGACGCACGTCCGGTTTGGATGAGAATTGGGTGGCGTGGTTAACGATTTTTCGATTTTGGGGGTTCGAAAAATTGAAGTACTGGCAAGAGGTGACATTTCAAAATTTCTTCTGATTCGGATCAGATAGAGCACTTCACTGGCTTTCCAACGGTATGACGCACGTCCGGTTTGGATGAAAATGGGAGTGGAGGAGGTTTAGAGTCAAAGTTTTTCGATTTTGGGGGGCCTGGGAAAAATTCGGGCACTTTACTGGCAAGAGGTGAATTTTTAAAATTTCTTCTGATTCGGATCAGATAGAGCACTTCACTGGCTTTCCAACGGTATGACGCACGTCCGGTTCGGATGAAAATTGGGGGCGTGGTCAACGATTTTCGATTTTGGGGGCCTGGGAAAAATTGAAGTACTGGCAAGAGGTGACATTTCAAAATTTCTTCTGATTCGGATCAGATAGAGCACTTCACTGGCTTTCCAACGGTATGACGCACGTCCGGTTTGGATGAGAATTGGAGTGGAGGAGGTTTAGAGTAAAGTTTAGAGTTAAGTTAGGGTTCGAATAAATTCGGGCACTGGCAAGAGGTGACATTTTTAAAATTTTTGATCTGGATCAGATAGAGCACTTCACTGGCTTTCCAACGGTATGACGCACGTCCGGTTCGGATGAAAATTGGGGGCGTGGTTAACGATTTTTCGATTTTGGGGGCCTGGGAAAAATTGAAGTACTGGCAAGAGGTGACATTTCAAAATTTCTTCTGATTCGGATAGAGCACTTCACTGGCTTTCCAACGGTATGATGCACGTCCGGTTTGGATGAAAATTGGGAGTGGCGTGGTCAACGATTTTTCGATTTTGGGGGCCTGGGAAAAATTCGGGTACTGGCAAGAGGTGACATTTCAAAATTTCTTCTGATTCGGATAGAGCACTTCACTGGCTTTCCAACGGTATGACGCACGTCCGGTTTGGATGAAAATTGGGGGCGTGGTTAACGATTTTTCGATTTTGGGGGCCTGGGAAAAATTGAAGTACTGGCAAGAGGTGACATTTCAAAATTTCTTCTGATTCGGATAGAGCACTTCACTGGCTTTCCAACGGTATGATGCACGTCCGGTTTGGATGAAATTGGGGGGCGTGGTGAGTAACGATTTTTCGATTTTGGGGGCCTGGGAAAAATTCGAAGTACTGGCAAGAGGTGACATTTCAAAATTTTTGATTGGATCAGATAGAGCACTTCACTGGCTTTCCAACCGTATGACGCACGTCCGGTTTGGATGAGAATTGTTGAGTGGAGGAGGTTTAGAGTAAAGTTTAGAGTTAAAGTTAGGGTTCGAATAAATTCGGGCACTTTCCCGCCGGAATTTTTAAAATTTTTGATTGGATCAGATAGAGCACTTCACTGGCTTTCCAACGGTATGACGCACGTCCGGTTCGGATGAAAATTGGGGGCGTGGTTAACGATTTTTCGATTTTGGGGGCCTGGGAAAAATTGAAGTACTGGCAAGAGAGGTGACATTTCAAAATTTCTTCTGATTCGGATAGAGCACTTCACTGGCTTTCCAACGGTATGACGCACGTCCGGTTTGGATGAGAATTGTTGAGTGGAGGAGGTTTAGAGTAAAGTTTAGAGTTAAAGTTAGGGTTCGAATAAATTCGGGCACTTTCCCGCCGGAATTTTTAAAATTTTTGATTGGATCAGATAGAGCACTTCACTGGCTTTCCAACGGTATGACGCACGTCCGGTTCGGATGAAAATTGGGGGGCGTGGTCAACGATTTTTCGATTTTGGGGGCCTGGGAAAAATTGAAGTACTGGCAAGAGGTGACATTTCAAAATTTCTTCTGATTCGGATTAGAGCACTTCACTGGCTTTCCAACGGTATGACGCACGTCCGGTTTGGATGAAAATTGGAGTGGTGGAGGTTTAGATTTTTCGATTTAAAGTTGGGGGCCTGGGAATAAATTCGGGTACTTTCCCGCCGGAATTTTTAAAATTTTTGATTCTGATAGAGCACTTCACTGGCTTTCCAACGGTATGACGCACGTCCGGTTCGGATGAAAATTGGGGGGCGTGGTCAACGATTTTTCGATTTTGGGGGGCCTGGGAAAAATTGAAGTACTGGCAAGAGGTGACATTTCAAAATTTCTTCTGATTCGGATAGAGCACTTCACTGGCTTTCCACCCGTATGACGCACGTCCGGTTTGGATGAGAATTGTGGAGTGGAGGAGGTTTAGAGTAAAGTTTAGAGTTAAAGTTAGGGTTCGAATAAATTCGGGCACTTTCCCGCCGGAATTTTTAAAATTTTTGATTGGATCAGATAGAGCACTTCACTGGCTTTCCAACGGTATGACGCACGTCCGGTTTGGATGAAAATTGGGGGCGTGGTTAACGATTTTTCGATTTTGGGGGCCTGGGAAAAATTGAAGTACTGGCAAGAGGTGACATTTCAAAATTTCTTCTGATTCGGATAGAGCACTTCACTGGCTTTCCAACCGTATGACGCACGTCCGGTTTGGATGAGAATTGTTGAGTGGAGGAGGTTTAGAGTAAAGTTTAGAGTTAAAGTTAGGGTTCGAATAAATTCGGGCACTTTCCCGCCGGAATTTTTAAAATTTTTGATTGGATCAGATAGAGCACTTCACTGGCTTTCCAACGGTATGACGCACGTCCGGTTTGGATGAAAATTGGGGGCGTGGTTAACGATTTTTCGATTTTGGGGGGCCTGGGAAAAATTGAAGTACTGGCAAGAGGTGACATTTCAAAATTTCTTCTGATTCGGATAGAGCACTTCACTGGCTTTCCAACGGTATGACGCACGTCCGGTTTGGATGAAAATTGGGGGCGTGGTCAACGATTTTTCGATTTTGGGGGCCTGGGAAAAATTGAAGTACTGGCAAGAGGTGACATTTTTAAAATTTTTTCTGATTCGGATAGAGCACTTCACTGGCTTTCCAACGGTATGACGCACGTCCGGTTTGGATGAAAATTGGGGGCGTGGTTAACGATTTTTCGATTTTGGGGGCCTGGGAAAAATTGAAGTACTGGCAAGAGGTGACATTTCAAAATTTCTTCTGATTCGGATAGAGCACTTCACTGGCTTTCCAACGGTATGACGCACGTCCGGTTTGGATGAGAATTGTTGAGTGGAGGAGGTTTAGAGTAAAGTTTAGAGTTAAAGTTAGGGTTCGAATAAATTCGGGCACTTTCCCGCCGGAATTTTTAAAATTTTTGATTGGATCAGATAGAGCACTTCACTGGCTTTCCAACGGTATGACGCACGTCCGGTTTGGATGAAAATTGGGGGCGTGGTTAACGATTTTTCGATTTTGGGGGCCTGGGAAAAATTGAAGTACTGGCAAGAGGTGACATTTCAAAATTTCTTCTGATTCGGATAGAGCACTTCACTGGCTTTCCAACCGTATGACGCACGTCCGGTTTGGATGAGAATTGTGGAGTGGAGGAGGTTTAGAGTAAAGTTTAGAGTTAAAGTTAGGGTTCGAATAAATTCGGGCACTTTCCCGCCGGAATTTTTAAAATTTTTGATTGGATCAGATAGAGCACTTCACTGGCTTTCCAACGGTATGACGCACGTCCGGTTTGGATGAAAATTGGGGGCGTGGTTAACGATTTTTCGATTTTGGGGGCCTGGGAAAAATTGAAGTACTGGCAAGAGGTGACATTTCAAAATTTCTTCTGATTCGGATAGAGCACTTCACTGGCTTTCCAACCGTATGACGCACGTCCGGTTTGGATGAGAATTGTGTAGTGGAGGAGGTTTAGAGTAAAGTTTAGAGTTAAAGTTAGGGTTCGAATAAATTCGGGCACTTTCCCGCCGGAATTTTTAAAATTTTTGATTGGATCAGATAGAGCACTTCACTGGCTTTCCAACGGTATGACGCACGTCCGGTTCGGATGAAAATTGGGGGCGTGGTTAACGATTTTTCGATTTTGGGGGCCTGGGAAAAATTGAAGTACTGGCAAGAGGTGACATTTCAAAATTTCTTCTGATTCGGATAGAGCACTTCACTGGCTTTCCAACGGTATGATGCACGTCCGGTTTGGATGAGAATTGTTGAGTGGAGGAGGTTTAGAGTAAAGTTTAGAGTTAAAGTTAGGGTTCGAATAAATTCGGGCACTTTCCCGCCGGAATTTTTAAAATTTTTGATTGGATCAGATAGAGCACTTCACTGGCTTTCCAACGGTATGACGCACGTCCGGTTTGGATGAAAATTGGGGCGTGGTTAACGATTTTTCGATTTTGGGGCCTGGGAAAAAATTGAAGTACTGGCAAGAGGTGACATTTCAAAATTTCTTCTGATTCGGATAGAGCACTTCACTGGCTTTCCAACGGTATGACGCACGTCCGGTTTGGATGAAAATTGGGGGCGGGGGTAACGATTTTTAGATGTTGGGGGACTGGGAAAAATTGAAGTACTGGCAAGAGGTGAATTTTTCAAAATTTCTTCTGATTCGGATAGAGCACTTCACTGGCTTTCCAACCGTATGACGCACGTCCGGTTTGGATGAGAATTGTTGAGTGGAGGAGGTTTAGAGTAAAGTTTAGAGTTAAAGTTAGGGTTCGAATAAATTCGGGCACTTTCCCGCCGGAATTTTTAAAATTTTTGATTGGATCAGATAGAGCACTTCACTGGCTTTCCAACCGTATGACGCACGTCCGGTTTGGATGAGAATTGTGGAGTGGAGGAGGTTTAGAGTAAAGTTTAGAGTTAAAGTTAGGGTTCGAATAAATTCGGGCACTTTCCCGCCGGAATTTTTAAAATTTTTGATTGGATCAGATAGAGCACTTCACTGGCTTTCCAACGGTATGACGCACGTCCGGTTTGGATGAAAATTGGGGGCGTGGTTAACGATTTTTCGATTTTGGGGGCCTGGGAAAAATTGAAGTACTGGCAAGAGGTGACATTTCAAAATTTCTTCTGATTCGGATAGAGCACTTCACTGGCTTTCCAACGGTATGACGCACGTCCGGTTCGGATGAAAATTGGGGGCGTGGTCAACGATTTTTCGATTTTGGGGGCCTGGGAAAAATTGAAGTACTGGCAAGAGGTGACATTTCAAAATTTCTTCTGATTCGGATAGAGCACTTCACTGGCTTTCCAACGGTATGACGCACGTCCGGTTTGGATGAGAATTGGGGGAGGAGGTTTAGAGTAAAGTTTTTCGATTAAAGTTGGGGTGGGAATAAATTAGGGCACTTTCCCGCCGGAATTTTTAAAATTTCTTCTGATTCGGATAGAGCACTTCACTGGCTTTCCAACGGTATGACGCACGTCCGGTT
Organism: Chrysogorgia sp. JL179-B06; assembly: GCA_035772405.1. Taxonomy (NCBI): domain Eukaryota; kingdom Metazoa; phylum Cnidaria; class Anthozoa; order Scleralcyonacea; family Chrysogorgiidae; genus Chrysogorgia; species Chrysogorgia sp. JL179-B06. Next base: position 1,546,277 of record JAYKKM010000496.1, on the reverse strand, counting down.
TGGATGAAAATTGGGGCGTGGTTAACGATTTTTCGATTTTGGGGGCCTGGGAAAAATTGAAGTACTGGCAAGAGGTGACATTTCAAAATTTCTTCTGATTCGGATAGAGCACTTCACTGGCTTTCCAACGGTATGACGCACGTCCGGTTTGGATGAAAATTGGGGGCGTGGTCAACGATTTTTCGATTTTGGGGGCCTGGGAAAAATTGAAGTACTGGCAAGAGGTGACATTTCAAAATTTCTTCTGATTCGGATAGAGCACTTCACTGGCTTTCCAACCGTATGACGCACGTCCGGTTTGGATGAAAATTGGGGGCGTGGTTAACGATTTTTCGATTTTGGGGGCCTGGGAAAAATTGAAGTACTGGCAAGAGGTGATATTTCAAAATTTCTTCTGATTGGATCAGATAGAGCACTTCACTGGCTTTCCAACGGTATGACGCACGTCCGGTTTGGATGAAAATTGGGGGCGTGGTCAACGATTTTTCGATTTTGGGGGCCTGGGAAAAATTGAAGTACTGGCAAGAGGTGACATTTCAAAATTTCTTCTGATTCGGATAGAGCACTTCACTGGCTTTCCAACGGTATGACGCACGTCCGGTTTGGATGAGAATTGGAGTGGAGGAGGTTTAGAGTAAACGATTTAGAGTTAAAGTTAGGGTTCGAATAAATTCGGGCACTTTCCCGCCGGAATTTTTAAAATTTTTGATTGGATCAGATAGAGCACTTCACTGGCTTTCCAACGGTATGACGCACGTCCGGTTTGGATGAGAATTGTTGAGTGGAGGAGGTTTAGAGTAAAGTTTAGAGTTAAAGTTAGGGTTCGAATAAATTCGGGCACTTTCCCGCCGGAATTTTTAAAATTTTTGATTGGATCAGATAGAGCACTTCACTGGCTTTCCAACGGTATGACGCACGTCCGGTTCGGATGAAAATTGGGGGCGTGGTTAACGATTTTTCGATTTTGGGGGCCTGGGAAAAATTGAAGTACTGGCAAGAGGTGACATTTCAAAATTTCTTCTGATTCGGATAGAGCACTTCACTGGCTTTCCAACGGTATGACGCACGTCCGGTTCGGATGAAAATTGGGGGCGTGGTCAACGATTTTTCGATTTTGGGGGCCTGGGAAAAATTGAAGTACTGGCAAGAGGTGACATTTCAAAATTTCTTCTGATTCGGATAGAGCACTTCACTGGCTTTCCAACCGTATGACGCACGTCCGGTTTGGATGAGAATTGTTGAGTGGAGGAGGTTTAGAGTAAAGTTTAGAGTTAAAGTTAGGGTTCGAATAAATTCGGGCACTTTCCCGCCGGAATTTTTAAAATTTTTGATTGGATCAGATAGAGCACTTCACTGGCTTTCCAACGGTATGACGCACGTCCGGTTTGGATGAAAATTGGGGGCGTGGTTAACGATTTTTCGATTTTGGGGGCCTGGGAAAAATTGAAGTACTGGCAAGAGGTGACATTTCAAAATTTCTTCTGATTCGGATAGAGCACTTCACTGGCTTTCCAACCGTATGACGCACGTCCGGTTTGGATGAGAATTGTTGAGTGGAGGAGGTTTAGAGTAAAGTTTAGAGTTAAAGTTAGGGTTCGAATAAATTCGGGCACTTTCCCGCCGGAATTTTTAAAATTTTTGATTGGATCAGATAGAGCACTTCACTGGCTTTCCAACGGTATGACGCACGTCCGGTTTGGATGAAAATTGTGGAGTGGAGGAGGTTTAGAGTAAAGTTTAGAGTTAAAGTTAGGGTTCGAATAAATTCGGGCACTTTCCCGCCGGAATTTTTAAAATTTTTGATTGGATCAGATAGAGCACTTCACTGGCTTTCCAACGGTATGACGCACGTCCGGTTCGGATGAAAATTGGGGGCGTGGTCAACGATTTTCGATTTTGGGGGGCCTGGGAAAAATTGAAGTAGTACTGGCAAGAGGTGACATTTCAAAATTTCTTCTGATTCGGATAGAGCACTTCACTGGCTTTCCATCCGGTATGACGCACGTCCGGTTCGGATGAAAATTGGGGGCGTGGTCAACGATTTTTCGATTTTGGGGGCCTGGGAAAAATTGAAGTACTGGCAAGAGGTGACATTTCAAAATTTCTTCTGATTCGGATAGAGCACTTCACTGGCTTTCCAACCGTATGACGCACGTCCGGTTTGGATGAGAATTGTTGAGTGGAGGAGGTGGTAAAGTTTTTCGAGTTTGGGTTCGAATAAATTCGGGCACTTTCCCGCCGGAATTTTTAAAATTTTTGATTGGATCAGATAGAGCACTTCACTGGCTTTCCAACGGTATGACGCACGTCCGGTTTGGATGAAAATTGGGGGCGTGGTTAACGATTTTTCGATTTTGGGGGCCTGGGAAAAAATTGAAGTACTGGCAAGAGGTGACATTTCAAAATTTCTTCTGATTCGGATAGAGCACTTCACTGGCTTTCCAACGGTATGACGCACGTCCGGTTTGGATGAAAATTGGGGCGTGGTCAACGATTTTTCGATTTTGGGGGCCTGGGAAAAATTGAAGTACTGGCAAGAGGTGACATTTCAAAATTTCTTCTGATTCGGATAGAGCACTTCACTGGCTTTCCAACGGTATGACGCACGTCCGGTTTGGATGAAAATTGGGGGCGTGGTAACGATTTTTAGATTTTGGGGGCCTGGGAAAAATTCGGGCACTTTCCCGAGGTGATATTTCAAAATTTTTGATTGGATTCGGATAGAGCACTTCACTGGCTTTCCAACGGTATGACGCACGTCCGGTTTGGATGAAAATTGGGGGCGTGGTCAACGATTTTTCGATTTTGGGGGCCTGGGAAAAATTGAAGTACTGGCAAGAGGTGACATTTCAAAATTTCTTCTGATTCGGATAGAGCACTTCACTGGCTTTCCAACCGTATGACGCACGTCCGGTTTGGATGAGAATTGTTGAGTGGAGGAGGTTTAGAGTAAAGTTTAGAGTTAAAGTTAGGGTTCGAATAAATTCGGGCACTTTCCCGCCGGAATTTTAAAATTTTTGATTGGATCAGATAGAGCACTTCACTGGCTTTCCAACGGTATGACGCACGTCCGGTTTGGATGAAAATTGGGGGCGTGGTCAACGATTTTTCGATTTTGGGGGCCTGGGAAAAATTGAAGTACTGGCAAGAGGTGACATTTCAAAATTTCTTCTGATTCGGATAGAGCACTTCACTGGCTTTCCAACCGTATGACGCACGTCCGGTTTGGATGAGAATTGTTGAGTGGAGGAGGTTTAGAGTAAAGTTTAGAGTTAAAGTTAGGGTTCGAATAAATTCGGGCACTTTCCCGCCGGAATTTTTAAAATTTTTGATTGGATCAGATAGAGCACTTCACTGGCTTTCCAACGGTATGACGCACGTCCGGTTTGGATGAAAATTGGGGGCGTGGTCAACGATTTTTCGATTTTGGGGGCCTGGGAAAAATTGAAGTACTGGCAAGAGGTGACATTTCAAAATTTCTTCTGATTCGGATAGAGCACTTCACTGGCTTTCCAACGGTATGACGCACGTCCGGTTCGGATGAAAATTGGGGGCGTGGTCAACGATTTTTCGATTTTGGGGGCCTGGGAAAAAATTGAAGTACTGGCAAGAGGTGACATTTCAAAATTTCTTCTGATTCGGATAGAGCACTTCACTGGCTTTCCAACCGTATGACGCACGTCCGGTTTGGATGAGAATTGGTGGAGGAGGTTTAGAGTAAAAGTTTAGAGTTAAAGTTAGGGTTCGAATAAATTCGGCCACTTTCCCGCCGGACATTTTTAAAATTTCTTTGAGTCAGATAGAGCACTTCACTGGCTTTCCAACGGTATGACGCACGTCCGGTTTGGATGAATATTGGGGGCGTGGTCAACGATTTTTCGATTTTGGGGGCCTGGGAAAAATTGAAGTACTGGCAAGAGGTGACATTTCAAAATTTCTTCTGATTCGGATAGAGCACTTCACTGGCTTTCCAACGGTATGACGCACGTCCGGTTTGGATGAAAATTGGGGGCGTGGTCAACGATTTTTCGATTTTGGGGGCCTGGGAAAAAATTGAAGTACTGGCAAGAGGTGACATTTCAAAATTTCTTCTGATTCGGATTAGAGCACTTCACTGGCTTTCCAACGGTATGACGCACGTCCGGTTTGGATGAAAATTGGGGGCGTGGTTTAGAGATTTTTCGATTTTGGGGGCCTGGGAAAAATTGAAGTACTGGCAAGAGGTGACATTTCAAAATTTCTTCTGATTCGGATAGAGCACTTCACTGGCTTTCCAACGGTATGACGCACGTCCGGTTTGGATGAAAATTGGGGGCGTGGTTAACGATTTTTCGATTTTGGGGGCCTGGGAAAAATTGAAGTACTGGCAAGAGGTGACATTTCAAAATTTCTTCTGATTCGGATAGAGCACTTCACTGGCTTTCCAACGGTATGACGCACGTCCGGTTTGGATGAAAATTGGGGGCGTGGTCAACGATTTTTCGATTTTGGGGGCCTGGGAAAAATTGAGAGTACTGGCAAGAGGTGACATTTCAAAATTTCTTCTGATTCGGATAGAGCACTTCACTGGCTTTCCAACCGTATGACGCACGTCCGGTTTGGATGAAAATTGTGGGCGTGGTCAACGATTAGTTTAGATTTTGGGGGCCGAATAAATTCGGGCACTTTCCCGCCGGAATTTTCAAAATTTCTTCTGATTCGGATCAGATAGAGCACTTCACTGGCTTTCCAACGGTATGACGCACGTCCGGTTTGGATGAAAATTGGGGGCGTGGTCAACGATTTTTCGATTTTGGGGGCCTGGGAAAAATTGAAGTACTGGCAAGAGGTGACATTTCAAAATTTCTTCTGATTCGGATAGAGCACTTCACTGGCTTTCCAACGGTATGACGCACGTCCGGTTTGGATGAAAATTGGGGGCGTGGTCAACGATTTTTCGATTTTGGGGGCCTGGGAAAAATTGAAGTACTGGCAAGAGGTGACATTTCAAAATTTCTTCTGATTCGGATAGAGCACTTCACTGGCTTTCCAACCGTATGACGCACGTCCGGTTTGGATGAAAATTGTTGAGTGGAGGAGGTTTAGAGTAAAGTTTAGAGTTAAAGTTAGGGTTCGAATAAATTCGGGCACTTTCCCGCCGGAATTTTTAAAATTTTTGATTGGATCAGATAGAGCACTTCACTGGCTTTCCAACGGTATGACGCACGTCCGGTTTGGATGAAAATTGGGGGCGTGGTCAACGATTTTTCGATTTTGGGGGCCTGGGAAAAATTGAAGTACTGGCAAGAGGTGACATTTCAAAATTTCTTCTGATTCGGATAGAGCACTTCACTGGCTTTCCAACCGTATGACGCACGTCCGGTTTGGATGAGAATTGTTGAGTGGAGGAGGTTTAGAGTAAAGTTTAGAGTTAAAGTTAGGGTTCGAATAAATTCGGGCACTTTCCCGCCGGAATTTTTAAAATTTTTGATTGGATCAGATAGAGCACTTCACTGGCTTTCCAACGGTATGACGCACGTCCGGTTTGGATGAAAATTGGGGCGTGGTTAACGATTTTTTCGATTTTGGGGGCCTGGGAAAAATTGAAGTACTGGCAAGAGGTGACATTTCAAAATTTCTTCTGATTCGGATAGAGCACTTCACTGGCTTTCCAACGGTATGACGCACGTCCGGTTGGGATGAAAATTGGGGGCGTGGTCAACGATTTTTCGATTTTGGGGGCCTGGGAAAAATTGAAGTACTGGCAAGAGGTGACATTTCAAAATTTCTTCTGATTCGGATAGAGCACTTCACTGCTTTCCAACCGTATGACGCACGTCCGGTTTGGATGAGAATTGTGGAGTGGAGGAGGTTTAGAGTAAAGTTTAGAGTTAAAGTTAGGGTTCGAAAAATTCGGGCACTTTCCCGCCGGAATTTTTAAAATTTTTGATTGGATCAGATAGAGCACTTCACTGGCTTTCCAACGGTATGACGCACGTCCGGTTCGGATGAAAATTGGGGGCGTGGTCAACGATTTTTCGATTTTGGGGGCCTGGGAAAAATTGAAGTACTGGCAAGAGGTGACATTTCAAAATTTCTTCTGATTCGGATAGAGCACTTCACTGGCTTTCCAACGGTATGACGCACGTCCGGTTTGGATGAGAATTGGGGGCGTGGTTTAGAGATTTTTCGATTTTGGGGGCCTGGGAAAAATTGAAGTACTGGCAAGAGGTGACATTTTTAAAATTTCTTCTGGATTCGGATAGAGCACTTCACTGGCTTTCCAACGGTATGACGCACGTCCGGTTTGGATGAAAATTGGGGGCGTGGTTAACGATTTTTCGATTTTGGGGGCCTGGGAAAAATTGAAGTACTGGCAAGAGGTGACATTTCAAAATTTCTTCTGATTCGGATAGAGCACTTCACTGGCTTTCCAACCGTATGACGCACGTCCGGTTTGGATGAAAATTGGGGGCGTGGTTAACGATTTTTCGATTTTGGGGGCCTGGGAAAAATTGAAGTACTGGCAAGAGGTGACATTTCAAAATTTCTTCTGATTCGGATAGAGCACTTCACTGGCTTTCCAACGGTATGACGCACGTCCGGTTTGGATGAAAATTGGGGGCGTGGTCAACGATTTTTCGATTTTGGGGGCCTGGGAAAAATTGAAGTACTGGCAAGAGGTGACATTTCAAAATTTCTTCTGATTCGGATAGAGCACTTCACTGGCTTTCCAACCGTATGACGCACGTCCGGTTTGGATGAGAATTGTTGAGTGGAGGAGGTTTAGAGTAAAGTTTAGAGTTTAAAGTTAGGGTTCGAATAAATTCGGGCACTTTCCCGCCGGAATTTTTAAAATTTTTGATTGGATCAGATAGAGCACTTCACTGGCTTTCCAACGGTATGACGCACGTCCGGTTTGGATGAAAATTGGGGGCGTGGTCAACGATTTTTCGATTTTGGGGGCCTGGGAAAAATTGAAGTACTGGCAAGAGGTGACATTTCAAAATTTCTTCTGATTCGGATAGAGCACTTCACTGGCTTTCCAACGGTATGACGCACGTCCGGTTTGGATGAGAATTGTGGAGTGGAGGAGGTTTAGAGTAAAGTTTAGAGTTAAAGTTAGGGTTCGAATAAATTCGGGCACTTTCCCGCCGGAATTTTTAAAATTTTTGATTGGATCAGATAGAGCACTTCACTGGCTTTCCAACGGTATGACGCACGTCCGGTTTGGATGAAAATTGGGGGGCGTGGTTAACGATTTTTTCGATTTTGGGGGCCTGGGAAAAATTGAAGTACTGGCAAGAGGTGACATTTCAAAATTTCTTCTGATTCGGATAGAGCACTTCACTGGCTTTCCAACGGTATGACGCACGTCCGGTTTGGATGAAAAATTGGGGGCGTGGTCAACGATTTTTCGATTTTGGGGGCCTGGGAAAAATTGAAGTACTGGCAAGAGGTGACATTTCAAAATTTCTTCTGATTCGGATAGAGCACTTCACTGGCTTTCCAACGGTATGACGCACGTCCGGTTTGGATGAAAATTGGGGGAGGTGGTTAACGATTTTTCGATTTTGGGGGGCCTGGGAATAAATTCGGGCACTTTCCCGCCGGAATTTTTCAAAATTTCTTGATTGGATCAGATAGAGCACTTCACTGGCTTTCCAACGGTATGACGCACGTCCGGTTTGGATGAAAATTGGGGGCGTGGTCAACGATTTTTCGATTTTGGGGGCCTGGGAAAAATTGAAGTACTGGCAAGAGGTGACATTTCAAAATTTCTTCTGATTCGGATAGAGCACTTCACTGGCTTTCCAACGGTATGACGCACGTCCGGTTTGGATGAAAATTGGGGGCGTGGTCAACGATTTTTCGATTTTGGGGGCCTGGGAAAAATTTTATTACTGGCAAGAGGTGACATTTCAAAATTTCTTCTGATTCGGATAGAGCACTTCACTGGCTTTCCAACCGTATGACGCACGTCCGGTTTGGATGAGAATTGTTGAGTGGAGGAGGTTTAGAGTAAAGTTTAGAGTTAAAGTTAGGGTTCGAATAAATTCGGGCACTTTCCCGCCGGAATTTTTAAAATTTTTGATTGGATCAGATAGAGCACTTCACTGGCTTTCCAACGGTATGACGCACGTCCGGTTCGGATGAAAATTGGGGGCGTGGTCAACGATTTTTCGATTTTGGGGGCCTGGGAAAAATTGAAGTACTGGCAAGAGGTGACATTTCAAAATTTCTTCTGATTCGGATAGAGCACTTCACTGGCTTTCCAACCGTATGACGCACGTCCGGTTTGGATGAAAATTGTTGAGTGGAGGAGGTTTAGAGTAAAGTTTATGAGTTAAAGTTAGGGTTCGAATAAATTCGGGCACTTTCCCGCCGGAATTTTTAAAATTTTTGATTGGATCAGATAGAGCACTTCACTGGCTTTCCAACGGTATGACGCACGTCCGGTTTGGATGAAAATTGGGTGGAGGAGGAGTAAACGATTTTTCGATTTTGGGGGCCTGGGAAAAAATTGAAGTACTGGCAAGAGGTGACATTTCAAAATTTTTGATGATAGAGCACTTCACTGGCTTTCCAACGGTATGACGCACGTCCGGTTTGGATGAAAATTGGGGGCGTGGTTAAACGATTTTTCGATTTTGGGGGCCTGGGAAAAATTGAAGTACTGGCAAGAGGTGACATTTCAAAATTTCTTCTGATTCGGATAGAGCACTTCACTGGCTTTCCAACGGTATGACGCACGTCCGGTTTGGATGAAAATTGGGGGCGTGGTCAACGATTTTTCGATTTTGGGGGCCTGGGAAAAATTGAAGTACTGGCAAGAGGTGACATTTCAAAATTTCTTCTGATTCGGATAGAGCACTTCACTGGCTTTCCAACGGTATGACGCACGTCCGGTTTGGATGAGAATTGTTGAGTGGAGGAGGTTTACGAGTAAAGTTTCGAGTTAAAGTTAGGGTTCGAATAAAATTGAAGCACTTTCCCGCCGGACATTTCAAAATTTTTGATTGGATCAGATAGAGCACTTCACTGGCTTTCCAACCGTATGACGCACGTCCGGTTTGGATGAGAATTGTTGAGTGGAGGAGGTTTAGAGTAAAGTTTAGAGTTAAAGTTAGGGTTCGAATAAATTCGGGCACTTTCCCGCCGGAATTTTTAAAATTTTTGATTGGATCAGATAGAGCACTTCACTGGCTTTCCAACGGTATGACGCACGTCCGGTTTGGATGAGAATTGTTGAGTGGAGGAGGTTTAGAGTTTTCGAGTTGTTAGGGTTCTGGGAATAAATTCGGGTACTTTCCCGCCGTGAATTTTTAAAATTTTTGATTGGATCAGATAGAGCACTTCACTGGCTTTCCAACGGTATGACGCACGTCCGGTTTGGATGAAAATTGGGGGCGTGGTCAACGATTTTTCGATTTTGGGGGCCTGGGAAAAAATTAAGTACTGGCAAGAGGTGACATTTCAAAATTTCTTCTGATTCTGATAGAGCACTTCACTGGCTTTCCAACGGTATGACGCACGTCCGGTTTGGATGAGAATTGTTGAGTGGAGGAGGTTTAGAGTAAAGTTTAGAGTTAAAGTTAGGGTTCGAATAAATTCGGGCACTTTCCCGCCGGAATTTTTAAAATTTTTGATTGGATCAGATAGAGCACTTCACTGGCTTTCCAACGGTATGACGCACGTCCGGTTTGGATGAAAATTGGGGGCGTGGTTAACGATTTTTCGATTTTGGGGGCCTGGGAAAAATTGAAGTACTGGCAAGAGGTGACATTTCAAAATTTCTTCTGATTCGGATAGAGCACTTCACTGGCTTTCCAACCGTATGACGCACGTCCGGTTTGGATGAGAATTGTGGAGTGGAGGAGGTTTAGAGTAAAGTTTAGAGTTAAAGTTAGGGTTCGAATAAATTCGGGCACTTTCCCGCCGGAATTTTTAAAATTTTTGATTGGATCAGATAGAGCACTTCACTGGCTTTCCAACGGTATGACGCACGTCCGGTTTGGATGAGAATTGTGGAGTGGAGGAGGTTTAGAGTAAAGTTTAGAGTTAAAGTTAGGGTTCGAATAAATTCGGGCACTTTCCCGCCGGAATTTTTAAAAATTTTGATTGGATCAGATAGAGCACTTCACTGGCTTTCCAACGGTATGACGCACGTCCGGTTTGGATGAGAATTGTTGAGTGGAGGAGGTTTAGAGTAAAGTTTCGAGTTAAAGTTAGGGTTCGAATAAATTCGGGCACTTTACCGCCGGAATTTTCAAAATTTTCTGATTGGATCAGATAGAGCACTTCACTGGCTTTCCAACGGTATGACGCACGTCCGGTTCGGATGAAAATTGGGGGCGTGGTTAACGATTTTTCGATTTTGGGGGCCTGGGAAAAATTGAAGTACTGGCAAGAGGTGACATTTCAAAATTTCTTCTGATTCGGATAGAGCACTTCACTGGCTTTCCAACGGTATGATGCACGTCCGGTTTGGATGAGAATTGTTGAGTGGAGGAGGTTTAGAGTAAAGTTTAGAGTTAAAGTTAGGGTTCGAATAAATTCGGGCACTTTCCCGCCGGAATTTTTAAAATTTTTGATTGGATCAGATAGAGCACTTCACTGGCTTTCCAACGGTATGACGCACGTCCGGTTCGGATGAAAATTGGGGGCGTGGTCAACGATTTTTCGATTTTGGGGGCCTGGGAAAAATTGAAGTACTGGCAAGAGGTGACATTTCAAAATTTCTTCTGATTCGGATAGAGCACTTCACTGGCTTTCCAACGGTATGACGCACGTCCGGTTTGGATGAAAATTGTTGAGTGGAGGAGGTTAACGAGTAAAGTTTCGAGTTAAAGTTAGGGTTCGAATAAATTCGGGCACTTTCCCGCCGGAATTTTTAAAATTTCTTCTGATTGGATCAGATAGAGCACTTCACTGGCTTTCCAACCGTATGACGCACGTCCGGTTTGGATGAGAATTGTTGAGTGGAGGAGGTTTTAGAGTAAAAGTTTAGAGTTAAAGTTAGGGTTCGAATAAATTCGGGCACTTTCCCGCCGGAATTTTTAAAATTTTTGATTGGATCAGATAGAGCACTTCACTGGCTTTCCAACGGTATGACGCACGTCCGGTTCGGATGAAAATTGGGGGCGTGGTCAACGATTTTTCGATTTTGGGGCCTGGGAAAAATTGAAAGTACTGGCAAGAGGTGATATTTCAAAATTTCTTCTGATTCGGATAGAGCACTTCACTGGCTTTCCAACGGTATGACGCACGTCCGGTTTGGATGAAAATTGGGGGCGTGGTCAACGATTTTTCGATTTTGGGGGCCTGGGAAAAATTGAAGTACTGGCAAGAGGTGACATTTCAAAATTTCTTCTGATTCGGATAGAGCACTTCACTGGCTTTCCAACGGTATGACGCACGTCCGGTTTGGATGAGAATTGTTGAGTGGAGGAGGTTTAGAGTAAAGTTTAGAGTTAAAGTTAGGGTTCGAATAAATTCGGGCACTTTCCCGCCGGAATTTTTAAAATTTTTGATTGGATCAGATAGAGCACTTCACTGGCTTTCCAACGGTATGACGCACGTCCGGTTTGGATGAAAATTGGGGGCGTGGTTAACGATTTTTCGATTTTGGGGGCCTGGGAAAAATTGAAGTACTGGCAAGAGGTGACATTTCAAAATTTCTTCTGATTCGGATAGAGCACTTCACTGGCTTTCCAACCGTATGACGCACGTCCGGTTTGGATGAGAATTGTTGAGTGGAGGAGGTTTAGAGTAAAGTTTAGAGTTAAAGTTAGGGTTCGAATAAATTCGGGCACTTTCCCGCCGGAATTTTTAAAATTTTTGATTGGATCAGATAGAGCACTTCACTGGCTTTCCAACGGTATGACGCACGTCCGGTTTGGATGAAAATTGGGGGCGTGGTAAACGATTTTTCGATTTTGGGGGCCTGGGAAAAATTGAAGTACTGGCAAGAGGTGACATTTCAAAATTTCTTCTGATTCGGATAGAGCACTTCACTGGCTTTCCAACGGTATGACGCACGTCCGGTTTGGATGAAAATTGGGGGCGTGGTCAACGATTTTTCGATTTTGGGGGCCTGGGAAAAATTGAAGTACTGGCAAGAGGTGACATTTCAAAATTTCTTCTGATTCGGATAGAGCACTTCACTGGCTTTCCAACCGTATGACGCACGTCCGGTTTGGATGAGAATTGTTGAGTGGAGGAGGTTTAGAGTAAAGTTTAGAGTTAAAGTTAGGGTTCGAATAAATTCGGGCACTTTCCCGCCGAAATTTTTAAAATTTTTGATTGGATCAGATAGAGCACTTCACTGGCTTTCCAACGGTATGACGCACGTCCGGTTTGGATGAAAATTGGGGGCGTGGTCAACGATTTTTCGATTTTGGGGGCCTGGGAAAAATTGAAGTACTGGCAAGAGGTGACATTTCAAAATTTCTTCTGATTCGGATAGAGCACTTCACTGGCTTTCCAACGGTATGACGCACGTCCGGTTTGGATGAGAATTGTTGAGTGGAGGAGGGTTTAGAGTAAAGTTTAGAGTTAAAGTTAGGGTTCGAATAAATTCGGGCACTTTCCCGCCGGAATTTTTAAAATTTTTGATTGGATCAGATAGAGCACTTCACTGGCTTTCCAACGGTATGACGCACGTCCGGTTTGGATGAAAATTGGGGGCGTGGTTAACGATTTTTCGATTTTGGGGGCCTGGGAAAAATTGAAGTACTGGCAAGAGGTGACATTTCAAAATTTCTTCTGATTCGGATAGAGCACTTCACTGGCTTTCCAACGGTATGACGCACGTCCGGTTCGGATGAAAATTGGGGGCGTGGTCAACGATTTTTCGATTTTGGGGGCCTGGGAAAAATTGAAGTACTGGCAAGAGGTGACATTTCAAAATTTCTTCTGATTCGGATAGAGCACTTCACTGGCTTTCCAACGGTATGACGCACGTCCGGTTTGGATGAAAATTGGGTGGCGTGGTAAACGATTTTTCGATTTTGGGGCCTGGGAATAAATTGAAGCACTGGCAAGAGGTGACATTTTTAAAATTTCTTCTGATTGGATCAGATAGAGCACTTCACTGGCTTTCCAACGGTATGACGCACGTCCGGTTTGGATGAAAATTGGGGGCGTGGTCAACGATTTTTCGATTTTGGGGGCCTGGGAAAAATTGAAGTACTGGCAAGAGGTGACATTTCAAAATTTCTTCTGATTCGGATAGAGCACTTCACTGGCTTTCCAACGGTATGACGCACGTCCGGTTTGGATGAAAATTGGGGGCGTGGTCAACGATTTTTCGATTTTGGGGGCCTGGGAAAAATTGAAGTACTGGCAAGAGGTGACATTTCAAAATTTCTTCTGATTCGGATAGAGCACTTCACTGGCTTTCCAACCGTATGACGCACGTCCGGTTTGGATGAGAATTGTTGAGTGGAGGAGGTTTAGAGTAAAGTTTAGAGTTAAAGTTAGGGTTCGAATAAATTCGGGCACTTTACCGCCGAAATTTTTAAAATTTTTGATTGGATCAGATAGAGCACTTCACTGGCTTTCCAACGGTATGACGCACGTCCGGTTTGGATGAAAATTGGGGGCGTGGTTAACGATTTTTCGATTTTGGGGGCCTGGGAAAAATTGAAGTACTGGCAAGAGGTGACATTTCAAAATTTCTTCTGATTCGGATAGAGCACTTCACTGGCTTTCCAACGGTATGACGCACGTCCGGTTTGGATGAAAATTGGGGGCGTGGTCAACGATTTTTCGATTTTGGGGGCCTGGGAAAAATTGAAGTACTGGCAAGAGGTGACATTTCAAAATTTCTTCTGATTCGGATAGAGCACTTCACTGGCTTTCCAACGGTATGACGCACGTCCGGTTTGGATGAGAATTGTTGAGTGGAGGAGGTTTAGAGTAAAGTTTAGAGTTAAAGTTAGGGTTCGAATAAATTCGGGCACTTTCCCGCCGGAATTTTTAAAATTTTTGATTGGATCAGATAGAGCACTTCACTGCTTTCCAACGGTATGACGCACGTCCGGTTTGGATGAAAATTGGGGGCGTGGTTAACGATTTTTCGATTTTGGGGGCCTGGGAAAAATTGAAGTACTGGCAAGAGGTGACATTTCAAAATTTTTCTGATTCGGATAGAGCACTTCACTGGCTTTCCAACGGTATGACGCACGTCCGGTTTGGATGAAAATTGGGGGCGTGGTCAACGATTTTTCGATTTTGGGGGCCTGGGAAAAATTGAAGTACTGGCAAGAGGTGACATTTCAAAATTTCTTCTGATTCGGATAGAGCACTTCACTGGCTTTCCAACCGTATGACGCACGTCCGGTTTGGATGAGAATTGTTGAGTGGAGGAGGTTTAGAGTAAAGTTTAGAGTTAAAGTTAGGGTTCGAATAAATTCGGGCACTTTCCCGCCGGAATTTTTAAAATTTTTGATTGGATCAGATAGAGCACTTCACTGGCTTTCCAACGGTATGACGCACGTCCGGTTTGGATGAAAATTGGGGGCGTGGTTAACGATTTTTCGATTTTGGGGGCCTGGGAAAAATTGAAGTACTGGCAAGAGGTGACATTTCAAAATTTCTTCTGATTCGGATAGAGCACTTCACTGGCTTTCCAACGGTATGACGCACGTCCGGTTTGGATGAAAATTGGGGGCGTGGTCAACGATTTTTCGATTTTGGGGGCCTGGGAAAAATTGAAGTACTGGCAAGAGGTGACATTTCAAAATTTCTTCTGATTCGGATAGAGCACTTCACTGGCTTTCCAACCGTATGACGCACGTCCGGTTTGGATGAGAATTGTTGAGTGGAGGAGGTTTAGAGTAAAGTTTAGAGTTAAAGTTAGGGTTCGAATAAATTCGGGCACTTTCCCGCCGGAATTTTTAAAATTTTTGATTGGATCAGATAGAGCACTTCACTGGCTTTCCAACGGTATGACGCACGTCCGGTTTGGATGAAAATTGGGGGCGTGGTTAACGATTTTTCGATTTTGGGGGCCTGGGAAAAATTGAAGTACTGGCAAGAGGTGACATTTCAAAATTTCTTCTGATTCGGATAGAGCACTTCACTGGCTTTCCAACGGTATGACGCACGTCCGGTTCGGATGAAAATTGGGGGCGTGGTCAACGATTTTTCGATTTTGGGGGCCTGGGAAAAATTGAAGTACTGGCAAGAGGTGACATTTCAAAATTTCTTCTGATTCGGATAGAGCACTTCACTGGCTTTCCAACCGTATGACGCACGTCCGGTTTGGATGAGAATTGTTGAGTGGAGGAGGTTTAGAGTAAAGTTTAGAGTTAAAGTTAGGGTTCGAATAAATTCGGGCACTTTCCCGCCGGAATTTTTAAAATTTTTGATTGGATCAGATAGAGCACTTCACTGGCTTTCCAACGGTATGACGCACGTCCGGTTTGGATGAAAATTGGGGGCGTGGTCAACGATTTTTCGATTTTGGGGGCCTGGGAAAAATTGAAGTACTGGCAAGAGGTGACATTTCAAAATTTCTTCTGATTCGGATAGAGCACTTCACTGGCTTTCCAACGGTATGACGCACGTCCGGTTCGGATGAAAATTGGGGGCGTGGTCAACGATTTTTCGATTTTGGGGGCCTGGGAAAAATTGAAGTACTGGCAAGAGGTGACATTTCAAAATTTCTTCTGATTCGGATAGAGCACTTCACTGGCTTTCCAACCGTATGACGCACGTCCGGTTTGGATGAGAATTGTTGAGTGGAGGAGGTTTAGAGTAAAGTTTAGAGTTAAAGTTAGGGTTCGAATAAATTCGGGCACTTTCCCGCCGGAATTTTTAAAATTTTTGATTGGATCAGATAGAGCACTTCACTGGCTTTCCAACGGTATGACGCACGTCCGGTTTGGATGAAATTGGGTGGTCGTGGTCAACGATTTTTCGATTTTGGGGGCCTGGGAAAATTTGAAGTACTGGCAAGAGGTGACATTTCAAAATTTCTTCTGATTCGGATAGAGCACTTCACTGGCTTTCCAACGGTATGACGCACGTCCGGTTCGGATGAAAATTGGGGGCGTGGTCAACGATTTTTCGATTTTGGGGGCCTGGGAAAAATTGAAGTACTGGCAAGAGGTGACATTTCAAAATTTCTTCTGATTCGGATAGAGCACTTCACTGGCTTTCCAACCGTATGACGCACGTCCGGTTTGGATGAGAATTGTGGAGTGGAGGAGGTTTAGAGTAAAGTTTAGAGTTAAAGTTAGGGTTCGAATAAATTCGGGCACTTTCCCGCCGGAATTTTTAAAATTTTTGATTGGATCAGATAGAGCACTTCACTGGCTTTCCAACGGTATGACGCACGTCCGGTTTGGATGAAAATTGGGGGCGTGGTTAACGATTTTTCGATTTTGGGGGCCTGGGAAAAATTGAAGTACTGGCAAGAGGTGACATTTCAAAATTTCTTCTGATTCGGATAGAGCACTTCACTGGCTTTCCAACGGTATGACGCACGTCCGGTTTGGATGAAAATTGGGGGCGTGGTCAACGATTTTTCGATTTTGGGGGCCTGGGAAAAATTGAAGTACTGGCAAGAGGTGACATTTCAAAATTTCTTCTGATTCGGATAGAGCACTTCACTGGCTTTCCAACCGTATGACGCACGTCCGGTTTGGATGAGAATTGTTGAGTGGAGGAGGTTTAGAGTAAAGTTTAGAGTTAAAGTTAGGGTTCGAATAAATTCGGGCACTTTCCCGCCGGAATTTTTAAAATTTTTGATTGGATCAGATAGAGCACTTCACTGGCTTTCCAACGGTATGACGCACGTCCGGTTTGGATGAAAATTGGGGGCGTGGTTAACGATTTTTCGATTTTGGGGGCCTGGGAAAAATTGAAGTACTGGCAAGAGGTGACATTTCAAAATTTCTTCTGATTCGGAGTAGAGCACTTCACTGGCTTTCCAACGGTATGACGCACGTCCGGTTCGGATGAAAATTGGGGGCGTGGTCAACGATTTTTCGATTTTGGGGGCCTGGGAAAAATTGAAGTACTGGCAAGAGGTGACATTTCAAAATTTCTTCTGATTCGGATAGAGCACTTCACTGGCTTTCCAACCGTATGACGCACGTCCGGTTTGGATGAGAATTGTTGAGTGGAGGAGGTTTAGAGTAAAGTTTAGAGTTAAAGTTAGGGTTCGAATAAATTCGGGCACTTTCCCGCCGGAATTTTTAAAATTTTTGATTGGATCAGATAGAGCACTTCACTGGCTTTCCAACGGTATGACGCACGTCCGGTTTGGATGAAAATTGGGGGCGTGGTCAACGATTTTTCGATTTTGGGGGCCTGGGAAAAATTGAAGTACTGGCAAGAGGTGACATTTCAAAATTTCTTCTGATTCGGATAGAGCACTTCACTGGCTTTCCAACGGTATGACGCACGTCCGGTTTGGATGAAAATTGTGGGGCGTGGTCAACGATTTTTCGATTTTGGGGGCCTGGGAAAAATTGAAGTACTGGCAAGAGGTGACATTTCAAAATTTCTTCTGATTCGGATAGAGCACTTCACTGGCTTTCCAACCGTATGACGCACGTCCGGTTTGGATGAGAATTGTTGAGTGGAGGAGGTTTAGAGTAAAGTTTAGAGTTAAAGTTAGGGTTCGAATAAATTCGGGCACTTTCCCGCCGGAATTTTTAAAATTTTTGATTGGATCAGATAGAGCACTTCACTGGCTTTCCAACGGTATGACGCACGTCCGGTTTGGATGAAATTGGGGGGCGTGGTTAACGATTTTTCGATTTTGGGGGCCTGGGAAAAATTGAAGTACTGGCAAGAGGTGACATTTCAAAATTTCTTCTGATTCGGATAGAGCACTTCACTGGCTTTCCAACCGTATGACGCACGTCCGGTTTGGATGAGAATTGTGGAGTGGAGGAGGTTTAGAGTAAAGTTTAGAGTTAAAGTTAGGGTTCGAATAAATTCGGGCACTTTCCCGCCGGAATTTTTAAAATTTTTGATTGGATCAGATAGAGCACTTCACTGGCTTTCCAACGGTATGACGCACGTCCGGTTTGGATGAAAATTGGGGGCGTGGTTAACGATTTTTCGATTTTGGGGGCCTGGGAAAAATTGAAGTACTGGCAAGAGGTGACATTTCAAAATTTCTTCTGATTCGGATAGAGCACTTCACTGGCTTTCCAACGGTATGACGCACGTCCGGTTCGGATGAAAATTGGGGGCGTGGTCAACGATTTTTCGATTTTGGGGGCCTGGGAAAAATTGAAGTACTGGCAAGAGGTGACATTTCAAAATTTCTTCTGATTCGGATAGAGCACTTCACTGGCTTTCCAACCGTATGACGCACGTCCGGTTTGGATGAGAATTGTGGAGTGGAGGAGGTTTAGAGTAAAGTTTAGAGTTAAAGTTAGGGTTCGAATAAATTCGGGCACTTTCCCGCCGGAATTTTTAAAATTTTTGATTGGATCAGATAGAGCACTTCACTGGCTTTCCAACGGTATGACGCACGTCCGGTTTGGATGAAAATTGGGGGCGTGGTCAACGATTTTTCGATTTTGGGGGCCTGGGAATTGAAGTAGTACTGGCAAGAGGTGACATTTCAAAATTTCTTCTGATTCGGATAGAGCACTTCACTGGCTTTCCAACGGTATGACGCACGTCCGGTTCGGATGAAAATTGGGGGCGTGGTCAACGATTTTTCGATTTTGGGGGCCTGGGAAAAATTGAAGTACTGGCAAGAGGTGACATTTCAAAATTTCTTCTGATTCGGATAGAGCACTTCACTGGCTTTCCAACGGTATGACGCACGTCCGGTTTGGATGAAAATTTGAGTGGCGGGGTTAAACGATTTTTCGATTAAAGTTGGGGGTTCGGGAATAAATTCGGGCAAGAGGTGACATTTCAAAATTTCTTCTGATTCGGATAGAGCACTTCACTGGCTTTCCAACGGTATGACGCACGTCCGGTTTGGATGAAAATTGGGGGCGTGGTCAACGATTTTTCGATTTTGGGGGCCTGGGAAAAATTGAAGTACTGGCAAGAGGTGACATTTCAAAATTTCTTCTGATTCGGATAGAGCACTTCACTGGCTTTCCAACGGTATGACGCACGTCCGGTTTCGGATGAAAATTGGGGGCGTGGTCAACGATTTTTTCGATTTTGGGGGCCTGGGAAAAATTGAAGTACTGGCAAGAGGTGACATTTCAAAATTTCTTCTGATTCGGATAGAGCACTTCACTGGCTTTCCAACCGTATGACGCACGTCCGGTTTGGATGAGAATTGGTGGAGGAGGTTTAGAGTAAACGATTTTTCGAGTTAAAGTTAGGGTTCGAATAAATTGAGGCACTTTCCCGCCGGACATTTCAAAATTTCTTCTGATTCGGATAGAGCACTTCACTGGCTTTCCAACGGTATGACGCACGTCCGGTTTGGATGAAAATTGGGGGCGTGGTCAACGATTTTTCGATTTTGGGGGCCTGGGAAAAATTGAAGTACTGGCAAGAGGTGACATTTCAAAATTTCTTCTGATTCGGATAGAGCACTTCACTGGCTTTCCAACGGTATGACGCACGTCCGGTTTGGATGAAAATTGGGGGCGTGGTCAACGATTTTTCGATTTGGGGGGCCTGGGAAAAATTGAAGTACTGGCAAGAGGTGCCATTTCAAAATTTCTTCTGATTCGGATAGAGCACTTCACTGGCTTTCCAACCGTATGACGCACGTCCGGTTTGGATAAGAATTGTTGAGTGGAGGAGGTTTAGAGTAAAGTTTAGAGTTAAAGTTAGGGTTCGAATAAATTCGGGCACTTTACCGCCGAAATTTTTAAAATTTTTGATTGGATCAGATAGAGCACTTCACTGGCTTTCCAACGGTATGACGCACGTCCGGTTTGGATGAAAATTGGGGGCGTGGTTAACGATTTTTCGATTTTGGGGGCCTGGGAAAAATTGAAGTACTGGCAAGAGGTGACATTTCAAAATTTCTTCTGATTCGGATAGAGCACTTCACTGGCTTTCCAACCGTATGATGCACGTCCGGTTTGGATGAGAATTGTTGAGTGGAGGAGGTTTAGAGTAAAGTTTAGAGTTAAAGTTAGGGTTCGAATAAATTCGGGCACTTTCCCGCCGGAATTTTTAAAATTTTTGATTGGATCAGATAGAGCACTTCACTGGCTTTCCAACGGTATGACGCACGTCCGGTTTGGATGAAAATTGGGGGCGTGGTCAACGATTTTTCGATTTTGGGGGCCTGGGAAAAATTGAAGTACTGGCAAGAGGTGACATTTCAAAATTTCTTCTGATTCGGATAGAGCACTTCACTGGCTTTCCAACGGTATGACGCACGTCCGGTTCGGATGAAAATTGGGGGCGTGGCCAACCATTTTTTCGATTTTGGGGGCCTGGGAAAAATTGAAGTACTGGCAAGAGGTGACATTTCAAAATTTTCTTCTGATTCGGATAGAGCACTTCACTGGCTTTCCAACCGTATGGACGCACGTCCGGTTTGGATGAGAATTGTTGAGTGGAGGAGGTTTAGAGTAAAGTTTAGAGTTAAAGTTAGGGTTCGAATAAATTCGGGCACTTTCCCGCCGAATTTTTAAAATTTTTGATTGGATCAGATAGAGCACTTCACTGGCTTTCCAACGGTATGACGCACGTCCGGTTTGGATGAAAATTGGGGGCGTGGTTAACGATTTTTCGATTTTGGGGGCCTGGGAAAAATTGAAGTACTGGCAAGAGGTGACATTTCAAAATTTCTTCTGATTCGGATAGAGCACTTCACTGGCTTTCCAACGGTATGACGCACGTCCGGTTTGGATGAAAATTGGGGGCGTGGTCAACGATTTTTCGATTTTGGGGGCCTGGGAAAAATTGAAGTACTGGCAAGAGGTGACATTTCAAAATTTCTTCTGATTCGGATAGAGCACTTCACTGGCTTTCCAACCGTATGACGCACGTCCGGTTTGGATGAGAATTGTTGAGTGGAGGAGGTTTAGAGTAAAGTTTAGAGTTAAAGTTAGGGTTCGAATAAATTCGGGCACTTTCCCGCCGGAATTTTTAAAATTTTTGATTGGATCAGATAGAGCACTTCACTGGCTTTCCAACGGTATGACGCACGTCCGGTTTGGATGAAAATTGGGGGCGTGGTTAACGATTTTTCGATTTTGGGGGCCTGGGAAAAATTGAAGTACTGGCAAGAGGTGACATTTCAAAATTTCTTCTGATTCGGATAGAGCACTTCACTGGCTTTCCAACGGTATGACGCACGTCCGGTTTGGATGAAAAATTGGGGGCGTGGTCAACGATTTTTAGATTTTGGGGGCCTGGGAAAAATTGAAGTACTGGCAAGAGGTGACATTTCAAAATTTTTCTGATTCGGATAGAGCACTTCACTGGCTTTCCAACGTATGACGCACGTCCGGTTTGGATGAGAATTGTTGAGTGGAGGAGGTTTAGAGTAAAGTTTAGAGTTAAAGTTAGGGTTCGAATAAATTCGGGCACTTTCCGCCGGAAATTTTTAAAATTTTTGATTGGATCAGATAGAGCACTTCACTGGCTTTTCCAACGGTATGACGCACGTCCGGTTCGGATGAAAAATTGGGGGCGTGGTCAACGATTTTTCGATTTTGGGGGCCTGGGAAAAAATTGAAGTACTGGCAAGAGGTGACATTTCAAAATTTCTTCTGATTCGGATAGAGCACTTCACTGGCTTTCCAACGGTATGACGCACGTCCGGTTTGGATGAAAATTGGGGGCGTGGTCAACGATTTTTCGATTTTGGGGGCCTGGGAAAAATTGAAGTACTGGCAAGAGGTGACATTTCAAAATTTCTTCTGATTCGGATAGAGCACTTCACTGGCTTTCCAACGGTATGACGCACGTCCGGTTTGGATGAGAATTGTTGAGTGGAGGAGGTTTAGAGTAAAGTTTAGAGTTAAAGTTAGGGTTCGAATAAATTCGGGCACTTTCCCGCCGGAATTTTTAAAATTTTTGATTGGATCAGATAGAGCACTTCACTGGCTTTCCAACGGTATGACGCACGTCCGGTTCGGATGAAAATTGGGGGCGTGGTTAACGATTTTTCGATTTTGGGGGCCTGGGAAAAAATTGAAGTACTGGCAAGAGGTGACATTTCAAAATTTCTTCTGATTCGGATAGAGCACTTCACTGGCTTTCCAACCGTATGACGCACGTCCGGTTTGGATGAGAATTGTGGAGTGGAGGAGGTTTAGAGTAAAGTTTAGAGTTAAAGTTAGGGTTCGAATAAATTCGGGCACTTTCCCGCCGGAATTTTTAAAATTTTTGATTGGATCAGATAGAGCACTTCACTGGCTTTCCAACGGTATGACGCACGTCCGGTTTGGATGAAAATTGGGGGCGTGGTTAACGATTTTTCGATTTTGGGGGCCTGGGAAAAATTGAAGTACTGGCAAGAGGTGACATTTCAAAATTTCTTCTGATTCGGATAGAGCACTTCACTGGCTTTCCAACGGTATGACGCACGTCCGGTTTGGATGAAAATTGGGGGCGTGGTCAACGATTTTTCGATTTTGGGGGCCTGGGAAAAATTGAAGTACTGGCAAGAGGTGACATTTCAAAATTTCTTCTGATTCGGATAGAGCACTTCACTGGCTTTCCAACCGTATGACGCACGTCCGGTTTGGATGAGAATTGTTGAGTGGAGGAGGTTTAGAGTAAAGTTTAGAGTTAAAGTTAGGGTTCGAATAAATTCGGGCACTTTCCGCCGGAAATTTTTAAAATTTTTTGATTGGATCAGATAGAGCACTTCACTGGCTTTCCAACGGTTATGACGCACGTCCGGTTTGGATGAAAATTGGGGGCGTGGTTAACGATTTTTCGATTTTGGGGGCCTGGGAAAAATTGAAGTACTGGCAAGAGGTGACATTTCAAAATTTCTTCTGATTCGGATAGAGCACTTCACTGGCTTTCCAACGGTATGATGCACGTCCGGTTTGGATGAAAATTGGGGGCGTGGTCAACGATTTTTCGATTTTGGGGGCCTGGGAAAAATTGAAGTACTGGCAAGAGGTGACATTTCAAAATTTCTTTGATTCGGATAGAGCACTTCACTGGCTTTCCAACGGTATGACGCACGTCCGGTTTGGATGAGAATTGTGGAGTGGAGGAGGTTTAGAGTAAAGTTTAGAGTTAAAGTTAGGGTTCGAATAAATTCGGGCACTTTACCGCCGAAATTTTTAAAATTTTTGATTGGATCAGATAGAGCACTTCACTGGCTTTCCAACGGTATGACGCACGTCCGGTTTGGATGAAAATTGGGGGCGTGGTTAACGATTTTTCGATTTTGGGGGCCTGGGAAAAATTGAAGTACTGGCAAGAGGTGACATTTCAAAATTTCTTCTGATTCGGATAGAGCACTTCACTGGCTTTCCAACGGTATGACGCACGTCCGGTTTGGATGAAAATTGGGGGCGTGGTCAACGATTTTTCGATTTTGGGGGCCTGGGAAAAATTGAAGTACTGGCAAGAGGTGACATTTCAAAATTTCTTCTGATTCGGATAGAGCACTTCACTGGCTTTCCAACGGTATGACGCACGTCCGGTTTGGATGAGAATTGCGTGAGGAGGTTTAGAGTAAAGTTTAGAGTTAAAGTTAGGGTTCGAATAAATTCGGGCACTTTACCGTGACATTTTTAAAATTTTTCTGATTGGATCAGATAGAGCACTTCACTGGCTTTCCAACGGTATGACGCACGTCCGGTTTGGATGAAAATTGGGGGCGTGGTTAACGATTTTTCGATTTTGGGGGCCTGGGAAAAATTGAAGTACTGGCAAGAGGTGACATTTCAAAATTTCTTCTGATTCGGATAGAGCACTTCACTGGCTTTCCAACCGTATGACGCACGTCCGGTTTGGATGAGAATTGTTGAGTGGAGGAGGTTTAGAGTAAAGTTTAGAGTTAAAGTTAGGGTTCGAATAAATTCGGGCACTTTCCCGCCGGAATTTTTAAAATTTTTGATTGGATCAGATAGAGCACTTCACTGGCTTTCCAACGGTATGACGCACGTCCGGTTTGGATGAAAATTGGGGGCGTGGTTAACGATTTTTCGATTTTGGGGGCCTGGGAAAAATTGAAGTACTGGCAAGAGGTGACATTTCAAAATTTCTTCTGATTCGGATAGAGCACTTCACTGGCTTTCCAACGGTATGACGCACGTCCGGTTTGGATAAAAATTGGGGGCGTGGTCAACGATTTTTCGATTTTGGGGGCCTGGGAAAAAATTGAAGTACTGGCAAGAGGTGACATTTCAAAATTTCTTTCTGATTCGGATAGAGCACTTCACTGGCTTTCCAACCGTATGACGCACGTCCGGTTTGGATGAGAATTGTTGAGTGGAGGAGGTTTAGAGTAAAGTTTAGAGTTAAAGTTAGGGTTCGAATAAATTCGGGCACTTTACCGCCGGAATTTTTAAAAATTTTTGATTGGATCAGATAGAGCACTTCACTGGCTTTCCAACGGTATGACGCACGTTCCGGTTCGGATGAAAATTGGGGGCGTGGTCAACGATTTTTCGATTTTGGGGGCCTGGGAAAAATTGAAGTACTGGCAAGAGGTGACATTTCAATATTTCTTCTGATTCGGATAGAGCACTTCACTGGCTTTCCAACGGTATGATGCACGTCCGGTTTGGATGAAAATTGGGGGCGTGGTCAACGATTTTTCGATTTTGGGGGCCTGGGAAAAAATTGAAGTACTGGCAAGAGGTGACATTTCAAAATTTCTTCTGATTCGGATAGAGCACTTCACTGGCTTTCCAACCGTATGACGCACGTCCGGTTTGGATGAGAATTGTGGAGTGGAGGAGGTTTAGAGTAAAGTTTAGAGTTAAAGTTAGGGTTCGAATAAATTCGGGCACTTTCCCGCCGAATTTTTAAAATTTTTGATTGGATCAGATAGAGCACTTCACTGGCTTTCCAACGGTATGACGCACGTCCGGTTTGGATGAAAATTGGGGGCGTGGTTAACGATTTTTCGATTTTGGGGGCCTGGGGAAAAAATTGAAGTACTGGCAAGAGGTGACATTTCAAAATTTCTTCTGATTCGGATAGAGCACTTCACTGGCTTTCCAACGGTATGACGCACGTCCGGTTCGGATGAAAATTGGGGGCGTGGTCAACGATTTTTCGATTTTGGGGGCCTGGGAAAAATTGAAGTACTGGCAAGAGGTGACATTTCAAAATTTCTTCTGATTCGGATAGAGCACTTCACTGGCTTTCCAACCGTATGACGCACGTCCGGTTTGGATGAGAATTGTTGAGTGGAGGAGGTTTAGAGTAAAGTTTTAGAGTTAAAGTTAGGGTTTCGTATAAATTCGGGCACCGCCGGAATTTTTTAAAATTTTTGATTGGATCAGATAGAGCACTTCACTGGCTTTCCAACGGTATGACGCACGTCCGGTTTGGATGAAAATTGGGGGCGTGGTTAACGATTTTTCGATTTTGGGGGCCTGGGAAAAATTGAAGTACTGGCAAGAGGTGACATTTCAAAATTTCTTCTGATTCGGATAGAGCACTTCACTGGCTTTCCAACCGTATGACGCACGTCCGGTTTGGATGAGAATTGTGGAGTGGAGGAGGTTTAGAGTAAAGTTTAGAGTTAAAGTTAGGGTTCGAATAAATTCGGGCACTTTCCCGCCGGAATTTTTAAAATTTTTGATTGGATCAGATAGAGCACTTCACTGGCTTTCCAACGGTATGACGCACGTCCGGTTTGGATGAAAATTGGGGGCGTGGTTAACGATTTTTCGATTTTGGGGGCCTGGGAAAAAATTGAAGTACTGGCAAGAGGTGACATTTCAAAATTTCTTCTGATTCGGATAGAGCACTTCACTGGCTTTCCAACGGTATGATGCACGTCCGGTTTGGATGAAAATTGGGGGCGTGGTCAACGATTTTTCGATTTTGGGGGCCTGGGAAAAATTGAAGTACTGGCAAGAGGTGACATTTCAAAATTTCTTCTGATTCGGATAGAGCACTTCACTGGCTTTCCAACGGTATGACGCACGTCCGGTTTGGATGAGAATTGTTGAGTGGAGGAGGTTTAGAGTAAAGTTTAGAGTTAAAGTTAGGGTTCGAATAAATTCGGGCACTTTCCCGCCGGAATTTTTAAAATTTTTGATTGGATCAGATAGAGCACTTCACTGGCTTTCCAACGGTATGACGCACGTCCGGTTCGGATGAAAATTGGGGGCGTGGTCAACGATTTTTCGATTTTGGGGGCCTGGGAAAAATTGAAGTACTGGCAAGAGGTGATATTTCAAAATTTCTTCTGATTCGGATAGAGCACTTCACTGGCTTTCCAACGGTATGATGCACGTCCGGTTTGGATGAAAATTGGGGGCGTGGTCAACGATTTTTCGATTTTGGGGGCCTGGGAAAAATTGAAGTATCTGGCAAGAGGTGACATTTCAAAATTTCTTCTGATTCGGATAAATCTCACTTTCAATTTTCCTCATCAACACGTCCGGTTTGGATGAGATGTTGAAGTGCTCTATCCGAATCAAAGAAATTTTGAAATGTCACCTCTTGCCAGTACTTCAATTTTTCCCAGGCCCCCAAAATCGAAAAATCGTTGACCACGCCCCAATTTTCATCCAAACCGGACGTGCATCATACCGTTGGAAAGCCAGTGAAGTGCTCTATCCGAATCAGAAGAAATTTTGAAATGTCACCTCTTGCCAGTACTTCAATTTTTTCCCAGGCCCCCAAAATCGAAAAATCGTTTAACCACGCCCCCAATTTTCATCCGAACCGGGACGTGCGTCATACCGTTGGAAAGCCAGTGAAGTGCTCTATCTGATCCAATCAAAAATTTTAAAAATTCCGGCGGGAAAGTGCCCGAATTTATTCGAACCCTAACTTTAACTCTAAACTTTACTCTAACCTCCTCCACTCCACAATTCTCATCTAAACCGGACGTGCGTCATACGGTTGGAAAGCCAGTGAAGTGCTCTATTCCGAATCAGAAGAAATTTTGAAATGTCACCTCTTGCCAGTACTTCAATTTTTCCCAGGCCCCCAAAATCGAAAAATCGTTAACCACGCCCCCAATTTTCATCCAAACCGGACGTGCATCATACCGTTGGAAAGCCAGTGAAGTGCTCTATCCGAATCAGAAGAAATTTTGAAATGTCACCTCTTGCCAGTACTTCAATTTTTCCCAGGCCCCCAAAATCGAAAAAACGTTGACCACGCCCCCAATTTTCATCCGAACCGGACGTGCGTCATACCGTTGGAAAGCCAGTGAAGTGCTCTATCCGAATCAGAAGAAATTTTGAAATGTCACCTCTTGCCAGTACTTCAATTTTTCCCAGGCCCCCAAAATCGAAAAATCGTTAACCACGCCCCCAATTTTCATCCAAACCGGACGTGCGTCATACCGTTGGAAAGCCAGTGAAGTGCTCTATCTGATCCAATGAAAAATTTTAAAAATTCCGGCGGGAAAGTGCCCGAATTTATTAGAACCCTAACTTTAACTCTAAACTTTACTCTAAACCTCCTCCACTCCCCAATTCTCATCCAAACCGGACGTGCGTCATACGGTTGGAAAGCCAGTGAAGTGCTCTATCCGAATCAGAAGAAATTTTGAAATGTCACCTCTTGCCAGTACTTCAATTTTTCCCAGGCCCCCAAAATCGAAAAATCTTTAACCACGCCCCCAATTTTCATCCAAACCGGACGTGCATCATACCGTTGGAAAGCCAGTGAAGTGCTCTAATCCGAATCAGAAGAAATTTTGAAATGTCACCTCTTGCCAGTACTTCAATTTTTCCCAGGCCCCCCAAATCGAAAAATCGTTGACCACGCCCCCAATTTTCATCCAAACCGGACGTGCGTCATACCGTTGGAAAGCCAGTGAAGTGCTCTATCCGAATCAAAGAAATTTTGAAATGTCACCTCTTGCCAGTACTTCAATTTTTCCCAGGCCCCCAAAATCGAAAAATCGTTAACCACGCCCCCAATTTTCATCCAAACCGGACGTGCGTCATACCGTTGGAAATGCCAGTGAAGTGCTCTATCCGAATCAGAAGAAATTTTGAAATGTCCACCTCTTGCCAGTACTTCAATTTTTCCCAGGCCCCCAAAATCGAAAAATCGTTAACCACGCCCCCAATTTTCATCCAAACCGGACGTGCGTCATACCGTTGGAAAGCCAGTGAAGTGCTCTATCCGAATCAGAAGAAATTTTGAAATGTCACCTCTTGCCAGTACTTCAATTTTTCCCAGGCCCCCAAAATCGAAAAATCGTTGACCACGCCCCCAATTTTCATCCGAACCGGACGTGCGTCATACCGTTGGAAAGCCAGTGAAGTGCTCTATCTGATCCAATCAAAAATTTTAAAAATTCCGGCGGGAAAGTGCCCGAATTTATTCGAACCCTAACTTTAACTCTAAACTTTACTCTAACCCTCCTCCACTCCACAATTCTCATCCAAACCGGACGTGCGTCATACGGTTGGAAAGCCAGTGAAGTGCTCTATCCGAATCAGAAGAAATTTTGAAATGTCACCTCTTGCCAGTACTTCAATTTTTCCCAGGCCCCCAAAATCGAAAAAATCGTTAACCTACGCCCCCAATTTTCATCCGAACCGGACGTGCATCATACCGTTGGAAAAGCCAGTGAAGTGCTCTATCCGAATCAGAAGAAATTTTGAAATGTCACCTCTTGCCAGTACTTCAATTTTTCCCAGGCCCCCAAAATCGAAAAATCGTTGACCACGCCCCCAATTTTCATCCGAACCGGACGTGCATCATACCGTTGGAAAGCCAGTGAAGTGCTCTATCCGAATCAGAAGAAATTTTGAAATGTCACCTCTTGCCAGTACTTCAATTTTTCCCAGGCCCCCAAAATCGAAAAATCGTTAACACACGCCTCCAATTTTCATCCGAACCGGACGTGCGTCATACCGTTGGAAAGCCAGTGAAGTGCTCTATCTGATCCAATCAAAAATTTTAAAAATTCCGGCGGGAAAGTGCCCGAATTTATTCGAACCCTAACTTTAACTCTAAACTTTACTCTAAACCTCCTCCACTCCACAATTCTCATCCAAACCGGACGTGCATCATACGGTTGGAAAGCCAGTGAAGTGCTCTATCCGAATCAGAAGAAATTTTGAAATGTCACCTCTTGCCAGTACTTCAATTTTTCCCAGGCCCCCAAAATCGAAAAATCGTTAACCACGCCCCCAATTTTCATCCGAACCGGACGTGCGTCATACCGTTGGAAAGCCAGTGAAGTGCTCTATCCGAATCAGAAGAAATTTTGAAATGTCACCTCTTGCCAGTACTTCAATTTTTCCCAGGCCCCCAAAATCGAAAAATCGTTAACCACGCCCCCAATTTTCATCCAAACCGGACGTGCGTCATACCGTTGGAAAGCCAGTGAAGTGCTCTATCTGATCCAATCAAAAATTTTAAAAATTCCGGCGGGAAAAGTGCCCGAATTTATTCGAACCCTAACTTTAACTCTAAACTTTACTCTAAACCTCCTCCACTCCACAATTTCTCATCCAAACCGGACGTGCGTCATACGGTTGGAAAGCCAGTGAAGTGCTCTATCCGAATCAGAAGAAATTTTGAAATGTCACCTCTTGCCAGTACTTCAATTTTTCCCAGGCCCCCAAAATCGAAAAATCGTTGACCACGCCCCCAATTTTCATCCAAACCGGACGTGCGTCATACCGTTGGAAAGCCAGTGAAGTGCTCTATCCGAATCAGAAGAAATTTTGAAATGTCACCTCTTGCCAGTACTTCAATTTTTCCCAGGCCCCCAAAATCGAAAAATCGTTGACCACGCCCCCAATTTTCATCCAAACCGGACGTGCGTCATACCGTTGGAAAGCCAGTGAAGTGCTCTATCCGAATCAGAAGAAATTTTGAAATGTCACCTCTTGCCAGTACTTCAATTTTTCCCAGGCCCCCAAAATCGAAAAATCGTTAACCACGCCCCCAATTTTCATCCAAACCGGACGTGCATCATACCGTTGGAAAGCCAGTGAAGTGCTCTATCTGATGCAATCAAAAATTTTGAAAATTCTCCTCTTGCCAGTGCCCGAATTTTTCCCAGGCCCCCAAAACTCGAAAAAACCACCTCCACGCCCCAATTTTCATCCGAACCGGACGTGCGTCATTACCGTTGGAAAGCCAGTGAAGTGCTTTATCTGAATCAGAAGAAATTTTGAAATGTCACCTCTTGCCAGTACTTCGAATTTTTCCCAGGCCCCTAATAATCGAAAAATCGTTAAGCACGCCCCCAATTTTTCATCCAAACCGGACGTGCGTCATACCGTTGGAAAGCCAGTGAAGTGCTCTATTCCGAATCAGAAGAAATTTTGAAATGTCACCTCTTGCCAGTACTTCAATTTTTCCCAGGCCCCCAAAATCGAAAAATCGTTAACCACGCCCCCAATTTTCATCCGAACCGGACGTGCGTCATACCGTTGGAAAGCCAGTGAAGTGCTCTATCCGAATCAGAAGAAATTTTGAAATGTCACCTCTTGCCAGTACTTCAATTTTTCCCAGGCCCCCAAAATCGAAAAATCGTTAACCACGCCCCCAATTTTCATCCAAACCGGACGTGCGTCATACCGTTGGAAAGCCAGTGAAGTGCTCTATCTGATCCAATCAAAAATTTTAAAAATTCCGGCGGGAAAAGTGCCCGAATTTATTCGAACCCTAACTTTAACTCTAAACTTTACTCTAAACCTCCTCCACTCCACAAGTCTCATCTAAACCGGTCGTGCGTCATACCGGTTGGAAAGCCAGTGAAGTGCTCTATCCGAATCAGAAGAAATTTTGAAATGTCACCTCTTGCCAGTACTTCAATTTTTCCCAGGCCCCCAAAATCGAAAAAATCGTTAACCACGCCCCCAATTTTCATCCGAACCGGACGTGCATCATAACCGTTGGAAAGCCAGTGAAGTGCTCTATCCGAATCAGAATAAATTTTGAAATGTCACCTCTTGCCAGTACTTCAATTTTTCCCAAGCCCCCAAAATCGAAAAAATCGTTAACGCACGCCCCCAATTTTCATCCGAACCGGACGTGCGATCATACCGCTGGAAAGCCAGTGAAGTGCTCTATCTGATCCAATCAAAAATTTTAAAAATTCCGGCGGAAAAGTGCCCGAATTTATTCGAACCCTAACTTTAACTCTAAACTTTACCTCTAAACCTCCTCCACTCCACAATTCTCATCCAAACCGGACGTGGCGTCATACGGTTGGAAAGCCAGTGAAGTGCTCTATCCGAATCAGAAGAAATTTTGAAATGTCACCTCTTGCCAGTACTTCAATTTTTCCCAGGCCCCCAAAATCGAAAAATCGTTAACCACGCCCCCAATTTTCATCCAAACCGGACGTGCATCATACCGTTGGAAAGCCAGTGAAGTGCTCTATCCGAATCAGAAGAAATTTTGAAATGTCACCTCTTGCCAGTACTTCAATTTTTCCCAGGCCCCCAAAATCGAAAAATCGTTAACCACGCCCCCAATTTTCATCCAAACCGGACGTGCGTCATACCGTTGGAAAGCCAGTGAAGTGCTCTATCTGACCCAATCAAAAATTTTAAAAATTCCGGCGGGAAAGTGCCAGAATTTATTCGAACCCTAACTTTAACTCTAAACTTTACTCTAAACCTCCTCCACTCCACAATTCTCATCTAAACCGGACGTGCGTCATACGGTTGGAAAGCCAGTGAAGTGCTCTATCCGAATCAGAAGAAATTTTGAAATGTCACCTCTTGCCAGTACTTCAATTTTTCCCAGGCCCCCAAAATCGAAAAATCTTTAACCACGCCCCCAATTTTCATCCGAACCGGACGTGCGTCATACCGTTGGAAAGCCAGTGAAGTGCTCTATCCGAATCAGAAGAAATTTTGAAATGTCACCTCTTGCCAGTACTTCAATTTTTCCCAGGCCCCCCAAATCGAAAAATCGTTGACCACGCCCCCAATTTTCATCCAAACCGGACGTGCGTCATACCGTTGGAAAGCCAGTGAAGTGCTCTATCCGAATCAGAAGAAATTTTGAAATGTCACCTCTTGCCAGTACTTCAATTTTTCCCAGGCCCCCAAAATCGAAAAATCGTTAACCACGCCCCCAATTTTCATCCGAACCGGACGTGCATCATACCGTTGGAAAGCCAGTGAAGTGCTCTATCCGAATCAGAAGAAATTTTGAAATGTCACCTCTTGCCAGTACTTCAATTTTTCCCAGGCCCCCAAAATCGAAAAATCGTTAACCACTCCCCCAATTTTCATCCAAACCGGACGTGCGTCATACCGTTGGAAAGCCAGTGAAGTGCTCTATCCGAATCAGAAGAAATTTTGAAATGTCACCTCTTGCCAGTACTTCAATTTTTCCCAGGCCCCCAAAATCGAAAAATCGTTAACCACGCCCCCAATTTTCATCCGAACCGGACGTGCGTCATACCGTTCGAAAGCCAGTGAAGTGCTCTATCTGATCCAATCAAAAATTTTAAAAATTCCGGCGGGAAAGTGCCCGAATTTATTCGAACCCTAACTTTAACTCTAAACTTTACTCTAAACCTCCTCCACTCCACAATTCTCATCTAAACCGGACGTGCGTCATACGGTTGGAAAGCCAGTGAAGTGCTCTATCCGAATCAGAAGAAATTTTGAAATGTCACCTCTTGCCAGTACTTCAATTTTTCCCAGGCCCCCAAAATCGAAAAATCGTTAACCACGCCCCCAATTTTCATCCGAACCGGACGTGCGTCATACCGTTGGAAAGCCAGTGAAGTGCTCTATCCGAATCAGAAGAAATTTTGAAATGTCACCTCTTGCCAGTACTTCAATTTTTCCCAGGCCCCCCAAATCGAAAAATCGTTGACCACGCCCCCAATTTTCATCCAAACCGGACGTGCATCATACCGTTGGAAAGCCAGTGAAGTGCTCTATCCGAATCAGAAGAAATTTTGAAATGTCACCTCTTGCCAGTACTTCAATTTTTCCCAGGCCCCCAAAATCGAAAAATCGTTAACCACGCCCCCAATTTTCATCCGAACCGGACGTGCATCATACCGTTGGAAAGCCAGTGAAGTGCTCTATCCGAATCAGAAGAAATTTTGAAATGTCACCTCTTGCCAGTACTTCAATTTTTCCCAGGCCCCCAAAATCGAAAAAATCGTTAACCACGCCCCCAAATTTTCATCCAAACCGGACGTGCGTCATACCGTTGGAAAGCCAGTGAAGTGCTCTATCTGATCCAATCAAAAATTTTAAAATATTCCGGCGGGAAAGTGCCCGAATTTATTCGAACCCTAACTTTAACTCTAAACTTTACTCTAAACCTCCTCCACTCCACAATTCTCATCCAAACCGGACGTGCGTCATACGGTTGGAAAGCCAGTGAAGTGCTCTATCCGAATCAGAAGAAATTTTGAAATGTCACCTCTTGCAAGTACTTCAATTTTTCCCAGGCCCCCAAAATCGAAAAATCGTTGACCACGCCCCCAATTTTCATCCAAACCGGACGTGCGTCATACCGTTGGAAAGCCAGTGAAGTGCTCTATCCGAATCAGAAGAAATTTTGAAATGTCACCTCTTGCCAGTACTTCAATTTTTCCCAGGCCCCCAAAATCGAAAAATCGTTAAACCACGCCCCCAATTTTCATCCAAACCGGACGTGCGTCATACCGTTGGAAAGCCAGTGAAGTGCTCTATCCGAATCAGAAGAAATTTTGAAATGTCACCTCTTGCCAGTACTTCAATTTTTCCCAGGCCCCCAAAATCGAAAAAATCGTTAACCACGCCCCCAATTTTCATCCGATCCGGACGTGCGTCATACCGTTGGAAAGCCAGTGAAGTGCTCTATCTGATCCAATCAAAAATTTTAAAAATTCCGGCGGGAAAGTGCCCGAATTTATTCGAACCCTAACTTTAACTCTAAACTTTACTCTAAACCTCCTCCACTCCACAATTCTCATCCAAACCGGACGTGCGTCATACGGTTGGAAAGCCAGTGAAGTGCTCTATCCGAATCAGAAGAAATTTTGAAATGTCACCTCTTGCCAGTACTTTCAATTTTTCCCAGGCCCCCAAATCGAAAAATCGTTAACCACGCCCCCAATTTTCATCCAAACCGGACGTGCGTCATACCGTTGGAAAGCCAGTGAAGTGCTCTATCCGAATCAGAAGAAATTTTGAAATGTCACCTCTTGCCAGTACTTCAATTTTTCCCAGGCCCCCAAAATCGAAAAATCGTTGACCACGCCCCCAATTTTCATCCAAACCGGACGTGCATCATACCGTTGGAAAGCCAGTGAAGTGCTCTATCCGAATCAGGAAGAAATTTTGAAATGTCACCTCATTGCCAGTACTTCAATTTTTCCCAGGCCCCCAAAATCGAAAAATCGTTAACCACGCCCCCAATTTTCATCCAAACCGGACGTGCGTCATACCGTTGGAAAGCCAGTGAAAGTGCTCTATCCGAATCAGAAGAAATTTTGAAATGTCACCTCTTGCCAGTACTTCAATTTTTCCCAGGCCCCCAAAATCGAAAAATCGTTGACCACGCCCCCCAATTTTCATCCAAACCGGACGTGCGTCATACCGTTGGAAAGCCAGTGAAGTGCTCTATCTGAATCAGAAGAAATTTTGAAATGTCACCTCTTGCCAGTACTTCAATTTATTCCCAGGCCCCCAAAATCGAAAAATCGTTAACCACGCGCCCAATTTTCATACCAAACCGGACGTGCGTCATACGGTTGGAAAGCCAGTGAAGTGCTCTATCCGAATCAGAAGAAATTTTGAAATGTCACCTCTTGCCAGTACTTCAATTTTTCCCAGGCCCCCAAAATCGAAAAATCGTTGACCACGCCCCCAATTTTCATCCGAACCGGACGTGCATCATACCGTTGGAAAGCCAGTGAAGTGCTCTATCCGAATCAGAAGAAATTTTGAAATGTCACCTCTTTGCCAGTACTTCAATTTTTCCCAGGCCCCCAAAATCGAAAAATCGTTAACCACGCCCCCAATTTTCATCCAAACCGGACGTGCGTCATACCGTTGGAAAGCCAGTGAAGTGCTCTATCTGATCCAATCAAAAATTTTAAAAATTCCGGCGGGAAAAGTGCCCGAATTTATTCGAAACCTTAACTTTAACTCTAAACTTTACTCTAAACCTCCTCCACTCCACAATTCTCATCCAAACCGGACGTGCGTCATACGGTTGGAAAGCCAGTGAAGTGCTCTATCCCGAATCAGAAGAAATTTTGAAATGTCACCTCTTGCCAGTACTTCAATTTTTCCCAGGCCCCCAAAATCAAAAAATCGTTAACCACGCCCCCAATTTTCATCCGAACCGGACGTGCGTCAAACCGTTGGAAAGCCAGTGAAGTGCTCTATCCGAATCAGAAGAAATTTTGAAATGTCACCTCTTGCCAGTACTTCAATTTTTCCCAGGCCCCCTAAATCGAAAAATCGTTAACCACGCCCCCAATTTTCATCCAAACCGGACGTGCGTCATACCGTTGGAAAGCCAGTGAAGTGCTCTATCCGAATTCAGAAGAAAATTTTGAAATGTCACCTCTTGCCAGTACTTCAATTTTTCCCAGGCCCCCAAAATCGAAAAATCGTTGACCACGCCCCCAATTTTCATCCAAACCGGTCGTGCGTCATACCGTTGGAAAGCCAGTGAAGTGCTCTATCTGAATCAGAAAAATTTTAAAAATTCCGGCGGGAAAGTGCCCGAATTTATTCGAACCCTAAAACTCGAAACTTTACTTTGACCTCCTCCACTCCACAATTTTCATCCAAACCGGACGTGCGTCATACCGTTGGAAAGCCAGTGAAGTGCTCTATCCGAATCAGAAGAAATTTTGAAATGTCACCTCTTGCCAGTACTTCAATTTTTCCCAGGCCCCCAAAATCGAAAAATCGTTAACCACGCCCCCAATTTTCATCCGAACCGGACGTGCGTCATACCGTTGGAAAGCCAGTGAAGTGCTCTATCTGATCCAATCAAAAATTTTAAAAAATTCCGGCGGGAAAGTGCCCGAATTTATTCGAACCCTAACTTTAACTCTAAACTTTACTCTAAACCTCCTCCACTC
The DNA here is from genome assembly GCA_035772405.1 of Chrysogorgia sp. JL179-B06. NCBI lineage: Eukaryota > Metazoa > Cnidaria > Anthozoa > Scleralcyonacea > Chrysogorgiidae > Chrysogorgia > Chrysogorgia sp. JL179-B06. The sequence continues at coordinate 1,510,189 of JAYKKM010000496.1, read as the reverse complement.
CACAATTCTCATCTAAACCGGACGTGCGTCATACGGTTGGAAAGCCAGTGAAGTGCTCTATCCGAATCAGAAGAAATTTTGAAATGTCACCTCTTGCCAGTACTTCAATTTTTCCCAGGCCCCCAAAATCGAAAAATCGTTAACCACGCCCCCAATTTTCATCCAAACCGGACGTGCGTCATACCGTTGGAAAGCCAGTGAAGTGCTCTATCCGAATCAGAAGAAATTTTGAAATGTCACCTCTTGCCAGCACTTCAATTTTTCCCAGGCCCCCAAAATCAAAAAATCGTTAACCACGCCCCCAATTTTCATCCAAACCGGACGTGCGTCATACCGTTGGAAAGCCAGTGAAGTGCTCTATCCGACCAATCAGAAGAAATTTTGAAATGTCACCTCTTGCCAGTACTTCAATTTTTCCCAGGCCCCTAAAATCGAAAAATCGTTTCTCTAACCACCCCGAACCTCCACCCACAATTTTCATCCAAACCGGACGTGCGTCATACCGTTGGAAAGCCAGTGAAGTGCTCTATCCGAATCAAAGAAATTTTGAAATGTCACCTCTTGCCAGTACTTCAATTTTTTCCCAGGCCCCCAAAATCGAAAAATCGTTGACCACGCCCCCAAATTTTCATCCAAACCGACGTGCATCATACCGTTGGAAAGCCAGTGAAGTGCTCTATCCGAATCAGAAGAATTTTTGAAATGTCACCTCTTGCCAGTACTTCAATTTTTCCCAGCCCCCAAAATCGAAAAATCGTTGACCACGCCCCCAATTTTCATCCAAACCGGACGTGCGTCATACCGTTGGAAAGCCAGTGAAGTGCTCTATCCGAATCAGAAGAAATTTTGAAATGTCACCTCTTGCCAGTACTTCAATTTTTCCCAGGCCCCCAAAATCGAAAAAATCGTTAGACCACGCCCCCAATTTTCATCCAAACCGGACGTGCATCATACCGTTGGAAAGCCAGTGAAGTGCTCTATCCGAATCAGAAGAAATTTTGAAATGTCACCTCTTGCCAGTACTTCAATTTTTCCCAGGCCCCCAAAATCGAAAAATCGTTGACCACGCCCCCAATTTTCATCCAAACCGGACGTGCGTCATACCGTTGGAAAGCCAGTGAAGTGCTCTATCTGATCCAATCAAAAATTTTAAAAATTCCGGCGGGAAAGTGCCCGAATTTATTCGAACCCTAACTTTAACTCTAAACTTTACTCTAAACCTCCTCCACTCCACAATTCTCATCCAAACCGGACGTGCGTCATACGGTTGGAAAGCCAGTGAAGTGCTCTATCCGAATCAGAAGAAATTTTGAAATGTCACCTCTTGCCAGTACTTCAATTTTTCCCAGGCCCCCAAAATCGAAAAATCGTTAACCACGCTCCCCAATTTTCATCCGAAACCGGACGTGCGTCATACCGTTGGAAAGCCAGTGAAGTGCTCTATCCGAATCAAGAAGAAATTTTGAAATGTCACCTCTTGCCAGTACTTCAATTTTTCCCAGGCCCCCAAAATCGAAAAATCGTTGACCACGCCCCCAATTTTCATCCAACCGGACGTGCGTCATACCGTTGGAAAGCCAGTGAAGTGCTCTATCTGATCCAATCAAAAATTTTAAAAATTCCGGCGGGAAAGTGCTTGAATTTATTCGAACCCTAACTTTAACTCTAAACTTTACTCTAAACCTCCTCCCACTCCACAATTCTCATCCAAACCGGACGTGCGTCATACCGTTGGAAAGCCAGTGAAGTGCTCTATCCGAATCAGAAGAAATTTTGAAATGTCACCTCTTGCCAGTACTTCAATTTTTCCCAGGCCCCCAAAATCGAAAAATCGTTGACCACGCCCCAAATTTTCATCCAAACCGGACGTGCGTCATACCGTTGGAAAGCCAGTGAAGTGCTCTATCTGATCCAAACAAAAATTTTAAAAATTCCGGCGGGAAAGTGCCCGAATTTATTCGAACCCTAACTTTAACTCTAAACTAACTCTAAACCTCCTCCACTCCACAATTCTCATCTAAACCGGACGTGCGTCATAACGTTGGAAAGCCAGTGAAGTGCTCTATCCGAATCAGAAGAAATTTTGAAATGTCACCTCTTGCCAGTACTTCAATTTTTCCCAGGCCCCCAAAATCGAAAAATCGTTGACCACGCCCCCAATTTTCATCCAAACCGGACGTGCGTCATACCGTTGGAAAGCCAGTGAAGTGCTCTATCCGAATCAGAAGAAATTTTGAAATGTCACCTCTTGCCAGCCTTCAATTTTTCCCAGGCCCCCAAAATCGAAAAATCGTTAACCACGCCCCCAATTTTCATCCAAACCGGACGTGCGTCATACCGTTGGAAAGCCAGTGAAGTGCTCTATCCGAATCAGAAGAAATTTTGAAATGTCACCTCTTGCCAGTACTTCAATTTTCCCAGGCCCCCAAAATCGAAAATCGTTGACCACGCCCCCAATTTTCATCCAAACCGGACGTGCATCATACCGTTGGAAAGCCAGTGAAGTGCTCTATCCGAATCAGAAGAAATTTTGAAATGTCACCTCTTGCCAGTACTTCAATTTTTCCCAGGCCCCCAAAATCGAAAAATCGTTAACCACGCCCCCAATTTTCATCCGAACCGGACGTGCGTCATACCGTTGGAAAGCCAGTGAAGTGCTCTATCTGATCCAATCAAAAATTTTAAAAATTCCGGCGGGAAAGTGCCCGAATTTATTCGAACCCTAACTTTAACTCTAAACTTTACTCTAAACCTCCTCCACTCCACAATTCTCATCCAAACCGGACGTGCGTCATACCGTTGGAAAGCCAGTGAAGTGCTCTATCCGAATCAGAAGAAATTTTGAAATGTCACCTCTTGCCAGTACTTCAATTTTTTCCCAGGCCCCCAAAATCGAAAAATCGTTGACCACGCCCCCAATTTTTCATCCGAACCGGACGTGCGTCATACCGTTGGAAAGCCAGTGAAGTGCTCTATCCGAATCAGAAGAAATTTTGAAATGTCACCTCTTGCCAGTACTTCAATTTTTCCCAGGCCCCCCAAAATCGAAAAATCGTTAACCACGCCCCCAATTTTCATCCAAACCGGACGTGCATCATACCGTTGGAAAGCCAGTGAAGTGCTCTATCCGAATCAGAAGAAATTTTGAAATGTCACCTCTTGCCAGTACTATCAATTTTTCCCAGGCCCCCAAAATCGAAAAATCGTTAACCACGCCCCAATTTTCATCCGAACCGGACGTGCGTCATACCGTTGGAAAGCCAGTGAAGTGCTCTATCCGAATCAGAAGAAATTTTTTGAAATGTCACCTCTTGCCAGTACTTCAATTTTTCCCAGGCCCCCAAAATCGAAAAATCGTTAACCACGCCCCAATTTTCATCCAAACCGGACGTGCGTCATACCGTTGGAAAGCCAGTGAAGTGCTCTATCTGATCCAATCAAAAATTTTAAAAATTCCGGCGGGAAAGTGCCCGAATTTATTCGAACCCTAACTTTAACTCTAAACTTTACTCTAAACCTCCTCCACTCCACAATTCTCATCCAAAACCGGACGTGCGTCATACGGTTGGAAAGCCAGTGAAGTGCTCTATCCGAATCAGAAGAAATTTTGAAATGTCCACCTCTTGCCAGTACTTCAATTTTTCCCAGCCCCCCAAAATCGAAAAATCGTTGACCACGCCCCCAATTTTCATCCAAACCGGACGTGCATCATACCGTTGGAAAGCCAGTGAAGTGCTCTATCCGAATCAGAAGAAATTTTGAAATGTCACCTCTTGCCAGTACTTCAATTTTTCCCAGGCCCCCAAAATCGAAAAATCGTTAACCACGCCCCCAATTTTCATCCGAACCGGACGTGCGTCATACCGTTGGAAAGCCAGTGAAGTGCTCTATCCGAATCAGAAGAAATTTTGAAATGTCACCTCTTGCCAGTACTTCAATTTTTCCCAGGCCCCCAAAAATCGAAAAATCGTTAACCACGCCCCCAATTTTCATCCGAACCGGACGTGCGTCATACCGTTGGAAAGCCAGTGAAGTGCTCTATCTGATCCAATCAAAAATTTTAAAAATTCCGGCGGGAAAGTGCCCGAATTTTTTCGAACCCTAACTTTAACTCTAAACTTTACTCTAAACCTCCTCCACTCCACAATTCTCATCCAAACCGGACGTGCGTCATACGGTTGGAAAGCCAGTGAAGTGCTCTATCCGAATCAGAAGAAATTTTGAAATGTCACCTCTTGCCAGTACTTCAATTTTTCCCAGGCCCCCAAAATCGAAAAATCGTTAACCACGCCCCCAATTTTCATCCAAACCGGACGTGCGTCATACCGTTGGAAAGCCAGTGAAGTGCTCTATCCGAATCAGAAGAAATTTTGAAATGTCACCTCTTGCCAGTACTTCAATTTTTCCCAGGCCCCCAAAATCGAAAAAATCGTTTAACCACGCCCCCAATTTTCATCCGAACCGGACGTGCGTCATACCGTTGGAAAGCCAGTGAAGTGCTCTATCCGAATCAGAAGAAATTTTGAAATGTCACCTCTTGCCAGTACTTCAATTTTTCCCAGGCCCCCAAAATCGAAAAATCGTTAACCACGCCCCCAATTTTCATCCAAACCGGACGTGCGTCATACCGTTGGAAAGCCAGTGAAGTGCTCTATCTGATCCAATCAACAATTTTAAAAATTCCGGCGGGAAAGTGCCCGAATTTATTCGAACCCTAACTTTAACTCTAAACTTTACTCTAAACCTCCTCCACTCCACAATTCTCATCCAAACCGGACGTGCGTCATACGGTTGGAAAGCCAGTGAAGTGCTCTATCCTGAATCAGAAGAAATTTTGAAATGTCACCTCTTGCCAGTAACTTCAATTTTTCCCAGGCCCCCAAAATCGAAAAATCGTTAACCACGCCCCCAATTTTCATCCAAACCGGACGTGCGTCATACCGTTGGAAAGCCAGTGAAGTGCTCTATCTGATCCAATCAAAAATTTTAAAAATTCCGGCGGGAAAGTGCCCGAATTTATTCGAACCCTAACTTTAACTCTAAACTTTACTCTAAACCTCCTCCACTCAACAATTCTCATCCAAACCGGACGTGCATCATACCGTTGGAAAGCCAGTGAAGTGCTCTATCCGAATCAGAAGAATTTTTGAAATGTCACCTCTTGCCAGTACTTCAATTTTTCCCAGGCCCCCAAAATCGAAAAATCGTTAACCACGCCCCCAATTTTCATCCGAACCGGACGTGCGTCATACCGTTGGAAAGCCAGTGAAGTGCTCTATCCGAATCAGAAGAAATTTTGAAATGTCACCTCTTGCCAGTACTTCAATTTTTCCCAGGCCCCCAAAATCGAAAAATCGTTAACCACGCCCCCCAATTTTCATCCAAACCGGACGTGCGTCATACCGTTGGAAAGCCAGTGAAGTGCTCTATTCCGAATCAGAAGAAATTTTGAAATGTCACCTCTTGCCAGTACTTCAATTTTTCCCAGGCCCCCAAAATCGAAAAATCGTTGACCACGCCCCCAATTTTCATCCGAACCGGACGTGCGTCATACCGTTGGAAAGCCAGTGAAGTGCTCTATCCGAATCAGAAGAAAATTTTGAAATGTCCACCTCTTGCAGTACTTCAATTTTTTCCCAGGCCCCCAAAATCGAAAAATCGTTAACCCACGCCCCCAATTTTCATCCGAAACCGGACGTGCGTCATACCGTTGGAAAGCCAGTGAAGTGCTCTATCTGATCCAATCAACAATTTTAAAAATTCCGGCGGGAAAGTGCCCGAATTTATTCGAACCCTAACTTTAACTCTAAACTTTACTCTAAACCTCCTCCACTCCACAATTCTTATCCAAACCGGACGTGCGTCATACGTTGGAAAGCCAGTGAAGTGCTCTATCCGAATCAGAAGAAATTTTGAAATGTCACCTCTTGCCAGTACTTCAATTTTTCCCAGGCCCCCAAAATCGAAAAATCGTTAACCACGCCCCCAATTTTCATCGAACCGGACGTGCGTCATACCGTTGGAAAGCCAGTGAAGTGCTCTATCCGAATCAGAAGAAATTTGAAATGTCACCTCTTGCCAGTACTTCAATTTTTTCCCAGGCCCCCAAAATCGAAAAAATCGTTAACCACGCCCCCAATTTTCATCCAAACCGGACGTGCGTCATACCGTTGGAAAGCCAGTGAAGTGCTCTATCTGATCCAATCAAAAATTTTAAAATTCCGGCGGGAAAGTGCCCGAATTTATTCGAACCCTAACTTTAACTCTAAACTTTACTCTAAACCTCCTCCACTCCACAATTCTCATCCAAACCGGACGTGCGTCATGCGGTTGGAAAGCCAGTGAAGTTGCTCTATCCGAATCAGAAGAAATTTTGAAATGTCACCTCTTGCCAGTACTTCAATTTTTCCCAGGCCCCCAAAATCGAAAAATCGTTAACCACGCCCCCAATTTTCATCCAAACCGGACGTGCGTCATACCGTTGGAAAGCCAGTGAAGTGCTCTATCCGAATTCAGAAGAAATTTTGAAATGTCACCTCTTGCCAGTACTTCAATTTTTCCCAGGCCCCCAAAATCGAAAAATCGTTGACCACGCCCCCAATTTTCATCCGAACCGGACGTGCGTCATACCGTTGGAAAGCCAGTGAAGTGCTCTATCCGAATCAGAAGAAATTTTGAAATGTCACCTCTTGCCAGTACTTCAATTTTTCCCAGGCCCCCAAAATCGAAATATCGTTAACCACGCCCCCAATTTTCATCCAAACCGGACGTGCATCATACCGTTGGAAAGCCAGTGAAGTGCTCTATCCGAATCAGAAGAAAATTTTGAAATGTCACCTCTTGCCAGTACTTCAATTTTTCCCAGGCCCCCCAAATCGAAAAATCGTTGACCACGCCCCCAATTTTCATCCAAACCGGACGTGCGTCATACCGTTGGAAAGCCAGTGAAGTGCTCTATCCGAATCAGAAGAAATTTTGAAATGTCACCTCTTGCCAGTACTTCAATTTTTCCCAGGCCCCCAAAATCGAAAAATCGTTAACCACGCCCCCAATTTTCATCCAAACCGGACGTGCGTCATACCGTTGGAAAGCCAGTGAAGTGCTCTATCTGATCCAATCAAAAATTTTAAAAATTCCGGCGGGAAAGTGCCCGAATTTATTCGAACCCTAACTTTAACTCTAAACTTTACTCTAAACCTCCTCCACTCCACAATTCTCATCCAAACCGGACGTGCGTCATACGGTTGGAAAGCCAGTGAAGTGCTCTATCCGAATCAGAAGAAATTTTGAAATGTCACCTCTTGCCAGTACTTCAATTTTTCCCAGGCCCCCAAAATCGAAAAATCGTTAACCACGCCCCCAATTTTCATCCGAAACCGGACGTGCGTCATACCGTTGGAAAGCCAGTGAAGTGCTCTATCCGAATCAGAAGAAATTTTGAAATGTCACCTCTTTGCCAGTACTTCAATTTTTCCCAGGCCCCCAAAATCGAAAAATCGTTGACCACAGCCCCCAATTTTCATCCGAACCGGACGTGCGTCATACCGTTGGAAAGCCAGTGAAGTGCTCTATCTGATCCAATCAAAAATTTTAAAAATTCCGGCGGGAAAGTGCCCGAATTTATTCGAACCCTAACTTTAACTCTAAACTTTACTCTAAACCTCCTCCACTCCACAATTCTCATCTAAACCGGACGTGCGTCATACCGTTGGAAAGCCAGTGAAGTGCTCTATCCGAATCAGAAGAAATTTTGAAATGTCACCTCTTGCCAGTACTTCAATTTTTCCCAGGCCCCCAAAATCGAAAAATCGTTAACCACGCCCCCAATTTTCATCCAAACCGGACGTGCGTCATACCGTTGGAAAGCCAGTGAAGTGCTCTATCCGAATCAGAAGAAATTTTGAAATGTCACCTCTTGCCAGTACTTCAATTTTTCCCAGGCCCCCCAAATCGAAAAATCGTTAACCACGCCCCCAATTTTCATCCAAACCGGACGTGCGTCATAACGGTTGGAAAGCCAGTGAAGTTGCTCTATCCGAATCAGAAGAAATTTTGAAATGTCACCTCTTGCCAGTACTTCAATTTTTCCCAGGCCCCCAAAATCGAAAAATCGTTAACCACGCCCCCAATTTTCATCCGAACCGGACGTGCGTCATACCGTTGGAAAGCCAGTGAAGTGCTCTATCCGAATCAGAAGAAATTTTGAAATGTCACCTCTTGCCAGTACTTCAATTTTTCCCAGGCCCCCAAAATCGAAAAATCGTTGACCACGCCCCCAATTTTTCATCCGAACCGGACGTTGCGTCATACCGTTGGAAAGCCAGTGAAGTGCTCTATCTGATCCAATCAAAAATTTTAAAAATTCCGGCGGGAAAGTGCCCGAATTTATTCGAACCCTAACTTTAACTCTAAACTTTACTCTAAACCTCCTCCACTCCACAATTCTCATCCAAACCGGACGTGCGTCATACGGTTGGAAAGCCAGTGAAGTGCTCTATCCGAATCAGAAGAAATTTTGAAATGTCACCTCTTGCCAGTACTTCAATTTTTCCCAGGCCCCCAAAATCGAAAAATCGTTAACCACGCCCCCAATTTTCATCCAAACCGGACGTGCGTCATACCGTTGGAAAGCCAGTGAAGTGCTCTATCTGATCCAATCAAAAATTTTAAAAATTCCGGCGGGAAAGTGCCGAATTTATTCGAACCCTAACTTAACTCTAAACTTTACTCTAAACCTCCTCCACTCCACAATTCTCATCCAAACCGGACGTGCGTCATACGGTTGGAAAGCCAGTGAAGTGCTCTATCCGAATCAGAAGAAATTTTGAAATGTCACCTCTTGCCAGTACTTCAATTTTTCCCAGGCCCCCAAAATCGAAAAATCGTTAACCACGCCCCCAATTTTCATCCAAACCGGACGTGCGTCATACCGTTGGAAAGCCAGTGAAGTGCTCCTATCTGAATCAGAAGAAATTTTGAAATGTCACCTCTTGCCAGTACTTCAATTTATTCCCAGGCCCCTAAAATCGAAAAATCGTAAACCACGCCCCCAATTCTCATCCAAACCGGACGTGCGTCATACCGTTGGAAAGCCAGTGAAGTGCTCTATCCGAATCAGAAGAAATTTTGAAATGTCACCTCTTGCCAGTACTTCAATTTTTCCCAGGCCCCCAAAATCGAAAAATCGTTAACCACGCCCCCAATTTTCATCCAAACCGGACGTGCATCATACCGTTGGAAAGCCAGTGAAGTGCTCTATCCGAATCAGAAGAAATTTTGAAATGTCACCTCTTGCCAGTACTTCAATTTTTCCCAGGCCCCCAAAATCGAAAAATCGTTGACCACGCCCCCAATTTTTCATCCAAACCGGACGTGCGTCATACCGTTGGAAAGCAGTGAAGTGCTCTATCCGAATCAGAAGAAATTTTGAAATGTCACCTCTTGCCAGTACTTCAATTTTTCCCAGGCCCCCAAAATCGAAAAATCGTTAACCACGCCCCCAATTTTCATCCAAACCGGACTGTGCGTCATACCGTTGGAAAGCCAGTGAAGTGCTCTATCTGATCCAATCAAAAATTTTAAAAATTCCGGCGGGAAAGTGCCCGAATTTATTCGAACCCAACTTTAACTCTAAACTTTACTCTAAACCTCCTCCACTCCACAATTCTCATCCAAACCGGACGTGCGTCATACGGTTGGAAAGCCAGTGAAGTGCTCTATCAGAATCAGAAGAAATTTTTGAAATGTCACCTCTTGCCAGTACTTCAATTTTTCCCCAGGCCCCCAAAATCGAAAAATCGTTAACCCACGCCCCCAATTTTCATCCAAACCGGACGTGCGTCATACGGTTGGAAAGCCAGTGAAGTGCTCTATCCGAATCAGAAGAAATTTTGAAATGTCACCTCTTGCCAGTACTTCAATTTTTCCTAGGCCCCCAAAATCGAAAAATCGTTAACCACGCCCCCAATTTTCATCCGAACCGGACGTGCGTCATACCGTTGGAAAGCCAGTGAAGTGCTCTATCTGATCCAATCAAAAATTTTAAAAATTCCGGCGGGAAAGTGCCCGAATTTATTCGAACCCTAACTTTAACTCTAAACTTTACTCTAAACCTCCTCCACTCCACAATTCTCATCCAAACCGGACGTGCGTCATACGGTTGGAAAGCCAGTGAAGTGCTCTATCCGAATCAGAAGAAATTTTGAAATGTCACCTCTTGCCAGTACTTTCAATTTTTCCCAGGCCCCCCAAAATCGAAAAATCGATAACCACGCCCCCAATTTTCATCCAAACCGGACGTGCGTCATACCGTTGGAAAGCCAGTGAAGTGCTCTATCCGAATCAGAAGAAATTTTGAAATGTCACCTCTTGCCAGTACTTCAATTTTTCCCAGGCCCCCAAAATCGAAAAATCGTTAACCACGCCCCCAATTTTCATCCGAACCGGACGTGCGTCATACCGTTGGAAAGCCAGTGAAGTGCTCTATCTGATCCAAATCAAAAATTTTAAAAATTCCGGCGGGAAAGTGCCCGAATTTATTCGAACCCTAACTTTAACTCTAAACTTTACTCTAAACCTCCTCCACTCCACAATTCTCATCCAAACCGGACGTGCGTCCATACGGTTGGAAAGCCAGTGAAGTGCTCTATCCGAATCAGAAGAAATTTTTGAAATGTCACCTCTTGCCAGTACTTCAATTTTTCCCAGGCCCCCAAAATCGAAAAATCGTTAACCACGCCCCCAATTTTTCATCCAAACCGGACGTGCGTCATACCGTTGGAAAGCCAGTGAAGTGCTCTATCCGAATCAGAAGAAATTTTGAAATGTCACCTCTTTCCAGTACTTCAATTTATTCCCAGGCCCCCAAAATCGAAAATCGTTAACCACGCCCCACAATTTTCATCCAAACCGGACGTGCGTCATACCGTTGGAAAGCCAGTGAAGTGCTCTATCCGAATCAGAAGAAATTTTGAAATGTCACCTCTTGCCAGTACTTCAATTTTTCCCAGGCCCCCAAAATCGAAAAAATCGTTAACCACGCCCCAATTTTCATCCGAACCGGACGTGCGTCATACCGTTGGAAAGCCAGTGAAGTGCTCTATCTGATCCAATCAAAAATTTTAAAATTGTCACGGCGGCCAGTGCCCGAATTTATTCGAACCCTAACTTTAACTCTAATCTTTACTCGTTAACCTCCTCCACTCCACAATTCTCATCTAAACCGGACGTGCGTCATACGGTTGGAAAGCCAGTGAAGTGCTCTATCCGAATCAGAAGAAATTTTGAAATGTCACCTCTTGCCAGCACTTCAATTTTTCCCAGGCCCCCAAAATCAAAAAATCGTTAACCACGCCCCCAATTTTCATCCAAACCGGACGTGCGTCATACCGTTGGAAAGCCAGTGAAGTGCTCTATCTGAATCAGAAGAAATTTTGAAATGTCACCTCTTGCCAGTACTTCAATTTTTCCCAGGCCCCCAAAATCGAAAAATCGTTAACCACGCCCCCAATTTTCATCCGAACCGGACGTGCGTCATACCGTTGGAAAGCCAGTGAAGTGCTCTATCCGAATCAGAAGAAATTTTGAAATGTCACCTCTTGCCAGTACTTCAATTTTTCCCAGGCCCCCAACTTTAACTCGAAAAATCGTTAACCACGCCCCCAATTTTCATCCAAACCGGACGTGCGTCATACCGTTGGAAAGCCAGTGAAGTGCTCTATCCGAATCAGAAGAAATTTTGAAATGTCACCTCTTGCCAGTACTTCAATTTTTCCCAGGCCCCCAAAATCGAAAAATCGTTGACCACGCCCCCAATTTTCATCCAAACCGGACGTGCGTCATACCGTTGGAAAGCCAGTGAAGTGCTCTATCCGATCCAATCAGAAGAAATTTTGAAATGTCACCTCTTGCCAGTACTTCAATTTATTCCCAGGCCCCCAAAATCGAAAACTCGTTAACCACGCCCCCAATTCTCATCCAAACCGGACGTGCGTCATACCGTTGGAAAGCCAGTGAAGTGCTCTATCCGAATCAGAAGAAATTTTGAAATGTCACCTCTTGCCAGTACTTCAATTTTTCCCAGGCCCCCAAAATCGAAAAATCGTTAACCACGCCCCCAATTTTCTTCCTAACGGGACGTGCGTCATACCGTTGGAAAGCCAGTGAAGTGTTCTATCCGAATCAGAAGAAATTTTGAAATGTCACCTCTTGCCAGTACGTCAATTTTTCCCAGGCCCCCCAAAATCGAAAAATCGTTGACCACGCCCCACAATTTTCATCCAAAACCGGACGTGCGTCATACGGTTGGAAAGCCAGTGAAAGTGCTCTATCCGATATCAGAAGAAATTTTAAAATGTCACCTCTTGCCAGTACTTCAATTTTTCCCAGGCCCCCAACTTAACTCTAAAAATCGTAAACCACGCCACTCCACAATTTTCATCCGAAACCGGACGTGCGTCATACGGTTGGAAAGCCAGTGAAGTGCTCTATCCGAATCAGAAGAAATTTTGAAATGTCACCTCTTGCCAGTACTTCAATTTATTCCCAGGCCCCCAAAATCGAAAAATCGTTGACCACGCCCCCAATTTTCATCCAAACCGGACGTGCGTCATACCGGTTGGAAAGCCAGTGAAGTGCTCTATCCGAATCAGAAGAAATTTTGAAATGTCACCTCTTGCCAGTACTTCAATTTTTCCCAGGCCCCCCAAATCGAAAAAAATCGTTGACCACGCCCCCAATTTTCATCCAAACCGGACGTGCGTCATACCGTTGGAAAGCCAGTGAAGTGCTCTATCCGAATCAGAAGAAATTTTGAAATGTCACCTCTTGCCAGTACTTCAATTTATTCCCAGGCCCCCAAAATCGAAAAATCGTTAACCACGCCCCCAATTTTCATCCAAACCGGACGTGCGTCATACCGTTGGAAAGCCAGTGAAGTGCTACTATCCGAATCAGAAGAAATTTTGAAATGTCACCTCTTGCCAGTACTTCAATTTTTCCCAGGCCCCCAAAATCGAAAAATCGTTAACCACGCCCCCAATTTTCATCCAAACCGGACGTGCGTCATACCGTTGGAAAGCCAGTGAAGTGCTCTATCCGAATCAGAAGAAATTTTGAAATGTCACCTCTTGCCAGTACTTCAATTTTTCCCAGGCCCCCAAAATCGAAAAATCGTTGACCACGCCCCAATTTTCATCCAAACCGGACGTGCGTCATACCGTTGGAAAGCCAGTGAAGTGCTCTATTGATCCAATCAAAAGAAATTTAAAAATGTCACCTCTTGCCAGTACTGCAATTTATTCCCAGCCCCCAAAATCTAAACTTACTCGTTAACCACGCCCACAATTCTCATCCAAACCGGACGTGCGTCATACGGTTGGAAAGCCAGTGAAGTGCTCTATCCGAATCAGAAGAAATTTTGAAATGTCACCTCTTGCCAGTACTTCAATTTTTCCCAGGCCCCTAAAATCGAAAAATCGTTAACCACGCCCCCAATTTTCATCCAACCGGACGTGCGTCATACCGTTGGAAAGCCAGTGAAGTGCTCTATCTGATCCAATCAGAAGAAATTTTAAAATTTCCATCTTGCCAGTACTTCAATTTATTCGACCCCCAACTTTAACTCGAAAAATCGTTGACTCTAAACCTCCTCCACTCCACAATTTTCATCCAAACCGGACGTGCGTCATACGGTTGGAAAGCCAGTGAAGTGCTCTATCCGAATCAGAAGAAATTTGAAATGTCACCTCTTGAAAGTACCCGAATTTTTCCCAGGCCCCCCAAAATCTAAAAATCGTTGACCACGCCCCCAATTTTCATCCAAACCGGACGTGCGTCATACCGTTGGAAAGCCAGTGAAGTGCTCTATCCGAATCAGAAGAAATTTTGAAATGTCACCTCTTGCCAGTACTTCAATTTTTCCCAGGCCCCCAAAATCGAAAAATCGTTGACCACGCCCCCAATTTTCATCCAAACCGGACGTGCGTCATACCGTTGGAAAGCCAGTGAAGTGCTCTATCCGAATCAGAAGAAATTTTGAAATGTCACCTCTTGCCAGTACTTCAATTTTTCCCTGGCCCCCAAAATCGAAAAATCGTTAACCACCCCCCAATTTTCATCCAAACCGGACGTGGGTCATACCGTTGGAAAGCCAGTGAAGTGCTCTATCCGAATCAGAAGAAATTTTGAAATGTCACCTCTTGCCAGTACTTCAATTTTTCCCAGGCCCCCCAAATCGAAAAATCGTTGACCACGCCCCCAATTTTCATCCAAACCGGACGTGCATCATACCGTTGGAAAGCCAGTGAAGTGCTCTATCCGAATCAGAAGAAATTTTGAAATGTCACCTCTTGCCAGTACTTCAATTTTTCCCAGGCCCCCCAAAATCGAAAAATCGTAAAGCACGCCCCCAATTTTTCATCCAAACCGGACGTGCGTCATACCGTTGGAAAGCCAGTGAAGTGCTCTATCCGAATCAGAAGAAATTTTGAAATGTCACCTCTTGCCAGTACTTCAATTTTTCCCAGGCCCCCAAAATCGAAAAAATCGTTAACCACGCCCCCAATTTTCATCCAAACCGGACGTGCGTCATACCGTTGGAAAGCCAGTGAAGTGCTCTATCCGAATCAGAAGAAATTTTGAAATGTCACCTCTTGCCAGTACTTCAATTTTTCCCAGGCCCCCAAAATCGAAAAATCGTTAACCACGCCCCCAATTTTCATCCGAAACCGGACGTGCGTCATACCGTTGGAAAGCCAGTGAAGTGCTCTATCTGATCCAATCAAAAATTTTAAAAATTCCGGCGGGAAAGTGCCCGAATTTATTCGAACCCTAACTTTAACTCTAAACTTTACTCTAAACCTCCTCCACTCCACAATTCTCATCCAAACCGGACGTGCGTCATACGGTTGGAAAGCCAGTGAAGTGCTCTATCCGAATCAGAAGAAATTTTGAAATGTCACCTCTTGCCAGTACTTCAATTTTTCCCAGGCCCCCAAAATCGAAAAATCGTTTAACCACGCCCCCAATTTTCATCCAAACCGGACGTGCGTCATACCGTTGGAAAGCCAGTGAAGTGCTCTATCCGAATCAGAAGAAATTTTGAAATGTCACCTCTTGCCAGTACTTCAATTTTTCCAGGCCCCCAAAATCGAAAAATCGGTAACCACGCCCCCAATTTTCATCCGACCGGACGTGAGTCATACCGTTGGAAAGCCAGTGAAGTGCTCTATCTGAATCAGAAGAAATTTTGAAAAATGTCACCTCTTGAAAGCACTTCGAATATTTCCCAGGCCCCCTAAATTTAAAAATCGTTGAACCACGCCACCAATTTTCATCCAAACCGGACGTGCGTCATAGGTTGGAAAGCCAGTGAAGTGCTCTATCTGAATCAGAAGAAATTTTGAAATGTCACCTCTTGCCAGTACTTCAATTTTTCCCAGGCCCACAAAATCGAAAAATCGTTAACCACGCCCCCAATTTTCATCCAAACCGGACGTGCATCATACCGTTGGAAAGCAGTGAAGTGCTCTATCCGAATCAGAAGAAATTTTGAAATATCACCTCTTGCCAGTACTTCAATTTTTCCCAGGCCCCCAAAATCGAAAAATCGAACGCCCCAATTTTCATCCAAACCGGACGTGTCATATGGAAAGCCAGTGAAGTGCTCTAATCCAATCAGAAGAAACGGCGACATGAAAGGGGGCCTCTCGAATCATTCGAAATTTTGAAATTTAACCCAAAATTCGAAAATCGTTGCGCCCCAATTTTCATCCAAACCGGACGTGCGTCATACGGTTGGAAAGCCAGTGAAGTGCTCTATCCGAATCAGAAGAAATTTTGAAATGTCACCTCTTGCCAGTACTTCAATTTTTCCCAGGCCCCCAAAATCTAAAATCGTAACCACGCCCCCAATTTTCATCCGAACCGGACGTGCGTCATACGGTTGGAAAGCCAGTGAAGTGCTCTATCCGAAATCAGAAGAAATTTTGAAATGTCACCTCTTGCCAGTACTTCAATTTTCCCAGGCCCCCAAAATCGAAAAATGGTTAACCACGCCCCCAATTTTCATCCAAAACGGACGTGCGTCATACCGTTGGAAAGCCAGTGAAGTGCTCTATCCGAATCAGAAGAAATTTTGAAATGTCACCTCTTGCCAGTACTTCAATTTTTCCCAGGCCCCCAAAATCGAAAAATCGTTGACCCACGCCCCCAATTTTCATCGAAACCGGACGTGCGTCATACCGTTGGAAAGCCAGTGAAGTGCTCTATCCGAATCAGAAGAAATTTTGAAATGTCACCTCTTGCCAGTACTTCAATTTTTCCCAGGCCCCCAAAATAATCGAAAATCGTTGACCACGCCCCCAATTTTCATCCAAACCGGACGTGCATCATACCGTTGGAAAGCCAGTGAAGTGCTCTATCCGAATCAGAAGAAATTTTGAAATGTCACCTCTTGAAAGTACTTCAATTTTTCCCAGGCCCCCCAAAATCGAAAATTCGTTAACCACGCCCCCAATTTTCATCCAAACCGGACGTGCGTCATACCGTTGGAAAGCCAGTGAAGTGCTCTATCCGAATCAGAAGAAATTTTTGAAATGTCACCTCTAGCCAGTACTTCAATTTTTCCCAGGCCCCCCAAATCGAAAAATCGTTGACCACGCCCCCAATTTTCATCCAAACCGGACGTGCGTCATCATACGTTGGAAAGCAGTGAAGTGCTCTATCCGAATCAGAAGAAATTTTGAAATGTCACCTCTTGCCAGTACTTCAATTTTTCCCAGGCCCCCAAAATCGAAAAAATCGTTGAGCCGCCCCCAATTTTCATCCAAACCGGACGTGCGTCATACCGTTGGAAAGCCAGTGAAGTGCTCTATCCGAATCAGAAGAAATTTTGAAATGTCACCTCTTGCCAGTACTTCAATTTTTCCCAGGCCCCCAAAATCGAAAAATCGATGACCACGCCCCCAATTTTCATCCAAACCGGACGTGCGTCATACCGTTGGAAAGCCAGTGAAGTGCTCTATCCGAATCAGAAGAAATTTTGAAATGTCACCTCTTGCCAGTACCCGAATTTCCCAGGCCCCCAAAATCGAAAAATCGTTAACCACGCCCCACTTTTCATCCAAACCGACGTGCGTCATACCGTTGGAAAGCCAGTGCAGTGCTCTATCTGAATCATAAGAAATTTTGAAATGTCACCCGTACCAATTTTTCCCAGGCCCCCAAAACGAAAAATCGTTGTAAACCACGCCCCCAATTCTCATCCAAACCGGACGTGCGTCATACGGTTGGAAAGCCAGTGAAAGTGCTCTATCCGAATCAGAAGAAATTTTGAATGTCACCTCTTGCCAGTACTTCAATTTTTCCCAGGCCCCCAAAATCGAAAAAATCGTTGACCACGCCCCCAATTTTCATCCGAACCGACGTGCGTCATACCGTTGGAAAGCAGTGAAGTGCTCTATCTGATCCAATCAAAAATTTTAAAAATTCCGGCGGGAAAGTGCCCGAATTTATTCGGACCCTAACTTTAACTCTAAACTTTACTCTAAACCTCCCCTCCACAATTCTCATCCAAACCGGACGTGCGTCATACGGTTGGAAAGCCAGTGAAGTGCTCTATCCGAATCAGAAGAAATTTTGAAATGTCACCTCTTGCCAGTACTTCAATTTTTCCCAGGCCCCCAAAATCGAAAAATCGTTAAACCACGCCCCCAATTTTCATCCAAACCGGACGTGCGTCATACCGTTGGAAAGCCAGTGAAGTGCTCTATCTGATCCAATCAAAAATTTTAAAAATTCTTGCCCGAATTATTCGAACCCTACTTTAACTCTAAACTTTACTCTAAACCTCCTCCCACAATTTCATCCAAACGGACGTGCGTCATTCGGTTGGAAAGCCAGTGAAGTGCTCTATCCGAATCAGAAGAAATTTTGAAATGTCACCTCTTGCCAGTACTTCAATTTTTCCCAGGCCCAAAATCGAAAAATCGTTAACCAACGCCCCCAATTTTTCATCCAAACCGGACGTGCGTCATACCGTTGGAAAGCCAGTGAAGTGCTCTAATCCGTAAATCAGAAGAAATTTTGAAATGTCACCTCTTGCCAGTACTTTCAATTTTTCCCCAGGGCCCCCAAAATCGAAAAATCTTATAAAAGTGCATTTTCATATAACATAGTGCAGGTGTGCGTATCTGCATATTGTAGGGAATTAACACTATAAAGTGCACTTACTTATAAAAGTAGAGGTGGCGTGAGGGACAATGTGCGTATCGCACAGTTTTATAAAAGTTCACTTACTTATTAAAAGTACTGGTGTGCCTGAGGCAATGTTGCGAAAACGCACAGACTTTAACAAGTGCACTAATACTTATAAATGTACAGGTGTTGCGTGACGCACATTAGCGTAATTAACTTTATATAAAGTGCACTTTTAAATGTCTTAGTCATGTGACGCAGTTGTGCAGAACGCCAACACTTATTTGTGTGCAGCGTGCTTTCTGCAATGTGATAACGCACATTATACACTTTATTTAAAACTGTAGCTAGTGCGTTCTGCCACATAATTTGTGTAATGTAACATGTCTAGTTTACGTTACGCACATGTTATCTAACGCAACACTTATAAAAGTGAGCTATGCGTTCTGCACATGTCGTGTATGCAACTTTATTAAAAGTGCAGATGTGTGCGTGATGTGCGGAATATAGGACGCGCAATGTGAGGAATTATAGGACATTAGTGTATAATTAGCGACATGTGACGGATGTACTATTATAACGGTTCTCTTAATAGACAGTTTCTAGGACTCATTAAGTAGTTATAGTAAATAATAGTTAGTCTGTTATTTTATTAAGATATATTGTATTATTGTTGCTCTTTAACATGCGTTGAAATATTTGTGATTGAATTAAATCATGAGTAATATGTTTTTGTTATTGGAACAACAATGGTTATTCTTATAGTTAAATTAATAGTAATTATCATTGTTATTTATTATATTAATATATATTGTATTATTGTTACTGTAGTACAGAGTATGCGTTTTGAATTATTTTTGGATTGAAATATTCATCATTAATATGATGCGCTTGTATTGTTATTGAAACAAGAATGGTTATGTTATTTATAGTAAAATTATTAATAGGTAATTAGCCTTTATATTTTTTTATATTAAGATTATATTGTATTAGTTGTTACTCTTTATATAAACATGATTGAAATATTTGTGATTGAAATAATCATGGAGTAATATTGCGTCTATTGTTATTGGAACAACATTGGTTATATTATGTATCAGTAAATTATAGTGATTGATCATTTTTAACTTATTATATTAATATATATTGTATTATTGTTACTCTATATAACATGCATTGAAATATTTGTGATTGAAATATTCATCATATAATATGCGCCTTTGTTATTGGAACAACAATGGTTTTTATATTATTATAGTAATTTTAATAGTAATTCTCATTTTTATTTTTTTATATTAATATATATTGTAATTAGTGTTACTATTATTATAACATGCGTTGAAATATTTTGATTGAAATATTCATGATTATATGCGTGTTGTTATTGGAACAAGATATGGTTATAGTTATTATCGTAAATTAATAGTAATTTTCATTTTATTTATTATATTAAATATATATTGGTATTATTGATTATCTTTATAAAACATGCGTTGATAATATTTGTGATTGAAATATTCACTACTAATATGAGTCTTTGTTAGGGAAAAACAATGGTTATATTATTAATTAGAAATATTGGATATTCAGGGTTGGCCATTAACTGCGCGTGTTTCGGTTATTTTTATTTATTTATATTAATTATATTGTATTATTGTATATTATGTACAGAGCATGCGTATTGAATTATTTGTGATTGAAAATATTCATGATATATGCGCATTTGTTATTGGAACAACCAATGGTTATTTTATTTAATTGCCATTATTGAATATTTCAGGGAGGGAGATATATCAACTGCGCATGTTTCGGTCAGATTGTGTATACGTTATATGGAGGCTAAAGCATTTTAGCTAAATTGTGAAACTAATAGACTTACATCTGAACTGCATCATATAAAATGAACTTTAGGAAACGAATTGTATATAAAAAATATTGTAATTATACCACTTCTTATAGTATAAATGCAATGTTGACCTTAGTCTAAAACCCCT